>VZRO01003402.1:0-53355 GCA_013397915.1 Daphoenositta chrysoptera | reverse complement strand
TATATTATTATAAATATAGATATTTTTATATAAATATTTTTATAGTATCTATATTATAGAATGCAGTTAATCTGAATATAATGGCTGAGATGCTATACATCCAAATTTTGTAATACTGATAAGTACATGTTGCACAATATAGAAAGCATCTCCAAAATCCATGTCTTACAAACCACCACACATATTGCACCATACACAAACCACTGCATTCTCTTTAATGAGAGCATTAATTATTCTTATCTTCAATATTCAAAGTACAGGGAAAAAATACAGAAGTATGGTTCCAAGCAGCAGACAGAATTGATGCCTATTATATATAACAGGACACATTCTGCCCCAGAAAACTGCTTCTGGTTCCTGCTCTCACAAAATGTAACTTTCAACAGCACCATCTCTGATGAATGACAGATGCTCTCAGGTAAATCCAGAACACAGTAGGAACAGAGACACAACAGCTGTTGCCTCTCTTACAGAGGCACAGCCTCATTTCATGAATGAAAGAGCTTTTCAGCTCCTGCTGAGATTACAGCTTGTATGGGCAGGAGCTTCTCAAAGGTGGAGCAACCATATGTGACTCAATATGCCTTTACACGAAGGAAGGGCTACAGTACATATGTTCCATCTTGGTAATTCAAACTAATCTATTTTCAACAAGTACAGAGAACATCACAATTTTTTTTTCAAGCCAAGGAATATACTTGACACTCAACAGAAGTGTTTGAAATGGAAGATCAGAACATGGAGGAATCATAATCCTTAAAAACTGACATCACTATCCCCATCATCAAAAACAGAACTGGAATGAATGAAGTGCATTTTATCACCAAGAGGTATTTTTATACAATAGTTTCATTCACATGAGCAGCTTCCTAATCTTTGACCTTTAGAAAGTGACACAAATGGGCAATTAAATTATAACTATGATTCAGTTTTAGCAATAAAGGTATTATTTTAAGATCATCTTCAGTACAGTATAAAAATATTAAAAGGATTTACAGGTGCTACCAAGAGAATTAATTTTGGATATGTCATTACAAAAGACAAATCTAAACATGCAGAAAAGTTATTCCATTAGATACTATTAGAAATTAAAAAGCAGGAGAATATGGAAAGAACTAAGAGAGTAAGTATAGCATACACATAAAACATTCACTCATTTACAATGCCATACAAAAACAGCTACATTCTCCTGTGAAGATGAAATATATCACTTCTGAGTAGCTACTGATTCTGTGTCTTAGAAAAGGAAACCTTGTGAGGCAAAGTTGCTGGCAATGCAGTTTAGGAAACCAGAAGAAACCACACCATGAAGGTTCTTATCACTTATTCCAACACCTAGATTAGATAATGATGAAAACAGTAAGAATGAAACAAAAACTCTTGACCACCATGGAAAAAGTAGGGATTTGATGACTTCTTGTAAAGTCTTGTAATAGGCTGACAACTGAAAGAGAGACCAAGGCATTAGCCTTCCAGAAGCACAAAACAAAAATGTGAGGTAATCACTTCACCTCACTGCTAACTAATAAAAATTAAAATTATTAAGTACAAACCCAATTTGCAACTGAAAAAATAATTTAAGTATTTATAGATACATACATACACTTCTAAATTCTAGAAGTTGTATTAAAATATGTTTGTTAGTATCTACACATATGTGTGCATTCATATTTTGTTTCGTTCTGAAGAATTCACCACAATCTAGACCCTCAAATGGAGAACTCCCATCTATTTCCAATAGTCTGAAATGCCTGAATAGGATTTAGCCACTTCAGGTTGTTTATAAAACTGATTACCTGTAAGATTGTTTCCTATTAACTATGCTCTAAAATGAAACTGTGTAGGAGATACTCATAATTCGAATGATGAAATTTAGAGTTTTTATTGAAGAAATAAATAAAGCAATTAGGATCTGACTTTTCTCAGACTTTGCTTGTTCCAGAGCAGGGCTTATCCTCTACCAACCCCACCCCAATGACAACGAAATCATAAAATCTGGCTCAAGATAGCATATCTTATCTTTTTTCTCAACATTAGAATAAATGAAGAATGACGCAGAACGTGGTTTGAGATATTAATCTGAACAAGAATTAAATACTTTGTTATTGCTGCTGTAACACAAACTTTGACCAGATAAATTTGAAGTACATGAGCAAAATTATATTTAATTGCTTCATTAATTTCTGTGACATTTTTCTAGATGTACCTGTGTAGTGCAATCAGGCTCAGATTCTTCTGAATCAGAAATATCAGAGTACTCTGAGGATCCATTCCTGAGTTCTGATTTCACACTTTCAAAGAACACTGCAGAGAGAAGAATTAAAATATAAGACACGAGATTTACTACGTTAATATTTAACAATTATTTTTGAAGCAAAAACCAAGGAACACATATTTAGTTTTTAACAGTCTGTAAGCAAAGGCAAATGCACACCCTGATCTGGTTCACAAGTTTGCTTAGGACTACAATGAGTTGTCTACTGCTGACCAATAGACTCCTCAAGCAACAGCAGATGAAGACAGGAAGAGAAATGAGGTTCAGGAGGAGCTTATATTTCATCTCTCCCATAGAGCACCCACTCCAGAGATGGCACCTTGGGCAGTTCTGCTTTTGTGTACAGGCTGGAGTCAGAGCAGTTCTCAGCAGCTTGTACCCTTAAAAGACAGCATTTGTCCCGAAGAACCACAAGCAGGAAACACATTTCTAAGTGTTTGGATTCCAAGGCTCAAGGCCAGTGAGCTGTATGTATACCTGTGTCAGGGCTGCTGGCAAAAATCTTGACTAAGTACAAATTTGTTAAAGATGACAACATGCAGTTTAAGTGGCACAAGTTTTTTGGAGAAAAGCAAGACAGAATAAAAAAAAATGATGACTGTGTGTCAAGAAAATAAGGGATAAAGAAAGAAACATCACTTTTAAAGTATTTATAGTTTCATACAAAACTATGCTGAATGCAAATCTACACAGATCAGAAATTAACTCTGGAATGAAGACAAGTAAAATTGAAGTGTTGGTTTGTTTTCAGCATAGTTTTATATGAAACCACATAAATAGAACACAATTCCTCCTAACTATAATTATGCAAGAATAAAGGATGTATCTGTAACCATATATACACTGCAATTCTAGTAGAGGTTTGCTCCTATTGAAGACTGTGGCAAAGATCACAATTAGGCATCAAATATATTTCACGGGATATTATTGATTTCTAAACACTACACAGTGGTAATTATTTTTAGAGGCAGAAGAAAGCTAAGAATGAGACTTATTATCAGAAAGTTGAACAGCTGGGACCAAAAGCTAGAGAATACTATAACTAAACTTAAGATAGTACTAGAAAGAACCAAGAGGAATATCCAAGCACATTAAATGAGCAACACCACTGTATAGGAAAGTAAGCTACATAAAGTATTGCTCAACTTATAACAATAAAATTAGTATTTTTAACTACTGCAGCTCAAACCAGCCTGAGGGATTTCTGATGATAACTTGCACCTTTGGCTCATTTCAAAAAGGCAAACAAGATTCCAGGATAAGCAACAGCATGAACAACACAGAAAATATAATTTTAGAGATCAAAAGTATTTTCCTTTAGACTACTGTCTTTTCCAAGAAAATACATGGCTCTATATAACTTCAGAGACAAGGAGGAATATTCCTGAAATTGGGTGAATGAGAGTTGTCCATTATCTGTGAGATCAGGCTAAGACACTGTGAATTAAGAAAAATCTCAAACCACCTTCTCTTCATCCACACAAAGTACCTTGCTCTATTAAGGACAGCACTTCATCTTTGTCTCTCTGATACCACTGGGTCACCATTTAAAACCAGCATCTTGGCATGACACACAAAGCTAGACAGAGCTTGATCTGTTTAAAGGCATCTGTCTGTGGACATTCCTCTTGGCCTCAATCCCACTAAGAACAATGGAAGTTAGCAGCTGTTACAGGAATAGGTAGTTCCTTTTCTGGAATTCTCTGCAGACAATGCCTTCCCCCCACTCTCTAGAGTTTCAGTTAAGGTAAAATCATCACACATAGGTAATAGTGAAGTTTGACGATGCTCAAAATTCAATTAGAAGTATCAGCAATAATCCTGAGCACTCGGTTTTTGGAAGCTCAGCATTCACTAGTTCCAAGTACATTTAATACATTTGGATACTCACTGCCATATTCATTCTGTGTCAAATAAGAGCAATAATTTTGAAGTAAATTTACCATTTCTCTGTATGATTTAATCTTTGATTAAAGCGCAAAATTTAGATTTATTTACTTAGTTTAAATTCGGAAGTGGAAAAACACTGCAGTAAGCCTTCACTCAACAAGCTGATTGCCCTGTTTTTTCAAGAATACCCAAGAGAGACTTCTTTCATGTGCAGGTTTTTTAATACTGTCCTCTGATGTCAGAAGCACAGTCAACAGGGATTATAGTTTGCTTTGTTAATGAAAATAATTAAATATTTTATTCAGGCTGACAGCAGAGTCAAATGTTATGGACTGTTGTCCAGGAAATTCAGGGAACTGTAAGTCTCTAGAGGAGTCCTACTATCTTTCAAGTGTTGACTTCAGCTTCCTAGTACATACCTTCTGAGCCCTTGTAAGCTCTACTGTGAAAGGATGTGACTTGTAATTAAGCAGAGAGCTGAACAGCTCTGTCAAGGACTAATTCTATCTGCACACAGACAGTGCTGTTAAAAGTAGGCATTGGCAACAGGCATTCAATAGTGATACTTTTCTAATCCACTGTGTGATCATCACTGCTGAACACCTGGCAGGAGAGCCTGAGGCTACAGCAAGACCAAAAAAATTAGCTCCTAGTGAAGAATGGTTTAAAGCACTGTAAAGTGGGATTAAAGCACTTTACAGACTACCTGAATTCTTTTCTAACCTTGCAGATTACAAAGGTTGAAATTATAAGATTTTATTAATGCTAAATTATGTCTTATCACTTGCATGGAATAAAGCATTTCATTAGTAGAACACAGAAAATTGTATGATCAAGTATGAAACTGCCAAATGGAACAGGAAAAGTGAAACATAAAAAAGGTTTAAAATTAGCTACGTATTATGATCTTTCATTCTCTACAGTGAAATGATGTGATGAGCTTTTCACAATGAGGTATATTTTGGTCTTAAAACCAAAATCAAATCAGCATTCTTACATTATGAAACAGACCTAGAGTAACAAATACTCATCCAGAACACCAATTAAACCTCTACTGTGAAAAATGCTTGGTCTGTAGTATTCAAGACAGCACTAACATAAAAAGATGAGTTTTACTTTTCATCTCTATCCTGTTCGTTTCTTCAGTAGACAGATAATGTAACTTCTAATACTACTCTAATTTATTTCTTTAGCCTCTTTATATGCTGCAATATTTCAGTCAGACTAACTAACAGTAGTTTGACCCTCATTGAGACCATCAAAATGTTCAAGTGATAGGACTTGGAGACAATCTTACTGTTCAGCGGTTTCTGGGCATCTGCATTCCCTTCTCCTTCAAATCCTGAGGGCTGGTCTTCTACCTTAACAGCTGTCTTCTTCGACCTTGTCCTGTCATCTTCATCTTCACTATCTGCTGTGTAAAGACTTCGATCTGTAAATGGACGTCTCTCATCTCTTCTCACAAGAAAAAAAAAGTCATATTACTCTTAAAAACCTTAAGCAACTGTTTTCCTTTCATTATTTACAACACACTCTCAAGATATGACAGTAATGTTCTCTTATGCTCATATCTTCATTCTGAATTGTAGGTATTCCCATTTACTTCCTACAAAACTGTCATTCCCGTGAAGATACGAAGTTCAACATCAGAGCACTTTTAATGGTATCTCTCTAATAGATGGATACAAAACAACTTTTTCTACTTTGAAGCATTCTCTCCAGTACAGACCCCACTGAGCAACGGAATGAAATGCTGTAACAAAGAACATGCAAAGAATCCCCCTTCCTCTTCACTCCCTGACTGTGGCTCCACTAGGGGACAGCAGACACAGACATTCTTTCTGTATTCCTAACCTGAGTCTTACTGGTAAGAACTTAGAGCTCTACAAATAGAAATAGTAACAATTAGCATACTCCAGACCATAATGACCAGGAAAAAGTGTCCACAATCAATCCTTTATACCTAATTATTCTTCCATTTGACAGCAGAAGGCGAAGATCGTTGTCTTTTGTTCTCCACTCAGGTACTGTAGAAGAGGGCTGAAAGGGCTTGTTAAACCTCCCATTCAGTTTTGAGCCTGTGATATCCTAAAGAAGTAAAAGCAATTTTGCTCATTATTTATTCCTATGAATTCCTATGAAATGACTGTTTTTTCTGCAGTCCATAAAAGATCAAATTCACTACTAGGATGGTTACCACCTAAATAACCAACTGAAAAAAGCTCAGACAAAACATGTGTGGATGTAAAGAACTTCAGAAGACGACTGCACCTTCTCCTTCCTTGAATCATCTATACTCTCCTGAAGCATCTGGAACAAATACAACTTTCCTATAATACTCCTTTTATGTTTCCTTTGGAGAAATACCAATAGAGACAGGCAAGCCAAAAGCTGGGCTTGGAACTGCTACAGCAACTCCTGGACTGGGTATGTGCTCCCTGAAATTAGTATCACAGAACTGATGTAGAGGACAGCAAAACATCAATAATAGAAAGTAACCTGCCATAAGCATAACTTTCTTAGCTGAAAGCAATTTACATTTGAGATACACTCTGAAGCAATCAGCAATACAATTATGTCCCAGACTAGGAACATGTAAAATAATTTTTCTTTTTTACAAATCCATACTGATAATGATCCTTATATTTCTGTATTAAAGGACAATGACTAATACTCCTAAACATTTGTTTAGGAGCAATGAACTGCATGGGTCAACTATTTGTGGCAAATTTTTAATTCAGCTTCATGTCTTTGGGGACTAAATGAATGTCTCTTGTTCCATGCATTATGAACATCAACATAAGGACCCAAATAATTATATCTCCACTATGACAATCCATCCTGTCCCAACTAAATATGTCATCATTTCTTATTCTCAGAAAGCTACTTATTTCCATTCTCTTAGCCTTTCTTCAACTTTTGCTGCTGTTCTTTGAAATAATGTCATCAAACCTGAAAAAAAAGTATTTTTCAAGATACTACATTTCACTCATTTGCTTCATGATACTTTTGTAATACAACCACAAAGTCCTCAGCCCCAACACAGCAACCAAAGGCAGCCTGAGGCTTACTGGTAGGTAGGTACAGTCATAAAGGAAATAGGAACATGACCAAAAAGCCAAGGGTAATCAATTATAGTAACTGAACTAAAAGAAACAGCTATGTGAAAACACAGAGAAACAAGCTGGCTCAGAGCCTCACCAAATCAAGGCTTTCCGAGCTCCCTCTCCTTCACAGAACTAATTCCAGGCACTGCTTGATAACAGTATTAGACCTAATTTAAAAACTGTACTTGAAGTGGGTAGTGGATTCAGGGCACCCTCTGAAACAAAATGTTGAAGGAGCCTCCACCAAAAAAAAAAAATTTAAAAAACCTCAAGAAAAAGGGGTATTCCTATCAGGAAAAATCAAAAGAAACCAGAACAAAATCTACCCATTTCTCGTATGACAAAGAGTTCTAGTCCATATTCCTATGCATCTTAAAACCATTTTCTTTTCAACAGAGATCAGAAATCTACTCTGGTTCTGGTTTTCCTTGCACATAACTTAATACTTGCCTCTTCCCACGGTGACATCTCCAGCCTTTTCAGTACCTCCCTGGTGTGGAGTTCCAGGATGTCCAGATTAGAAGGAGTTTTGGTAGCATGGTCTCGCAGCTTCCTCACCCTTCGTCTGGAGTGGTGAGGGGAAGCTGTTTCATGTGAAGATCGTGAAGTTGGAGACACACCAAGAATTCCCTGAGTTTTAACTAATTTGCTGTTTTCCTCCTGTAATTAAAAGCACTTTTCAGAATAGTCTCAGAGGAATAAATCCACATATTTAAGTACTGCTTCTTATTAATCTAATTAAATGTAAATTATGTAAGGAAAATGGTTAGACCTTTTAGAGAAATACTACATATTTCATTTGGATTTGATGTACGAAGTTTAGTTCTACTGCACCTCTTTCCCATTTGAGGCTTTTATGCTACTCCACAACAATAGTGCCACCAAAACACACGGTTTTATTCAGGAAGGCAGCACAGGGTAGAAAGGTATTGTACACAACAGATCACATGCCCTCAGATCTGTTCTCTTCACACGGAAATGTGAGAATTTTTCAAGAATCAATGATCACTGAGGAATAAAGGAGCAAAACACTGGTATGGGAGAGCAAAAAAAAAAAAAAAAAACCAAAGGGAAACCCTCCCCCACTAACTATATAACACACAGCCACAAAACATAGGAGTGAGCAAAAGAGATGACAACTGGACCAGAACTAACAAACAAGTGGATAGGAGAATGGAATATGCACAGAATTTCAAATTAAAGTCTTTAACAATACATTAACAATAATTATTTAAGTAGTTACAAGTAACTCCATTTTTGAAATACTAACCTACAACTAATTTCACCCTAAAAATTAACAAAAAATACATAAAGTATTCACTATCCATTTTCTTTATCTGAAATACCCATAGCTTAGTATTCCCAACAGTTTTCCTCTTGATGTTCTATTATTAAATGAATGTTAAATAAATTAGAAGGTGAATATAGTCAATCAGAAGCATAACTACTAAGGAGTTCCCTGATTCAAAGATTATTTTCTGCAGGCTTACGTAGGGTTGCCTCTGTTCTTACCTCTACAGAACGAATCACTTTAGAGAGCTCTTTGATGAGATGCCCAGGCCTAATGTTGTCTGGAATTTCAAAGGCATGTTCTGTTACAAGCTGTATGCAAAGGGGGAAGAAAAGATACTTAGTTTTGATTCCTTTTCCAGAAAAAAAGCAGAAATAATATGACATAAACAAAACTGCAAGGGAAAAAAAAAATAAAGGAAAAGAAAAACCAGATTAATTTCTGTAATAATGACTGCAAACTGCCAGGACTGATACACACACACAGCAGCTTCCAGTCCAAGCTTTAGTAGTCAGCAGATATCCCTCAATGTCTCCAAGAATCCAAAGAACAGATAACACAAAGCCATACTGACAACCACCTAATTTTTTTTTACCCTCACTACAGTAATCACCTTTTTTCCCTTTTCCATAGTCAGTATAGAGCAATGCTCCTGGCATTCATTAGAGTCGTGACTTGAAAAACATCTTAAGACTAAGGGAATTTCACCCTGACAAAAATTGAATCTCATGAACAAATCAAGAACAATCATGAGTAACCATGATACAGATTTTGAGACATCTTCCTGACACCTAATTCCTAAAAATTACCTTTTTAGCTTATTTATAATGTAGTAGGTTGGAAAATGCAATTCAGAAAAAAAACTCCATTCCTTATAAAAAATTTAGAAAGACATAAGAGTTTATGTTCCCTTTAATCCTCTGAAACCGTATCAGAGACAGATTTCATATATATACACACACAAAACAAAAATCCAAACACTCTACAGTTAGATCTACCAAAAAGTATTTTGCATGTAGTTTAAATGTCCCTCAAAACACTTTTACTTAGAATTAAACAGATAAAACATCACTTAACACACAGGCTAGAACGACTGACATGAATTCCGGTAATCAACTATTTAAATGGAAAAACATCCCAAACACTTTCAGCTACTCACATTTCAAAAATGAGATTCAGCAGCAAAATGATTGCCAGAAGCAATTCAATACTGTATATGCATTTCACTGAACCTGGCTTCCTCTCAGTCATTAATACAAATGCTTTCTCCCCCTCCCAAAAAAAACCAACATCAACATATAATCATGATATAATCATTCATTTCAGTGCCACTAATTCTACAGGGAAAATTAAATCAGCTGCTAGTATTTACCACTGTTCATTCTTTGTATCCCCTCTACACATTCACCCCAGAGAAAACAGCACCTCTGTCACTTAACTCTGTAATTTTCCCATCAAGTTGTTGGGTCATTTTAGGACCATTCAATCCTTCCTAGTTTCCTCTCTCAAAAGAAGATGAGTTTGAAATTCTCTAGAAAGTGGCACAAAACAATCCTCTGAGATAATTCACCTATGTTGAAAAGGCATACTCCATGACACAAATGTGAAACCTCATGAGTAGGGTTCTCATTTGAGGAGCATGCATGCAGTTGTCATTTCTTTTTCAGAAACTGTCTGAAATCCTCAGCATGAGAAGATCAAACAGTGATGTACAAAGCTCCTCTTGTCCTCACCTGCCTACAACTACAAACCTATCACACACAAGGTCTGCTGCATAGGTAAGACTGGCTCATGTATGAAGCAGCAGCTAGAAAAGATGGATGCAAGGTATGAACCATGATAGCTGGTGGACAGCAGGCAACAGGGTGGCTAAATCATTGATGCTCCACTCTTTCCTCACAATGGGTGTGTCTGTTCATCCAGTGGTTTGGGAATACTCACAGGTCTCATTAATAACCATTCAGAATGCAGCAAGTGCAATTGATTTTTCTTCCACAGAAGAGTAGAAAACGTATCAAATTCCACATGAAGTATTAATCAAAATACTTAATGGGCTCCTAGACAGTATACAAATGCTACAGTACTATACTACAGCAATCTAGAAAAAAGGAATTTTAATCCAATTTCAAATCAAAATTTGGATTAATATAGGCTATGTTTGATCTCAGTTCAGTAGCCTGATCACTTAGCTTGCTTATTATCCATGCCACAGATGGAGAGAGAGCTGGGATTCACACGTGGTTTAACAGCTTAGGCCCAATATCCTCTAAACACTGATACATTGCTCACTAGCAAGCTTTCATCCAGAACAGCAGAGAACCCAGAGACACTGGAGAAGCAACTCAGAGGGCCACCAGAGCTTCATTTGGGATCAGTAATGCTGCACAGGCTGGACCCCAGCACATCCACACATAAAAAACATTTCTGCATTTGCACCTCATGTTCACTTCCACGAAGCTCATACCATTGGATGCAGCACTGTGCAATTATCTTAAGTATTGTATAGTAAGTTCTGTTACAAGTAGAACTTGTGGGCAGAAAGAGCAGAGAGATCTCAAAGAGCCAGTTCAAATCATCACAGGCAGCAACAAACCAGAATTAATACCCTCAGTCAGAACCAAACTGCCTGTCAGTGAACAGCACTTCCCAGGAGCACCGGTTCCAAGAGGGCTTCATGAAAAAACACATGGAGTTAGACCAGACCCAGTTCTGTGCCAAAACAAACAAGCTTTCCTGGAGAGAAGGGCACCAGCAAAGCCAGCACTGATGGCAGTCTTATGATTTTACAAGAGTCAACCAATGTTGAGCAAAGACAGTATTCAATTGAAGTTAATATTCCTTAATCTAAATCTAAACCTACTCTTCAGCAGGTGTAGCTGAAATGTGCTTTCCAAACCACTGACATGAATGGAAAATGCTAAATATCACGGCATTCCATCCCTCCACTGCCTCAGCCTAGGATTAATTGACTATATAAACACATTTCTTAGAAAAATCCCCACCTTATCACCTTATCCTCTGGCGTTCTTATCCCATCCTGAGGTAAAGCAAGATCCTACTTCAATCAGCTACAATACTTGAGCTTATTAAATGGTCTAATAGACTGTATTAGCATCATGGAATATAAAATTGTCATTATGATTCTTCCCCAAATCAGCAGTATATACTTTCAATAGACTTTTTCAGTACTCATTAACAGATAAAAATAATCTTAAACTTTAAAAGGGCATAGACCTTCACTTAGTTCTAAATCAAAACAGAGCTCACCAAAATAGCAAACAAAATCACTTATACTTACTTCTTTTTTCATCCATAATTTTAAAGCAGTAAGTAAAGCCTTCACTCCTTGCACTAAATAGCTTGGAGGCTGGAAACCATCTTCCCTCAGTTCTAAAAAGGATACAGAAACCAATTTAGAAACACACTAACAGAGAAGACAATAGAATGATACCTACCCTTCAGCCAATAAAGTTGCCATTGTGCAACAGCACAGTAAAGTAAAAATTGTGCAAGCAAATGAAACTTGACATCCTGCATTTACGTGCATACTGTAACAACAAGAATGACAACGAAAAAACCAAATCCAACCCTAAAGTGCTTCTACAGAAAACCTTCTTTTTATAACTTATTCTTGTGTGAATTAGGGTTAGTTTACAACATACTTAAGGTCAATAAGGGAAAAAGAACCCAGATGTAAAATACAGAACAAAATAAAACATATTTGAAGAAAGAAGTCACTTTTATTTCACTGAGAAATATTTTAGTCAAAGGGGACCAGCAGGATGTGGGATGTATCTCTAAATTAGAATTCACATTGCTTATCCCCATACATATGCAAATGGCTCACACTAGCATACTTCCACTTCCCAAACATTTTTTGTCACCCTTCCAATTATCACAGTTCCCCCTCACATGGTTTACATCATTTTTCCTCCCAAAATCAAAGAGGACAGGGGGTGGAAACCACTCTTCTACAGAAGCTTCTCTTCTTAAGGAAGGAAGTTGGTGTTCCCAAGCAACTGTAATTCCTTTTCATTCTCTCTTTTGCTTCATGGGGGTAAAAAATGTAGAGAAAAGACAAATCTTCCATAAACAGCCAAAAGTAGATTAAAACCTCTCCTCATGTACCTGACAAATATTTCCACTTGTCAATAGCAAATGGATCAACACTAGAACTATTTGGCTCATTTTACTCCCTTAAAAGAATACACTAATAAAACACCGTTCTCATGGATAATGTATTAGGAAGCTGGCAGAAAAAGGAAGGTTCTGTGAGTAAACAGCTGTTCTTCTCTCAAGGGCCTCCTACTTGTTAAAGGGTATGAGAGGTACTGGCAGCAAAAATCTTCCTGCTCATTAGCTGACTCAGTTGATAAAATTTTAAGAATACAATGCAGTACCACAGGCTGAATTTTTAAGATGCAATAGAAACAACTGCATGAACTAGAAGTAATTCAAATTAATGAGTACAGGATGCATTAACAACAGCACACATTGCCTATTTTGAAGCCCCAAGAATTAAGAAAAATAATTTAGGTGAAAGCAGTAATACTTATTATGAAACACTTTCTGCCAACAAAAAGTCAAAATCAAAATGTTTGTGACTCTGCTACCATTTTATGAAAAGAACCAGAAAGACATGCTGTGTTGATTTTCCTTACTGAGCTGAATTTCATATAAAGTACTGCTAACAGCTGGACATCACCATTACCCTAATACAACCAAATTGGCATCATCCTTTATTCATAAAACCATGGATTCTGACTAGCAAACACCTAATTCATATGAGTCTTGCCAAAACCCAACATAAACTTCACCCTAGCCATGGAAACATCAACTGTTATTTTTTATGATGAGTTCATAGGTCATAGTGTTGTTCAGCAACAAAACACCTGCTAAACCAAAGATGAAACATCATGAGAAAAAGCTTCACAGCCCTCCCCTGAGACACAAGCCACAAAAGGCTCCCAGGCTGACTCAAGGAGTCACGGGATAAAGAGGTGAGGGGCAAGAGTGGGGCAAAGAGACACAGTGTACAGTTAGCTAGATCTTACAGAAACACACATGTTCCACTGCTTTTCCAGCAGGAATGCAGTTCCTATGTCTTCTGACAAGTTTGTAAACACTAAATATGCATGAATGAAACAAACCAATGCAAACTTTCAAGATAAAAATACTTTTTTCGGAAGGAAAAATTTTCTGCACGTTTGTTCTATTTGGTAAGATTTCTGAGTTTCTTCTCTAGGGTCACACCAAGACTTTAAATGTTCATTTAGGAAACGAGGGTTGTTCACTGCTTTAATTTGCTGAAGGAGAAGAAAATATTTTCAATAACTTGTAACTGTTTCCATATTAGAAAAAGTTACATGGGATTCTGATCTCTTCCAAAACAGAAGTTTAATTCAGCAGCCTCCTCTGAAGGTTGACTTCTGTCCTTCGAAATACATTGTATTATTAAGATTAAACAGAGCAAGAAGAGAGAAAGATAGTTGAGGAAAAGAAGGTGAAGTCAGATAGGCACTCTCTCAAGTACAATTATACGTGGGTACAAATATAGCAATTAAGGAATGGATGAGGAAGTTTGGAGAAGAACAGCAACTGTTAAGAACTGGAGGTTGTTGAGACACCTTTTTGATAAGCACTGCTGTAAGTGATTTTACACAGCTCATGACACATCTTGGCTACAAAAGCCCTCACAGACATCTTTCCTTTCACACCCAGGAGCAGAAGACAACAGGCACTGTGACTGGAAAGGCCAAAGAAAATTGTGCAAGAAAACTTCTTTGTTCAGCTGTGAAGCCACCAAGAAGAAACCCATAGATATAAGTTAGTGGGATCATTTCACAGAACCATTTGCTCAAAGGAAAAGCTATTAAAGGATATTCAAAGATCTTAACTGATATGAAAGAAGCCTGGGAAAAAAAACTAATGCCATGGTCCATTATCACTTAAGAGAAAAAGAACTATAAAAGCAGATACATGTGCATCTCTTAAAACAAAACAAGCATTACCTTTCAATGTTTCCAGTAAGTTTTTGGCCACAAACCAACAGATGGCTTCAAAGAAAGGAAATTTGAAAAGATCCGGGGTTTTTAGCCTCTTCTCCATTTCATAACACCTGAATAAATGCAAATATTACAAAACATGAATGTTTTAATTATCAAATTCATTATTCAACTATGTAATCATTCAAATTGACACAATGTCCAAAATAAAATGAAATAAAATAACCATGGCCATGATAAATAAAAGAAGTCAAGTACCACATAGTTAAACCCCAACAAGACCACAGACAAGATTGAACTCTGGTCTCATTCAGGCTCTGACCTTATCAAGTTTGACTGCGGCACTTCTAAGAATAAAGTTGGACTTCATAAAACTAGGATACAAACCCAATGTGTGATCTTTTAACAGATGGAATTTTATCGGGATTCCACTGTAATAAATAAAAACAATATGTTTAGAAGAAAGCTCTACATCTTGGACAAAAACTAAATACAGCTGCCCTTAGAGCAATGCTGACTTGAGGATGCTCATTTCAACTCAGTGTCGCACACCTGGGCTTGCTTAGTTTTGTTTTACTCACTTACACTAATCTCCAAAGCAGAGTTTTTTCTTTTTTTTTTTTCCTCCTTTTAGTCACTTAAATTCTTGCATAGCCTTCATTTTGCTTTTGAAACAAACTTTGCAGAAGTAAAATAAGAAAACGTGCTTGATACATTCTAACTGAAAATGCCACTATTGTCTGTTAGAGAGCCTGTACCAGTTTGGTTCTGGTTAAGCACATGAAGAAAAATCTCTATGAAAAGAATATCCTACTTACTGGAGAAAAAGTACAGGAAGAGCTGAGACTAACCTGAGCTGCATGCCAATGTTGAGGTTGTGCAAAAAGTTTCCTCCAAAAGCCATACAATCCTGAGATGTGAGCACAGCGTGAATCCAGCCTGAAATGACAGATTGCAAAACTTAATACATACGTATGAATTATTCTAAGACTGTTTTTAAATACACATATAAGTAAAAATGCTGTTCCTGAAAGAAAAAGGCAAATGAATTTGTATTCTCTGCTAGGAACAAGTAATATAAATTTTAACAACTTGTAAACTACAGTGTTTCAGAAATCTAGTGGAACTGTAGTTTTCTGAACAAGTTAAGTTTAAAATATTTATCACTGGGAGTGGGGGATAAGGATGAAAAGCCGACTTTTCAAGTAAAAATTCCAAAATTTTTCACTCCAATCTACAAATATAAACAACTCAGGAGGGGAAAAATATACTGAACAAAAGATCAAGTCATAAAAATAAAACAAAATTATATGTCTTTCAATATTTACATGTTGCTTACAGTAACTGGGCTGTTTGCACAACATAAAGTCATTTTGCAATACTGAAGTTTCTCAAATAGGAATTCAGAAGTGGTCCCATAAATTTTCTAAATACAGTCATTCTAAGTCAACTGAAATTATGATCAGTTTAAAACCCAGTCTAGACACTCTATAAAATTTGTCACATAACTGAAATATTGTCCATATGAAATCCACTATTCAACATAGTAAAGCATGGCCAACATCATGCTATTGATCTAGCTAATTACTACAGGATAATTTCAACTAAGTACACAAAAGAACACATTACATGAGCTTCCTGATTAAAAATAGTTATCCGTGAAATTTATACTGTGGAGCTTTAATGTAAATAAAGTACAAGTAGACTTTCTTCTGTCGAGATCTTTCTTCTGATTTGCATGCCTACAGATGATCCTTGACACAAGGTGAGTTGGCCAGACATTTGCAGACTACTTCATGGTTTCACTGAGCATAGGCAACATGTACAAACACAGGAAGCTTCCCAATTAGAGGAAAGATCAGACCAAATCACAAACAATTATGTATTACAAACTAGCATTAAAGCCATGCCCTAATTCAGCTAATAATGAACAGTTTTATGGCATACCTGCATCAACTGAAAGCCTTAATTTTTTTTACATTCCTGCTTGCTATTTTTATGCTGCACTTTTGATCAAGGTCTACACAACAAGGAATGAAAATTTGGTGTAGACCACATAGAATATCTTGAATAATATTTTAATAACTCTGAAGAGCCTCCAGTAGATGCTATTCACCTACATGCAAGATTAATTTTAGATCAGAAAACTACTCTGAACATATTTCAAAGATTATAAAATAATTATGACATCCACTAGCATCAGTGCAAGCAGAAAGAGCAAGTGGTTTTCACCAGAGACCAGGGTTTTTTTTTTCCAAAGTCTTTACTCAGTCTCGCAGAATTTCCCATTTTTTTAAACACCTGTCTTGAAACCTAGTTTAATTTACTGGTTCTTACACTGTACTCAATCGTATGTATATGAATAATTATGTATGTATACATACATGCACATGTGTACACATTTATATTTGAAAATATCTTAAGGTGTGTATATACATTGAAATACACGTACACATGAGAAATTATCATCTGATGATATTTTTCCTTGTGACCACATTACAGTGAGAGCTCAGATTCAGCTGATTACTTAGAAAGCAGTAACTATTTTCTTTGAGTCACAATAAAGTTCTTCATTCTGTAATTCTGCTTTATTTGTTTACAGATGTATGAACTTAAACACATGGACAGTTAATGCCATCTCTTGCCAGAAATACATGGTTTTAAAAGCTCTGGCTCTTCAGGAATGTCAAGAGCACACAGAGGTCCTCATCAGGTAGTACTTACTCTGCACAAGCTGTGAACTAGAACAGTAAACACTGAACCCTCAGGTACAGAACTAAGCTATGAGAAAAATGCAGTAGTCTAGAAAGTGCAGGATGGAATAACGTACTGATCGTAATCTTCAAGGCTTCTTCCAGAAGTAGAACTGTAAATCATTTTCCTGCTCCATGCATTTAAAGCTTTCTCCCCCCTCCCCAAAAATGGAAGAAAGCACCCAGTACAAATTTTTAATAATAAAATAATAAAAAGCATTTCTAGGATAGGTTGGATAAGCAAAAATACAAAAAACTGGCGGTCACTTTATTGGCAAAATATGGTTTGATTTATTCAAGACTTTTAAGTTTATGGTATTTGGAAATTTGGGTAGGGTGGGTTATTTTCTTCGAAGGATTTTTCTGTGTTTTCTTCTTTAATAAAGAAGTTGATCTGTGGCATTTCTGACAACAAAAGCCAACCAAAAAAACCACCCAACTTGTATTTTTAATTATCTAGCCTACAGCATAAAAAGTTTATGTGATGTTTTTGTAATAATTATGCCTAGTAGGCCTTGCAATACTGAAATCTGTAAAAATAAAATTGTGTTATAAAATTAGAATAAGAATTCGGTCTAGGTACTTATCAAATAGTGAACAATCTGTACTCTATTAACTGGAACTACTTCCCTGATAATCAAACTAAACTTTAATTTGTTGTCTTCTAATTGGATAACAAATACCCTTTCATTCCCCGATAATTGTTATGACTGTCAGCCAATCTTAAAAGCTAATTACTTGTTTTGAAAATCTAAATTTCTAATTTTTTATTGTTCTCTCATCCATAATTTTAGAGGATACCAAATGTTGATAATGCAATTATTTTACGATATTCATAACTCCTGGTGATTAAACATGCCAAGTCCTAATAGTAAGAGTAAAATCTTACCTGTTGGAACAAATAAAGTGTGTCCTTGCTTCACAACACACTTGTAACACTTGTCAACCTTGTCCCCAAAATATACTTCACTCTGAGTGACAGATGAACTCCAGGACTCATAGAGAGCCAAATTTTCATCAGTGGGCTTGATCAAATAGAATATCTTCTCACCCTATTAGACAAATATATCAAATAAATAAATTAATGTTCTCCTACAGGTACACTACAACCTCTGAGTCACTCCTAATGAAGTAACAGATTGACCTAAATGGCAAGTATTCCATCTTCCCATTATGGCATGCTCAGGCTTCCCAGCCCAGTGTCTCAACTGCAATCCACCAAGAGCTTAGACATAGCACATGAATCAGTTGGTGTCTTGAGATTTAAAGAACGTAAACAAACCAGCCAAAACTTCTCACTGGAGTACAAAAAACTCCCGTTTTTATAAACAATTTATGGATATGCACACACCTACCAAATGAGAAAAGGTAAGATGAAACCACTTTGCCACATCTATGATGAAACTACTTTGCCATGTCTATGATGTACACATTGTCAAATTTGTGAGAAGAATAAAAAATTAAGTAGGCCAATGATTTTCATTCAATTTTTTTTCCTACTAAAACCTCACTGTATCACCCACAAGTCTACCAAAGTGATCAATCAACCAATTACAGTCTAAAAGTCACCAACAGCATGCTAAAATAAAAACGCAACACCAGAGATCAGTAATTCACTTTCAAGCTCCTCCCTTAAGTGTTGCAAGCACAAAATTTCATGCAGGTGATAATGCCACAACAGAAGGCTGCAGACTGAATAACTTTTGTTTCACATAGTCATAGTCATCCAAGGGGTGGCTGGGCACAGGAACAGGCTCCCCAGGGCAGTGCTCACAGCACCAAGCCTGACAGAGCTCAAGAAGCATTTGAACAATGCTCTCAGGCACATGGGGTGACTCTTGGGATCTCCTGGGCAGGGCCAGCAGTTGGACTCAGTGATCCTGATGGGTCCCTTCCAGCTCAGGATATTCTGTGATTGCATAAATCAAGACACATTCATACCCAGAGAACGTGGTACCAAACTGATGTTCCTCCAAAATCGATATGAAAATCAGTATAGCTGTCCTGGACACCCATTAAGCAATACTTCTGAACAAAAGGCTTAGGGAAGACAGAATCATCTGGCCAATAATTTTCCACCCATGAAAGCTTTCTGGCAATGTCTGGTACTTCCACTAATTCAGACATCCTTTTAAAAAACAAACAAACAAAAAAGAACGGTTAATATAAACAGGAGTAAGCACACCTCTTTTGAAATGACAGCTTCCTACGAAGACATTAGTTATGAACTAATAAATATGTTTTATACCCACATTACATCACAGTGGCTGTCTACATAAAATACACCTCCTCCTGTCTTTCCTACTACAGGCATTATATTCCCACACATATTGTTCAGCTTAGTGAAAACCACTTCCTACATTCAAGGAATTGAAGTCAATACTCACTTTGTGTCTGAGAATTCCAGGCTGATCACATTCAATACTTTGGGTCGGTCAGGATTTGTGAAGTACTTAATGTAATTATGGAGCTTCATTTTACTGTCTGCTTGTCTTGCTACATCTATGACATCTATCACTTTGTCACCACCTGCGAAAAACAGGATGACTTTCTTAAGGCTATCACAGATAAAAGACATTTCAGGTATTTAAGACAAAATTAACTTTTTTCCAGTCTTCATCAAAACGTTTCTGCAGAAAAACTCCACTACTATCATTATTCTATTGGAAGAGAGATAGATCAGTATAAACCAACTTTTTATTAGGTTTAACTTTAATTACTATAATCAGCTAAGGATAGAACTGAAAGCACTCTAAAAATAAATCCTCTTTCCAGTGGTTAACCAAAAAGAAAGAGTAGTATAGAATGGTTGCATCTGTCAAAAAAAAAAAAAAATTGGTTTATGGCTACAATTGCTAAGAGTAGCATGGAGAAACTTATCAAGGCAGATCTATTCCTCACTTTTCCTGTCAACCATCAGCAAACCCCCACCTTCCTTATATACATGCACAACTTGCAAGTAAGCAGTAATTTCATTGAATAATTATCATGGGTATGTTTCATTTCTGATGACAACAAAGATGGGGTAACATACTGTATATTCTGAAGTGATACATTTAGAGAACAAGACAAGCCAAAGACTAACAACAACACTATATTAGCCATTGGTTTATGGTCATCTAGTTACACAATGACCAAATCTGGCACTTAAGTTTGGAATGCTGGAAACATGCCTAGATGTATATTATAAACATATTTGCTTTAAGACTGCAAGTTTGTATCATCTTGATAAATTCCAGCTGAAATAGTACTTATTCCATTTTCTTATTTTTAATTTCAGTAATATAAAGATAAATCTGTGGCATTCTAATTTTTTCCCTTAACTGGAAAACTTGGCAGGTCAAAATGTATGTATAAGGATGAGACAATCAAGTTTCTATCTGAATCCAAAGAGGCACTAATCCAAAAGAAAAGACTCCAAAATATCACAGTGATAATTAATCTTTAAGGCAGAACACACATTACTATTTATCATCACAATGGTGACAACATTGCATATTGTGGTGCCTTTGTAAAATATTGATGGACAGAAAACCTACTTTCAGCACACATCATTACATTAGGTGATCATGAGAATACACTCAAGACTTCCCAACTGTACCATGGGTTACAGGAAATGTCCTGCTGCAATTGGCTCAGTCTCTGTCTGTACTGCATGCTTACATGAAGCTGGCACAGTTACAGACTGGGAAGAGATCTGATAAGAAAGAAGTGGTTCTTGGGAAGCCCTAGTTTTCTTGGCAAAGGATGCCAAGACAGGAAATTTTTCAGGAAGATTTAATTCAGAAAGGCCAATTTACTGAGTCCAAAACATGAAGTTTTGTCACAGCCTAACCAATGATTAAACTTACTAATCCTAAGAGTGATTCATTCACTTCCCATTATCTTTGGTTTACAACATGTCACAGAAAAAACCCCAGCATCCCATGTATAGCTTGCACTGAAATTAACAGGTTTGAAAGTTGAGAAGTAAGGCTGTAGTCCTATCACACATCTACCAAACAGACACACACACACAAAAAAAAAAAAAAAAAACCACAAACAAAATAAAAAGAGAAAGAAAAAAACACTCCAAACCATAACTTTAATTTTACTCTCTGCTAGTCTTGAATTTAGAATAAATATTTAGCACTCTGGAAGCTCTTATAATCATGAAAGTATTTATTTTAAGTTACAGACAGGATCATTTTAATAAGTACTCCAGAGTGACTCTTACCTACATAGCGTTCCACATCTAAAACAGAGAAAGTTGGTGGAGGAAGTCTGAGTCCCAGACCATCTAATTTAGGAACCATAATGGGAACATCAAACCCATGTTTCTCCAGGTATCTTTGTGTCAACTGGCTTCCATGCATTTTCAAAATTACTTCATCAGCACTGGTGGAAAGAAAGGATGGAGTATTAGCAGAAGAACATCCTCCAAGCACTACTGAAATAAAAGAAGTCTCAGTTTGGGGGAGCACAGATGGGAATGGCTATATATCTGAATCCAAAAGAAACACACAGTACTGTTTTATTAAGCATTTAACTGAAAGACAAAATAAACAACCCCAACAAGCAAAGAAACTTACTGTCTTGCATAATCTGGAAACTCATAATCCTTCTATATGACTGAAAAGAGTAACTTTAAAGGATGGGGAAAAGCAACTCTCAGAGGAGACATTAAAGTACATTTTGCTAACAACAACAACCACCACCACCACCACCAGCTGCTCTAAAGAATTGTAAGTCTTTATGTTTCAGTGAGATAGCCAACCAAGCTCAGGATCCAAGTATAACCATGTTTCTCCACCCTCTTCCAAAGCATGTGAGAATGGGTAGACTACCAGCTCATGTGAATGTTCTATGCTACCTGAAATGGAACTGAGAACTACTCCTGAACTACAGGAATAGAAAGGCAATATTCTGACAGTAAGACAACAAACACGAAACAAAACCAAAAACAAAAAAACCCACCCCAAAAACCAAAACCTCTCAGACTGCCCTGCAGCAGTCCCAACAGACAACCCACTCCAGTGCAAAACTGAACAGGGGAAGCTACTGCATGAAAAGGCAAATGTATCCATCTGAAACAGGAATGTGTTGGGAAGAATTCTGAAGGAGGAAGAAGTCATCCTCAACCTTCACTTTGTGAAGCAGAGAAATGTTAGTCACCTCCCCTAAGACACACTCAGATGACATTTCTCTGTTTTCCAACCAAAATATGGAAGCAAGGTTCCGTACCTCGGGAAAGAGCGAGCCCGCAGCTGTTTAACAAAGGTCCGTGTTCCAGCCTGCACTGGTTTGGAACCATCGTCCGGCTCTGTGTAGTCATGTCTGTGCCAGTTCCTCCTCTTCTTCACTACAAGGTTCAGAAGGATTAAACATTGAATTAGTTAAATCAGATGGCTCAGATTTGCAGTCGTCCCATCAGTGAGCCAGACATGCCTCAATCACATTACTATAATTAACAAACCTTATTCTTTTAATCAGGTAACACTACCTATTTGCAACAAATGAAATCTGCAGGACACAGTAACTCTCTATACTTTTATAGCTCCTTCTGTATGAGAATCTCAGTGCACACTATACACAATTTAAGACTCCATATTCAATCCAAAACAAGTAAACAGGTGCAGTCGGAAAGCTGTACAAATCCAAAAAGTCAGCAACGAAACTAAAAATCAAACCTTGGATATTTTTTCAGTTAACAGAAGAATCACACCTCCTGAGTAGCCAGAGACTTCATTTTACATATTTACACAAGGTTAATTCCAAGGTTAATTCTTTACACAAGACTTAATTCCACTGTGCTATCACACCCCATAAGCATGCCCTTATTCAGTCTGATAACATTACTGCTATTCACTACCATTTTCATTGCTTATGTCTCCATAACAGTTTTGTGTGCAAACTCTTTTGGGCAGGTGTGATCTTTACAATACATGTAACAAAAGCACTGCAAAACATACAACTTCTGAGCAGTTTGAAGCTTCAATGCACTGCTACAACAGCATATTAATAAAAAACAAAGGATAAATTAAAGTTCTGTAACAATTTCAGGAATCAGAAACTGGTAGTTCAACAGTAACAACTGCATTTCTGACAGCTCCTTATACTTAAAGGACCAAGGAAACTGAAACACTAGACATTCTCATAAAAACTTGTTGTGGTGATCTCCCCCTGACAAATGACAGATACCCAAATGAAAAAACAGTATATATACTTTCACAGAATCATAGGATGGTTTGGGTTAGAAGGGACATTAAAGATCATCTAGTTTCAATATCCTGGCATGAACAGGGACACCTTCCACTATCCCAAGCTGCTCAAGGCCCCATCCAACCTCCCAGGATGAGGCATCCACCACTTCTCTGGGCAACCTATGCCTGTGTCTCACCACTCGCACAGTAAAGAATTTCTTCTTTAACCTAAATCTACTCTGGTTTATGGTTTAAACCCATAATCCTTTATCCTATCACTAAAGACCTCAGTAAAAAGTCATCTTATTTCTAATAAACCCCCTTTACATATTGGAAGGTTATTCTAGAAAACACTGTAAGCTGTATGTAGCCTCCCCATTTGAATTTTTTGACTTTGAGTTAAGGAGAGGACAAAGTGACTTACGATATGGTTAACTTAACTGCCTGTCTTCAAATTTTCATAATTTCATGACAAATCATTTCATAATGGATATTTCATTGATTGAGTTTTCTCAACCACTCATTTTTCATCTTCATTTATAAAGAACACAAGCTTACAGCCTTGAATGGAAGCCCTTGGCTGTATCATCTGTTTGTTAGTAAACTGCTCTTTGGAGCACTTCCCCTCTATACAAACAAACCTACCTTTCTCATCTTTAAACTCTCAACAGGCTGAGAAGCCCTATTAAATCATCAAGAGGTGCCTCTGCAAAAGGGACCACCACCTCATCATTTGGGAAACACACTCCAAGAATGCTGAATTTCCTACCCTTCTATTCTATTGACTTGCCAACATATCATTTACTGTACTAGGAAACATATTAAGGGTCCGGTAATTTTAAGGCTGCATTTCAGTTTTTGCTAAAAAAGCCAAACTGCTCCACAGCTAGACAGCTGCTACTGGAAGACTGCCCCAAGAAGATTTACTGACATCAGATCTATAATTTAACCACTAATATTAAACAAAAATTTAGTTGCATACGCTGAGGAAAAAGCTAATGTTATTTGTCAACAAAAGTAGTGTTTCAGAGTTGTCTGCCAAACAGCCTGAAATGTAAAGATAACATCCTGCAAAACCACTGCATTTATACAAATTTTAACTTCATGGAAGTGCTCATTCCTAAATTCATCTAAGTCGTGATATACCAAAAATGTAAAAAAGCACTAGCAATACTGAAAACACAGCTCACTATAATAGGAAGCTGAGGATGTATGAGGAGGGGAAAAATAGTTTCTAAAAAAGAAAAAAAATTGCTGCTTCTCCAGAAAAAACTGTTGGTTACACAGGAATAATGGACATCTTATAGTCATTACACTTAAGGGGAATAATGCCTATTGATGTGCTGTTTCCCACAGACATGACAACATGGACCCTTTAGAAGACATTTAAGAGACTAAACTGACATTTATAGATCTTTGCTAACCTGAAAACCAGTGCTGCTTAATGAGCCAACTATCCAAATACTGTAAAACTTCATAAATAATGAAGACAGCTTTATTAAGTTTTCAAAGCTATTTTCTCAGTCATAAATAATAATACAAGAAATTAGTGGCTAATACTAATTTTCAACAGAGTAGTTTCCCATAAATTCAATGCTGTTACAACAGCTCATTAAAATTGTAAGACGATACAGCTGCTTAAGAGATTTTATACCACAGAAACACTTTTTAAAGTCTGTTTTTCCAACACTTACAAATCAGAAAATAAAATCATTATTTTGCTCATACTTGGCAATGTACATCATCCTTTCATAAGGGAACACTGAAGAAGAGGAAACAGTAATGAAAACTTTCTCTGCTTACATATCTCTTAATTCTAGAGCTTTTTTAATCCCTTAAGACATTACAGAAACAACTGCAAAAAAAAAAAAAACATTTTAACTGAATGGATCCTAATGCTCAAATTAAGGAAGGAACCAGTGTTCATCCTTGGTGTTTCTAAAAATTGAGGTAAAACCTGCTGTGACAACACTAAGAACTACACAAGACAGTTGCAGGGAGGGTGAGAAAAAGAAAAGTGTGTGCTGGAAGTTTTCATGAAAATTAAGTGTAAAGATTATGATTTTTTTTTTTTAATTACATTCTTCACACACTCAAAACAATGGGCCAATAACTGTCTCTGCTCAGGCAAACACTCTTCCCTGCCTTCTCCCACTCTGGACCGTTTCTGTCGGAGACCACCATCTGCTAGACTTCCAACAGGGACCATCAGGGGGTGCACACATGGACAGTGAGGCCCCAGGCCTTGGAGGTGGTACTGGAGATCCCCAGTGACCAAAAAGGCAAGAGAAATGTTTGCACAGGAACACTGAAAAGTTTTAAGGAGCACACAGTAAATCACAGAATATCCTGCTAAGGTCTGGTACAACATCTCATATTCTCAGCTCAGACCAAGCACGGGCATTAACACCACAAACAAAAAGATATTGCTTGGAGGGTATTTACAGAACTGAGAAGGCAAACCCAGATAAAGAAAGTAATGCCCTGACAACCATAGTCTTATTAGAACTTACTGAACTTTGTGCTTTCTCAAAGCTCTGGACATCACAAGCTGGTGGCACATCTGACTCACAGCATTCATGCAAATAAGAGCATTTTCAGACTTAAGGATCACCGAGAAAACTTTGAAACTAACAAAATTAATACGAATACTCTAAATCAAATAATCTAAAAAAACCCTCCACAGTATATTACTATTTTTTAATTGCTCTTTTCTAAAATTATGTTGGATTTCAAGATTAATTATTTAGCATTTCATACACATGGCTGTTTACTAAAGGTCTTGTAAAATTGTTCTTTCAAAACATGAAGAAGATTTTTTTTCTTTTAAATACATGATGAAATTGATTAATTAATTTCATCTTTCCATCTAACTATCAGTAGCTTTCTTTTCATTATTGGAACTTTTACATAATTAATTTTGTAGGATACTGAAAGTAACCATCCATTTGTACTATTAAGTATGTGTTTCTTGTTATTTTGAGTAAATTTTTTGCACTACCTCATTTGATTATAAATTCTGTTGCAATGAGAGATATACTTGCCCTCTTAAACAGCTGAATTTTTGTCTCTTAGACAAAGTGATTTTAGAATATGAAGCTGTAAATGAAAATGCTTTTTTTACTTACATACATAATTTCGTATGACTAAAGTACTCTGGAACATTTCTGCAATACCTGAAGTCATGAGACATTACCAGTTTCTTTAAAAACTGAAGGAAGTAGGGCCCAAACCACAAACTGCCATAGATTTCATTCTGACAGCTGAGAACAATTAATGAAATTCAATGTGAAGACATATTTAATTATATCACCTCTGTTTGGGTTGGTAACTGACGTGTCTGAAGCTTCTACTAAATCTAGATGATCTACACACTTGAGGCAATATGAAATAACAAGGATAATTTTTACCACAGATCCTTGTCTTTTTGAAAAGACTTCCAAAACAAAAATCCCTCTTATCTCACTGTCAAATTGCTGCAGGTAAGACAGCACTTACATTACAAGAAAGGTTATTTTACAGGCATCAGGGTGAAGCAGACTAGTTCTCACTAATCAAGAGGAGAAGTTTCAAATTTACTAGTTTATTATTTTTAAAAGTCTGATATGATCCCTCTTCGACTTCTCTGCCTAGTCCCTCTATTACACAGAAAAAAAGAGACAGAAAGGTAAGGAAAAAAATGGCTGTTGTTTGTATTCTAATTTATAATACAAACATGCAGTTTCTCAACTGAAAATGGCCACTGGAGTACTAAAAACTACAACTACATAAACCAGCATTTATCTTACCTTTTAGCTGACAGACCATGAACTCACATATTGCAGAAGATACATACCACGCAACATGTATTAATTAAATCAGTAATTGATGCTTAATCATTCTGTTCATACTCCACAAGACTATCACTGATGGTGGTTTTAATTGTACTTCTAAATGTAAAGTAAATTCAGATTTGAAAAATATTATATGTGTTAAGTCAGCATTGACTATAAAACATTATGTGGTGTCTTCAAGGGAAAAAAAACCCAAAACTCAGAAAAACCCCACCCCAAAATCAACACCAACAAAACCCACAAACAAACTCGCATAAGAAAACACAAATGACCATGGCTCAGTGCTTGGAGGGTAAAGACACACTGCTTATAAATACTTTTCAGGTCTGAACATAGAAATTTCATTCATGGTTGGAAAGCTGAAATTTATTTCTGGATTTTTTACAATTTTGTTTCAGCTTGAGAAGGGAAGACATGGGGGAAAATCTTGGAAGTTGGATAAAGCAGTATCCTTTCAGTACTTACTGAAAGAAAATTTCAATTTTCCACTGCAGATCTCTACAGCAAATTTATCTACTGAAAGGAGAACCAAAGAGATGTCTCTTGTTGCTCTGTATGAGACTCTTCTGGCTACTCATCTTGACCTTGGTGGAAACTTGTTTATAAATAAAAAACCTGAGATTTGGAACTGTGTACTTTTCAAGGACATAAATGGGGAGGAACAACAAAATCAAAACCAAACAACAAAAAAGCACAAACAAACATCATTCACAGGATGTCCGTATTCTGCTGTCACTGTTGAAAAGTTGTGTTTGACTATTGTGGCATATAACCTACAACCATCAAGAAAGGAAAGACACCTAACTTGTACATTTTTTCGAAGTTGCCTACCTAGGTATTTATCAGAACTTTGATAATTAAAATACAGGAACCTTGAAAGCATCTTTGCATTTTCCTTTGTTTTTTTTAAATGATGATTCCCTAATTTTCATTCTCTCACTCTCTGCCAAATCAAGACTCTTTTGTACTAACTCTGTGCACTTGGATTTCTCCAACCTATAGCCATGGCTGGTATTTTATTCTATCTGCATCTCCACATCAGGGAACCTTTCAAGATGGTTTGTTTGTTTTGCGGGTTTTTAATCAGCTCAGAGTTAGTCATGTAGAACCAGTACCTTCTAAATAATCAAACTCATCTTGAATATTCTTATGAACTTTGCAGTTGTACATGGATAGAAAACAGTCTGAACATGTAAGATGAAATTTTAATAACCCATACTTACTTAGAGAAGGTCCATGGAGAATTGCACAGTTGGGACAATGGTATAGATCAATGTCAACAGCATGGTGCTCCTCTACCCCAACGCAGCTGGAATAATATTTTTTACATGTTAATGAGAATGCACAGAAGGTTTACTTTTCAAGCTATAAAATAATTAAATCTTAGGTTTTTATCAAAACATGCTTACTCTACAAAATTGTAATGAGATACCAGATTATCTCAACTACTGGGGTGCCACATAAATTTTGAGTAATAATTTATCACTGAACATAGAATGCCATTAAAAAATATCATGAACAGGAAACAAGAATCAAATTCCTTTAAAAATGACTAAATCCACAATATATACACCATTGCCCGAAAAACTTTGATCCTCAGTTTATACAAAATAATTCAAGCAATTTTCCTCACAGAAGCTGTGAGTTTAAAAAAAAAAATAAATCTGAGGGTTATGTGCTGTTAATTTATAGACAATATAATGGGTATTTTTCTTATCTTTCTTTTTCTTTCTGCAAAAAGCACATAACTGACTCCTACCCCCCAAGACAAATTAATGAAGAATACTTTCATATTCTTGAAATCTTTACAATAGAACTGGCCTCGTAAACTACACAAGTGACCACAAAAATAACTTAGTAGAACTGTTTCTGGTTTAAAATAGCAGCAAGTATTTTACAGAGCATTTGAGAGATGTAATGTTTCCTCAGTGCATACTTTTTTCCAGATAAAACATTCAAAATGTGATTAAAAGCGAAATCTTTACAACAGTCACGACAAAGCATCTACTCTGCTGATATCTAAACAACACAATTTTAAAGTCAATTAAGTACATTTTATTAGAATCTGAAACACTAGAGGTTAATTGGAGAACATGTGCTTTTGCACAAAGTTCTTAAGAAAAAAACCAAGTAATCCCTGCTTGCTGGTCTGAATCCTGGCAGAGTTCTTCGTTCTCTGAAAAGTTCATTGACACTTACAAAATTGCTGACTTTACAGTTAATACAGAAAAAAACGAGTACAACCCTGAACATCTACACCAAAATTAGGTATGTACACTCAATGCACTCTAGTAACATAAGAACTGGAACAGTACCGCAGTCACGTAACCCATTTCATATCAAGTGTAGTGAGTGCTTAAACACTGAAGCCTTGAAATGATCCAGCTACACAAAGTCTTTCCCTCAGCAACCGTGTGCCAAAACTGCTGACACGCACCAGCAAGCGTCAGTACATGCTGCCAAAACAATACAAGAAACAGTCTAGCACTGAAAGCACAATGAGCAAATCCAGTCTGAAACTGAAGAGCATCTCCCACATAACTATCAATGAGAAGTGCATTCTGAGTTCCCTCTAAGCATTCAGCTACTTCTGCTTCCCCATTCCTTATATACCACATGAAATACAGAAATTATTTAGCTTTTTTTATACGCATACTATTTTAGAATCTAAATGCAAAACTCAGCTGCCATAGTCCATCGCAATTCTTGCAATATTTAGCATCTGTTTTAAGACCACAGCTACAAGAATCATTATTACATGAAAATCCAGCTGACATACAAACAAAAAGGAAGGCAGAAGCAGTCTTTAAAAATGCATGTCCCACTTCCTTCTGCTTGTGTTCTCTCTCTTTTTATAGAATAGATGAATGACTCATAATCCTATGCATTATAAGAAAATTGTTTAAAAATGTACACTCTAAAGGCCCTAAATGAGAAGGCTGGTTTTATACATCTTTAGGAATCTCATTATTTTAGCTAAATTTCTAATTTTTGAACAGCTAAAGATATTTATGTTGAAGTGTATTTTGATCAAGTTTGCACTTCATTTATTCCCTTCCTTGTTCTTGGTGTTTATCTGATACATTCATCATCATTCCAATTAGATTATCTTGCTAACAGTAAGAACTTTGCATAAAAATATAGTAAAAATAGCTTCCAGCTTTGACAACTATTTGTCCTATTCTGTTTAAGAATCTTAATTTTATTGTCTCTTACCCAATGTTACAGATAACAGAATTTGTGCTTTATTTTCAGGCTACACTAACTATTAATTCCATAACCTTTCACGAAGGCACATGGGATTTTGTGTACAGAGACTGGAATGGCATTATAATGGCTGGAATAGCCATTCAATAAGGGAAGGAAACATTTTCAGTCTACTATTTATGCTGTAAACTCAGCACTGGAAACACAAAACACGGACTGGAGATCATGGAAGTGAATCCAGCAGCAGATGCCTGACTGAAGCAAAGGGCAAAGGAGGTGCCAGCACCTGCAAGAGCAAGCACTGCCAAGGATGCCCCAGAGCACATCAATCACACACAGCACCATTACAAGTCGCTTCCCTGCGCCTCTTTCTCCAGCGTACACAGATGAATCTGACATTAATCACTCTGGCTACCAGCAAGCAATCAATTACTGTGGTAAATGCGACTTCAGACCTCAAGCATCAAAACAAGGTCACCAAGAGGTAGCAGAGAGCCTAGAAAACATTAACATACTCAAACACTGCAACACTCCCAATCCACTGATGTTTTCCTGTATGAAATATTATTACCCTTCACCTTGCAATCAACCCAATCCATTTGGGTTGAAATGTCTTGAGTATATATTACCTAGTTTCTGAATTGCTCATCTCCTACAGGGAGGTCACAGACTAATCCTCAGGAACAGTGGAAGGCTTACAGTATTACACAATAAAATACAAGAATACTAATTAAAAAGAAAAACCAATGGTACAAGACTATGCAGAAATACACCTTTAATTCTGCTTATGAAGGTGGAAAGGCTAACCAGGCCCAATTTCACTTGCAGTACTCCAGAAGGAGTAGCAAGGTAGAAATAAATTGGTAAAAAAGAGATTCCACTACATCAGAGTGGTCAGGCACTCCTAACTTCCCCAGGTGTCTAGTATCAAGACAAGGCCAGCAAGAGGTAGCAAAAGAAGTGGGAAGTGGTAAGTTTTTTCACACACAAGAACATGACCATCCCTGGCATCTGAAGAAATTCCTTGCTACTAGAAGTCTGAGGAACCCATTCCCATGGCTTAAGTCTCACTAGAAGGTGAATGCTTTTGATTTAGTCTCAGCTTTCCATTTGATCATTACATTTGTAGCTATGTAAAAGCAGAAAGTATAAATCAAAAACAATCAGAAGAGGACTCGCTAACATCTCTGACAAGTACCAGTAGACCTCTGCTTTTTGGTAAAGGGCAAATAAGGCTTCTTTCACAGTGCAGGGGGAAGTCCTGCAGAGGCTGTTCTCTTCTGCAGTATTGTTATTAATTTACAATTTAAGAGATGAGCACTAATAATTCAGAATGACAGATTTGACAACTATTTCACAATTATGTGAAGTCTTGTACAAGGACTTTGCAAAAGTCCAAGACAGTTAGAGGAAGTGTTATTCCTGGAGAACTGCATGGCTGTACATTGTAAGCCACCCAGGGTACCTGGCACATCTCTCCTACAGCAGCACAGTGTGAGTAAATATTGGATCCATGTCAGTCACCACACAGGCTGCTGCACCTTCCACATCTAATACCTGCTTGCTCTCAATCCAGCCTGGCTTTTCTCTTCCCTGCTTCTGTTGTTACCAAGCAAAACATTTTAGAGATTGCTTAACTGCCTTTGCTGGCATGACTGAAAGAATCCTTGTTTAAGAAAAAAATCCAAAGCATTCTTAATCGAAGGCCTTATTTTCAGTGTTCTTAAGGGTATTTGACTACTTGAAAAGCTACTTTATTAAAACAAGCAGTATATGTACTTTACCATTATATAAGATTGCAAATGTAGAAGGGAATGATTACACAAATAGTATTGCAATAGTTAAGAACTGAGCAAAGTCTGGATGCCGATTTTCCCAGTTTAATTCCTAGATTAAACCAGGAAGATATTCCTACCAGGAAAATGCCAAGATTTCCTGTATACAACGCATACTGAAAATAAAATCCTGAAAATTGAGAGATGTAAGCAACTCTCAATGATCTAATCAAAGGACAGAAGAAAACAGATGAATCATCATCAACAGGGAAAAGAGCTAATTTGTCAAGAAGATAGATTGTACATGGGACATCATCCTCTTGGCTTCCCCCTCTTCTCTTCCTTCCCCCTACTGCTTCATTTCCACAAGGTCCTTTTCCACTTCTTTTGGGAGCATGTGCAAAAAAATCTTACAGGCTTATTTTTCTAGATGCACTTGGACTTTTTAGGAAGTCTCCCACAATAGCTTCCACTTCTCTCCACATCAGCACGATACTTTGCACCTACAAGCTTCACCAAGCAGATGACAAAACAGCACAGGACATCACAGGCATGTCTAGCACTTCTTCAACCGTTATTGTTGGATACAAATTATTTTACAATTAGATACTGATTTACAGCTCAAAACTAAGCCAGGTTTTTCAAGTCTCTTATTTATTATTGGGACACATGAAGTTCAGGCCCCAAGACCTCTTAGTTTTCCACAGTCTGACCCAAACAGTCTGACTTTTTCATGGTCATTGTGCAGCAAAAATGCACGTTGGAGGCTCTAGCCAGTATGTTTAGTTAAGCACAAACCCCTGCATCTTTTCCAAGCTATAAAATTACTAAAAATTATATTTTCCAAGATCCCCTTATATTCTCCCTGAATAAACACCACGGACAACCTTTTTCTTTCTTCACCATCCTGTTTCTGAGCAAGAACTCAGCACATCCTCTTCACGTCCACTCTTGCATCAGCACCCACAACCTTTCCCTGATACCCCTCCGTGAGCACTGCAGGCTTTATCCATAAAACGAGGAAAAAAGCACAGGTCGTGACATCCAGTGGGAAGAAAACAAATCAACAAAAATCCTGGAAGAGTGGAAAAAGACATGGGGTACTAAAGCATGTTCCCTGTTACCAAGAATGCAAGGCTATAGGGGTATGGGCATGTTTCCTATTATTTGACTGAGCAGATTGCCAAAATCCTTTTTCAGTTTCCAGTCATCCACAGAACAGCCAAGGAGATATGTAGATAGTGAGTCTCTGCTGTGTCTTAACAGTGATGAGGAAAGGAACAAGGCAATTCTGGACGTAGCAAAGATTCATTAGTACCAGGACAGCCTTAATTGTCCAAAAACTGAAGTCACTACCGCAGGGTACAGCTTCTCATAGCATTAAACTGAAAATAGCTGTTGCTGCTGAAAAAAAGGTCCCACCCTCCTTCCTCCAACTGCCTGACCATGGGCTTCCATTGTTTGTCTCACCAGATCCAAACCATCAGGCAGCCACAGGACAAGTCAGTTCAATAAGCTGATCCAAAAGAAAAAAACTGCCACTCAACTCACTTTTTCAAATAGGTTTTAGAAACCTTAAAAAGTAAGATTCCCATAAATAAAAAATAAAATTATGTATGTTACACTTATATGCACTTATGTAACAAATATAAAACAATGTTATTTTCAAGAAGACAGATGAAAGAAAATATTCTGTTACTTCATATCTATTTTGTCATTCTAAAAATGATTGCTAAACAATAGGAAGGAGATGACTGTTTAGCAAGCTTATGCTGATAATACACCTTTTACTATCAGGCCTTAATATTGAATTTCAAACACCAGGGCTATTTCTGTTAATATACTGAGCAAATAACTCTAAGTAGTAGGAAAGTATTATAGCAAACTTTTCATTTTATCTGTAACACGGTCTGCAGTTGCTACTTTCAGTCCTCATGTTTGAGCATAACAAAACCCCAAAAAATACTGTGATTATTGCCAAAATTAATTGGTGAGCTTCCAAGTTATGCAAAGAACAGCTTCTACTACTCCATCCCAAGAATGCAAAGAAAAGTATGAGGTAGGAAGTCTGTCTGGCAGATTTTAAGGAATTTTGGTTAGTCATTTAATTCAAGCCTATGCTCTCCAAGTAGGAAAATGATGCCAAGTAGGCAATATTTACAGGTTAAAACAATGGAAGTACTAAAGATGTCACTGCCACAACCAAATAGCCACATCTGCCACTTGTTACAGGACAATATTAAAATACTTAATTAGGAATAGAAAGACAAAGTCAGTGTGACAATACTATTGACAGACTCCATACCATTCCACAGCACAAAAACAGATTAAAGAATGACGTTTATTTGAAGAAGAGTTTAAAACTTAAAATAAATGTAGTGAGCTTTAAAAATCCGGACCTTAAGCTAGACAGATTTCCTCTCCAGCCCCACTCTTCAAAATGCATGCAGTTACACAAAGAAAACAAAACAGACCAAAAGAAACAACAATGCAACATGAGAAAGCTGGTGTTTCCTTCCACTAGCTCTTCACCTTACCATGATAAGCATGGTAACAGTTTTGGAATCACAATAAGCTTACAAGGATTTACTTCAGAAATTAAATAATTTTTGAAAAGTGACAAACTTCTATACACTAGATATAGAATTACTGCCGTAAATTACAAAAAAGAATACTCAGCATAAAAATATTTGAGGTTTTACTTTTGCCATATTCACTGTGCAAAACAAAATACCTTTTAAAAGGGAGCAACCGATATAAACACAACCCAAAGAACATGCACAATTACACTTGAAAATTACTTTTAAAATAGCAGTTATTCTGTTTTTCTATCTGTAGCAAACATCCCCCTCTCTCAAAGTTACCAATTCTGTCCAGAAAAAAAAAACAAAAACATTTTTTAGGTATGTACAGAACGCATGCATGTTGGCCCAGCAGCTTACCCAGTTTTAGCACACACGCACTCAAACACATTCCACCAACCAAGTTCTTAAGGACAAAAAAATGACATGTAAGGCCAGCTCTCAAAACACCTAAAAATATACTAACTTATTAAATATTGCATCATCCTTCAACACAGATAAGAATCCTAAGAACAACAATGCTGCATGCCACAATATACATAAAACTCTGACCTTTGATTGCTCAGACACATCTGTTCTGATACTTCCAAAGTCCTAAGAGGCCTTGGTCTACTCATGATTAACCATCAAACGGCACATTAAAAATGTTAATGTTCATTACATAGGTTTAGACTTCCCTAATGTAATTCAACCCTACTGCTTTTAAATTATGTAATATTTCTCTGAAATGAGGCATTGCAATAACACAAACATGCAGACAGGTATATGATCTATTTTGAATTCCAAAGGGCCTTCCAAAGGCTCAGACTTCCCGTACCTTCTGAAATAAAATTTGAAGTTTGATAGCGATTCTAGTGTTGTCCTTTCAGAAAACACTTTTAATGGCAATACTCTCACACACTTTTCCATTGAGAAAGAAAACCAGTATACATAATTTCTTTCTCAAGTAATAGTGCTTTTCACTCCCTCAAAGCACAGAGGTTAAAATAAATAAAATCAGTATATGACATCTTGTCAAAGAAAGCTTAATTCTAAGGAATGGATTCTGAAAGTAGAAACCTAATAGGAAAATTATGGTCAATGGAACAAAGCTATCAAGTTACATAATGAAATAGATTCAGTTACAAATACAACAAACCTTCTACCTGCATTGAGAAAGTAGCCACATAGTCAACATAATCATTATGTTACCTAAAATCTCAGGGGAAAAAATAATGATGTACATTATTTGTAAATTGACTCTTCCATTCCACAATTCTAGTCCAGACTGAAAACAAACTGGTATGTTTTTGAAACCCAACACGTTTTTTTTCCAATATAGGGATTTTAAGTACAGCAATTTATTGAAATTGCTAGAATGCAGGTAAAAGAGAAACAGTCATTACTTTTAGAAAATACTTTGACAACTGAATATTTGGCATAATCAACATGTTCTTATTTCTAATCATTGGTGAAAAGATTGTGTGGAAAGCTGATATTCTACACAAGCATTTCATGTAACTATTAGGAATTTAAGCAAAATGAAGTCAAATGACTGTTCAAACTGAAGTCAAAGAATTACATGCTCAGAAAATCCAAACAGCTTTATGTGCAAAAATATACACTGAGGTCAAACAGCCTTTTCATTACAATGTAAGACTTCTAGAAAGAGACAGAACATGCAGTTCAGGTTAATCCATAATGGCAGCAACCATCATGTATTAGGTGTAGCAGTTTTATGAGAAGTTACTTTTCCTAATGACAATTTCCTGATTGAGCCAGTTAACATTACTAAAGTGCTTTTGATGTGTTCCTTCTGTTTAGTATCATCTATTAAGCACATAGCAAATTTCTTCATCCTTCCTATGCCAAAGGAGATTTCTACTTATTACTCCCAACCAGACTGATCGCATCAAGCTGATTTAAAAGACTATTTATAATTAATTTTGTTCCTGTCCTTTTAAAATCACTGTGTTACAGAAATGAAGGTCTGGAGGAACCTGAATCTTTTAGTCTGAATCTTTTAGTGTAGATTTTGGCAAAATAAGCTGCCTCAAGACAATCAAAGAAATAACATATAAAAAAACTACAGCAGACCTCAAAACTAAACAGCTTGTCAGTGAGAGCAGAGGGGGAAAAAAAAGGGTATTTTAAAAGCAGCTGTGATAGCTGAAGGCCTTATTTCAGTGTGAAACCATTGAGAAAAACAAGGATGATACCAGCAAGTGAATCATGACACAAGATTTGTAGGAAAGAAAGAAAAAATACACATTGATCTGACATGAAGAAATTCTTTTTAGCACTTTAAAACCAGTAATCTGTGTAACCCTTCACATATGAAGCAAAGCACACTGCTCAGGAATTCAGAAAGATTCTCTACAGCAGTTCAGACTACTCTTTCTCCATTCATTTTCCCAGCATGGCCAGACTGACACACCAAAGAGAAGGAGAAACAATAGTCCAATCTGACTTCAGGCACTGTGTCTCAGTGAAGCTGCAACTTCTTTAAGCCTGTTGAAATAAATGAGAACTATCCTGTTCTTCCCACAATTGATGCAGGAAAAAGGATTAACATTGGATTTCAATTAATTCTAGGAACACTGGAGCCCCAATTTATCTGACCACAGCCTACATGAATTTCAGTTCTGGTTATAATGCACAGTCCATAACAGCAGTACTGGGTAATATGGGCCCTAAACACACAGAAGAAAACACGTATTACTTACTTGAGTCAGAGAGAGAGGGCATTGGAAGGGAGAAACAAAAAGACAGAGAATAGCTGCTTCTGTATACACTAATGACAAAGGTTTTATAGGTGACTAAGAAAGTTCTTCAATGAAGTATTTTTATCTCCTCCTCAAGTCCCCAAGTCAACAGTTAATCTCTTCCCCCCTAAGATAAAACAGAACATAGTAAACCGTCCTGACGCATAACTGGATCTTATTTAGGTAATTTGCCTTATTTCCCAGACAGAGTTATTCTAATTGTGCTTATAAATAAGAAAAAAAAAATCCCAAACTTAGAACAAGCAAAAATTAAGTACTTTAAAATAATACCTTCAAATCAGAGGGTTTAAAGGCAGAACTGACACTCTTGTCTTGATTCTATAAAAACAAAAAACCAAAACAAACAGAAACAACAAAAAAACAACCCCACCACCACACTACAAAATCTTCAACCATTTAAAACAGCCTCCATACCCATCTTGAAACAGACATTTTAACTGAGTGCCTTTGTGTTTCGTTGTATTCTACCCAAGAACAAACTACTACCAAAATTGCTACCATTATTTCCCCAGTAGAAAAAGAGGAAGAAATATCCTAAGCTTGAAAGAGATAACAAAAGGTTGGAAAAGGGAAGTCAGTATACAAGTTAATTAAACATTCACTCATTCAGGAATGAAGCAACTAAGACAACTTTAACACAGCAAATTAAAGCTGCTTATTAAATGTCACTAATTATGTATATATATATATGATGGAATCGCCATCTCTAAGTGTTCAAAAAACACGTGGATGTGGCGCTTGGAGACATGGATTAGTGGTGAACACGACAGTGTTAGTTTAATGGTTAGACTCAGATGATCTTATGAGGTCTTTTCTTACTTTAATGATTCTATGATATACACTCTATACATTTGCCTGCCTCAACTTTTAGGTCTTGGCTTTTTTGTCCTAATCTTCCTCAGCTCCAACTTGCAGACAGACTCCTGCCAATTCTCAATAGCCATCTTAATGAAATACTGTGTATTATATGATTTTAAGATCTACTGGCAACCCAACTAAGTCTTTTGACCGCAAACAACAGGAATGTCAGTTCCATTTCCAGTGCAGTTTCCTATTAGGTAGAGCAAGGGCCTTTTATACACAGAACAGACATATTAGTTACTTGTTTCAAAGAGAGAGAGCATTGGAAGGGAAGGAAAAAAGACAGAAATTAAAGAAATTATAAACACACTCTATGAAGAGAAACTGAGGTTCAATCCAAAATTACAAACAAATCTTAGAATGTAATTACATGACATAGTTTGCATTGATTCAGTGGCTTGCAGTCACTGGAAGAGGCAGGTTACCCATTCCCTTCCAAGATAGCACTCCCACTCCCCTTCCCTGCAACAGCCCTGGTACTTGCCTGGTTACAAGGCAACCTGTTTTTATTCACTAAACCGACAGAAACCAACCTAGCCACTCTTCTGCCTGTGTATCAAGTCAGATTACAGCACAGTTGGGCAACTGTCAGAGGCAATCCATGAGAGAGGGAAGAGGACTATGTAATCTGGAGAGAGGGATACGGGAAGCAGGACTTGCCCCTGGTCAGGCCTACGGTTGGGACTTCATTATTCACTAAGACTCAGAAGTACTGTGGCCTCACAGATAGACTGCCAATAGCTCACCAACTACACTGCAGGGAACACCCCTGCCTGCACCCGAAAAACCTCAGACTTCAACCACGTACCCTGCACAACATCAGGAGAGGCATTACCAAGTCCAGGAGATGGACGCACTGGCACTAAATGTCAGATGTGAACCAAGGGTTTCTTAGCACAGCATTAAGATGGTCTTAGTCTGACTTCTCTTAGGCATCCCATCTGATGAAATGCCTAATCAGTTCCCTGAGACCAATTATCTGTAGCTCCAGCTAAAGGAGTAGATGAGGCAAGTACTAGGCAGGTGTATGACATTATGCTACTACCAATATAATATTTGCCTACAAAACTCTCCTTCCAGTAATACGCTGAAGTACAACAGTAACTATAAAACAAGTAATCCAAACAGTTTGGAAGCTACATTTCTAAACCACATCAAACAGTTTTCCATAAAGCAGAAGAAGATCAAAAGGAGAAACTTTCAGCTAAATTCCTACCTTATAGTTTGAAAGACACATGAAGACCACTCTGAAGTGGGAAGATACCTGAGTTTAATTTTAGAGACTGATCAAAACAAAATCTCACTTACGTTTCTTGCATAGTCGCAGCAGTTTATAAATTCCATAATTACCTACATCAAAGTCTCATAAAAAATCCCCATTTATTACATCATTTTTATGTAACAAGTGTCTCTAACTTTAATATTAGTTCAGCCACCTCTTTTAGGCAATCTGCATTCTAAGCATTTTTTAATCCATTTGGGAATTTTTTAGTATGTCTTCAGCAGTTCCATCTCCTTCTCAACAGCTAGAAGTGTTGAATGTTCCTCATCTACAAAGTGCACGGACTGCAGACTCCTACAGAGAGAGTACGAGCTGGTTATTCCGGTTGTCTAATAAAGATAAGTTGTTTAGAAAGATCATGTTGCCTAATAAAGATGAGCTATTAAAAAAGATTGTGAAACCTGACAAGTACTATCAGCACTGTTATTTTATGCAATACACAGTCTGCAAAGCTTATGACATCCTGAGTAACACTGTCAGTAGACACCATCAGATCTGTCTTGTTCTCAAGTATCTCAAATGATAAAAAAAGATTTGGAGGCGAACAACAACAAATCCACAATGACTTCCTGGCTTGAGGGGAAATCATTGGGACACTAATGATTGTTTTTAAACTGTGCCACTTCAATTGAAAAACTACGTCAGGAATTATTTGAAAATAGGACTTTTTGCTAACAACATTAGGAGATCCAGTTTTCTGTCTCCCACATTCTAGCACCAGCAAGCAGTATTAGCACAACCTTAAAACTCCATTGCTGCAAATCCCTTATTCTTGGGTTACTGTATGTCTGCTGCTTTTACAGACTGAAGCAACAGCAAACTTGGCTTCAGCCTGCTTTACACACCTTTTAATTGGCTCCTTACACCAAAAACACTTCATCGCCTAACTGGGTTTAAAAAATTCTTACTCAGGTTGGTTTTAAAGACCTCCTGGAGCCTTCTACTAAGTAGCCTTAACAGTCACAGTAGCATTCAGAGACTCTGCAGCTGTACCTGAAATAAAGCTTTTACTGCCTTCAAAATTCAACTCATTAAATAGTTCTCCTTTAAGAAAAATTAAAAATGAAAAATAAAAATCAAGGACATTTTTCAACTCATCTGCTGCTCAACTGAGTAATTCTTCCTCCAGCCTGCAATATTTTTCAGACATTGCTAAAACTTTTTAGCAAGCTTTTTATTAAGCTGAATAATTTCTGCATCTTCTGATCACAACACAAAAAAATACATGATGGCTCCGATAGCTTTGAAATACCTTACTTGTATAAGGCAAATAGATTTGCAGTCAATAGCAAGTAGAGACAGATGCTTCATTTCTGAAGAAATCTGAGAGCAAACTGGCTCATCTCTAGCTCACACTGCTCGTTTCAAAAGCAGATGGAGTATCTGATTACATTAACTTCTATTTAAGCTATGATACAAGCAAACTGTTTCAGATACACAGATAATGAGTCTAAATATCAGATGTTACATTGGCTGGTTGGCAGAGCAGTAAGTAGAAAAAGCTCCTTCAGTCAACTAGAAAATGCCTATAATTTAGAGATCTTTATTGGATTCTCAGCTGCTTATAGAGGTCCAGAGGGGCACGCTGGTCAAAACTCCACCCGTGCAGCCCATAACATATCAAGAAGTTACTTTCACACATTATTCTAGCTACAGAAATCTAACTGTTCAATCCTCCTCAGATGGAATTAATGAAGCACAGTAATTTCCAGACCATGTGGAAACTTCAAATAATGAAGAACAAAGCTAAATAGAGTTTGGGGGTTGAGTTACACCAGCACTGAATTCTATCTGCATCCATTATTTTTATTCTGGATATAATTTGACATACTGATTTTAATCTAAAATTCTTATGAGTTCAGATCCAGGTTACCAAAACCATTTTTGCTCTATCATATGCTATTTAGAGTCATCTAAAGTATTTGCAAAAGCACAAATCCACATGTTTTAGTCTAAATTTTACCCACAAACACTTTTAGAGGTAACCATGACTTCAGCCTGTGCTACACAGCTCCAGTGCTTTTATAAGGGGAAAAAAGAAGAAGATTTTATCCACATATCAGTGTATGTGTAGTGTGCATATATATAGCTCTTATAATACCTTCTTCTTCATAGTGGAGAAAATTCCCATGACTCAAACAAGAATGTTCAAAGAAATGCACAGGAAAAATACAAAGCATGAAGCAGAGGATCTACTGCAAAAGGTCCCCTGGAAATGAATACCGAATTACTATTCCTGTAAAAATTACAGGAGACATTATGATTCACTTATTGTGAAAAACATAAAATTAATTCTTTGGGAGAAGATGTCCAACCTTTATCAATATGTGTAAATATCAACGTGTGAAAATTGCCCTGATGGAAGGGGAAAGGTAACAGACATTGCTCAGTAATGCCCAATGACAAGACAAATGACAATGGCCACAGATTAAAGCATATGATCCATCTAAACAGGAGGGANAAAAAAAAAAAAAAAAGAACCTGCAAGAAGACAGAAGAAAAAATTCATCTATATAAGGCTATTAGGGCAATATCCAGTTAAATATGCTGGTCCCTAAAGCCTGCTTAAATTCAGAAGAAAGCTAACCTCAAAAGTACCTACACTCAGCTAGCACCTCACCACTTCACTTGAAAATTCCAGAAGCAGCCCCTATTGTGCTCACCCTGTGCTCCCACCCAGCATGTGCCACATTCCCTGGCATCTAAGCCAGGAGGCAGGCACAGCTGCCAGACTGTCAGCGTGCTGGGCACTCAAACGTTGGTATGAAGGCAGAAGTTATGTTGTTTTTCCAACTGAGACGGCAGCAGTGCTTATTCAGGTTGTTAAGAGTTCAAGCCCACACATCTCAGGGGAATGTTCACCTCCAGCTCACTTTTTATGTAAAGATACCCTTTATCTCTCCCACTTAGGACCTCTTACTCTCCAGAAAAGTATCTAAGAATTATGGTCCCAGAGCAGAATGTAACATGACCCAAACATAAGGGTCTGGTTAAAACCCTCAGACACTGACAAGATTATCTTAAGTTCTGGTCCCTGCTCCTGACATTAGTGAGTAAATAGATAAAGTGAGCATGAATTACAGCACAACCTTTTCCAAGATTTAAGACATACTAATACGTTTTTTTAGTCTTCAGATTTAATAGTGCTTCCTACAGGAATATAGTCGTCTATCCCCTGGACTACGAATGCACCTGTTTTTCTTCTAAAAAAGGGCAGAACTGTCCATTTCTCTAAATATTTCAGGAACTGGCAAGGAGCTGAATTTACCTAAGACCTCCCTCACACCTGCCAGACTTTTTGGAGTATCCGTAATACTTAACAGGCGTTGCTTTTCTGGCTTGAAAGTGATAATGATGTTTTGGTTTTCTTTACAACCTCCACTAACATTATGTGAAAGTGCCAAAGAGGTTTTTCTTTGATAATTAGCAAAAAGTAGTAAATACTTGACAGAAGAATAATCTTTTACCAGAAGTGTTTCTTAGATAAAGATTTAGAGTTCAATGATCTCTAAAGAGCCTTTAATGAGTTTGACATATCACTGAATGTGAACTATTAAGCTATTTTCTCACAATTCATTTACAGAAGAAAAGTTTATTTATCGGTTTGTTTATATTACCTACCACTACCTATGAAACTAACTAAAACTAGAAATACTACCAAAAAAAAAAAATCAAGCTATTTGAAGAGTGAGAATTCCCCAACCTTACAATTTAATTCGTAGTACATCAATTTAAATACATCCAGAGTCAGCCTTCTTTAAAAAGACATCTTATTTCCTTTAGCAATTCATGCCATAGAGTTACACAAGACAACCTCAAACTATGTATTTATCTTCAGAAAATGCAATAAATTAAATTGGACTTGGTGCAGCTGATTCAGGTTAGATTCCACTCAGAGAAAGATACTGAAAGTTACATTTTAAATTTAAATTAATGTCGATCATCACTCCTTATGTTCTGCACACCACAAAGTAGTTCCCATCCAACCAAAAATTCAACGATGCATTTGTATCAGCAAGTATCACCAAGCCCACTGGCTCCTTTAGAACTTGGATCTTCCTCACGTCCTCACAGAGTGACTGGTCATTGCAACAGATATTTTAGCACAGAGGCTTATTTCAGTCACAAATAATTGTTCAAATTAAAACTTCACACTCTTGCAGTACAAGTTAATATTCTCCATGTATTCTTTGTTTTGATAACAGTTTTCTTCTGCATTGTCTTTACTTTCCTGATCTCTCTCCATCCAGCTTTTCACCTACAAGACTTCTATACGAGGCTGCTTACTCCCTTTGTAGATACCCCACGTGAACAGAAAAATCTTCTGATCTCAGTTCCAATTTTTCAGACACCTGAAAACCATAAGTTCCATTCAGTTATTTTGTGTCTGGTACAGTTTTGAAAAGGAAGTATCTACTTTACTCCCACCCTCTTGGCATATAGTCAGTATGTTTCCAAGAATGATCATTTAGAGATTTACAGTTTTTCTTCTAAACACATGGCAAGCACATTAAGGGATAGAGCACATTTCCTAACAAAAACCTTGTTCCAAAGTATGATGGTGCACAAGCGTCATAGAAAGCTGATGAGTTTCTAAGTGGCTCAGAGCAATGCATATGTTCACACCAGAAAGATGCTTGTCCAGCCTCCTCAGGTTGGCATAAGAAACAGAATTTTATTTTACTAGGTTAACCAAACATTTATATAAAACATTCATCTGCCACTTCTATCTCCAAATTCCCTATTAGCAGTACAAGAAAAAAAAAGGTAAAAAAAAAACCATTCCAGAAAAATAGACTATTCAAAGCATTTAATAATGTGTCATGAAAATCATGTTAGAGTTTACTACTGTTGCCCTGGAATGGAGTGGAAAACTGCAAATAGAGGGTTTACTGCTTCATCAGCTCTATGGTCCACTAGCAACTCCCTGGGAATTTTCCATGCAGTTTGCATTGAGAACTGCCATCACATACTGCAGGGATGCATTCACTTCCATTCTCAGCACACGTGTATTAACAGCAGTAAGGAATGCACTGCAATTCACTCTTAATCACACGATGTAAATATACCGTGCCTGTTAATGTTAGTTTAGTCCAGACAAACAAGATGTCTGCTCAAAATAATTTTGCTGATCATGAAGGCTAAAGCTTTACCTTCCCATGTTTTACCACTTTTTCCAAGATTTTGGCTCATTTTCTTGTCCCAGTCTGCACATTGCATTGCTGTTTTAGACATCAAAGAAAACAAGAGAATTAGACACAGTGCAACCCTATGAAAAACAAAGATTCAGCCAACTAGACAGAAGCACTGACATTCCTGTGCTGGGGGGAAGAAAAAGGGCACAAGAGCACTGATGTGCAATAAGCAAACAGGATTGTAGAGAAATCTCAGATCTATTCCTTAACGTAAGGAACAACCTTTGGGAAAAGACAACTTGTATGCAAGGCACCTTTCTAAGAAGCAAGTAACAGCACCTTGACATTGAGAGGTTGAACACTGGTACCAGTGATATCTTCCTTTCACTTATATACAAGATGTTGTTCTCTCTTATAGTAACAAATCTATTCAGTATCAGGATTAACTAGGAGTAAAGAGGTTTATTCTTCTCCAAAGTGGAGGGTTTGTGTTTTTTCATTAGACAATAACTTTATTTCCACAGTCAAATAAGGACCAGGAAATAAAAGGCACAGTATATTCTCACTGGCGATGCCAGCTGACACACCAATTCCAAAAACCAAAGGGAAAGTGGAATCTGCCCTTACTGGTAAAATATAAAAGTCAGGAGGTAACACTTGCAAAAGCACGTAAGAGTTGCACCTTTGCTTCTGCAAATTCTGATCTAGTCAAATGATACTACTACCCCTAGTTCATACCTAAATCCTTCAGTTTCATGATTGCTTCAAGCACAACCCAGCTGACCATGTAAGTATAAGGTACAGCCAAGCCATCTGCTTTCACTCAGTTCAATGTTAAATAAGCACTTTTCAGCAGGGACATCAGTCCAATCACTCAATACTACAGCTGTCCCATTTGTTCTTAGCAAGAATAAGAACAGCATTTTAAACTACTTCTGTGACACCCATTCCATCAGAGCAGCACATTTTACTGCAGTGTTAGGAGATGCCAAGGGATGTCCTGAGATGTCCTAGCTGTTCCCTCAGGAGAGCACAGCACCACAGGCAGCAAGTTGCTGCTTACCTTTGCCTCACACTGATGTGTCCTCTGGGCAGACAAATACTGCAGTCAGAACTTAGCTTGAGATTTAAGAGGCTACATGTGCACACCAGTTCTCTTGACATGATTTTGGTCCTCTGTTACATAAGCAATAGAGCACAGAGAAATACCTAGGACAGAGTGGGCTTGAGGCTGTGATATGCCAACACAGCACACCTTCATGAAATAAGGGTAACACTATGCTGAGAGGCAGACTGGCAGTGTTTGCCTGAGCACAGTGCCTCGTTGCACAGCTACCTTGCTTTTGGTGCTGTTCCTAGACTGCTCCGTACAGCTCTCTGCACCTCAGAGATGTGCCCAGAAGCACCCCTGAAAGCCCTGCGTTGACTTGCAACACCTCATTTCTCTTGGTCTGCTTGTTCTTGACGCCAAGTTTTGCAAGTCAACAGCATGATGTAATCCTTTAGTGAAAAGATCCAAATATTCTTGTTACTGAAACAAAACTAAAAATCTGTATGTTGAGCAAGACAGCTAGAAGTTTTACGAGTACTAGTGGGTAATAAGACAGCAATTTCTGTGGTTACTCTTCATTTATCTGATTTGGCCTTTGTTTATTGGCAGTGAAACATCAATATCCTAAAAGAAAAATGTCACTCTCTTTAGAAAAGACTGCCTGGTAAGTGGCAACAATGACAGATCAGATGAATCCCATATCTTCAATATCAAAGATTCCATTTCTCAGGGAGTCACCTTTCCTTGCACCCATTTTCATGAACAGTGCTTTAACAGCCTTTAAGTGAATAAAGTATTAATGTAAATGGAACAAACACAATTAAATTTATGAAATTAATTTCTCACCCTAGCTGCAATGTCAGCTAACAGTTTCAGATGAAAATAAATAGACTTTATACCACAATATATTAAAAATCTAGAACAATCGTACTTACTCCACTTGGCTTTTAAGACAGAATAATGTGGGAGGGTTAAAAAAAAAGAAAGCTTTCTTGCTTTTGTGGTGAACATCAGTATTTATGCCTGCCTGAGCAAACAACAAACTCAGTATTTTCAAAAAGAAACACCAGTTTTGAAGTCTGCTTTAGTTAATGCTGAAGTAATGGAGAAAATAGTATTAAATATTAATTCCATTCAAATGCAGAATTGACCTGAGGAGGGTAACCAGCCACATAAATCCATATTACCACCACACAGCAGACATCTCAAGACAATTCATACTCCACAGATTGTTAGTTCTGTGTATTCGTGAGCTAATGTTATAATACATTCGAAAGGACTGACAAAATGAAAAATAGTTTAGCTTTTTTAAAAGCTCTGTATTTCACTAAAATATCTCTCATATGTTAATAATAAAGCAATAGCAATGCTGTTAATTGAATTTTCATACTTGAGCAATGAGACAAAGGTAAAATTTGAGCATGTTTATAGTTTTAAGTATATGCATTGTACCTACGGAAATCTTTATTGATTACTCAGAGCTGTTTTGAGACAATGGTATTTTATTTTACAGTGATGTAAGCAAAGTACAAATATTTACATGAAGAGTATTCATTCATCTTCAACTTGTGCCAACTGTCATGTGAACAGAATGGAGACACTGTATTATTGCATGATCTTCCAAAAGATGATGCAGAAAGTACACAGAAACTGCACTGATCATTAAAAAAAAAATCTGCTAATGAATATGAAAAGTATCCACAAAAAGAAAAGCTAGAAACCACAAATGAAGAATGAAAACAAAATTAATGTGATTTTGCCCACTGGCAGTTAACAGAGTAATACTCCACTGTAAGGCTTAAGCCATTTTACTGCCGTTGTGTTGTTCTAAAAGAACTCATCAATACCAACAGATAGAAGTTTAAGATAAAAAGAATATATTTCACATTCTGCACTATAGCACCTAGTTGGTATAGACAGAAATTAAGTGTACCAAGCAGCAGTCACCCAACCAGACTCCTCTTACCTCTCTAGTTTGTAGATATGGAAGTTATAAAACAAAGCCTTCTGAAAACTTTTGAATTCTTCAGTCAAATCACTTATGTATTATACATAAGAAAGGGAAAGGAAGATACTTAAGTGCTACATGAGCATCAACAAATGACATTTTGGAATATAAACTCATCATAAATTCACTAGCTAATAAAAAATTCACAGTTCAAGTACACAAATACTTACAGTGCTTTCACTTGCAGAGTCAAGAACGGCCAAAACAAAAACAATTGTACCAAAAATATAGGTCAACTATATTACAGAAAATTAGAGGTAGTGTCTAAATGACTAAACCTGAACCTCTGTATTTTTTAACTAACACTGAAAAGGTAATAATTAATTTGTACTTTAGAAATCAGAACTATTACCATTTAATAACTGTTTAGAAACTCACTAGAATCTTGTTGGACTTCTAATTAAAAAATTAGAATTATGTACCATTTAGTTCCCTTACAGATCTTTATTGGACAACATGTTTTTTTCTTGTTGTAGTTACTACATCAGAAGGCATAAGCTAAAACATCTACTATGTTTCATTCCAGAACAAATGAAAAAAATTTACAAAATTACAGATCTCAAGGAAAGGAGTGCAAACTTTCAAAGTACACCTACTTCAAATAAAGCCAGTTCTTCAAGAAAACTATAAAGAGAAAAACTTGCACACAATTCTACATATTTGAAACACAGTTCCAAAAACTGAAGCAATTTGAATACTTGCAACTCTTCAGAGCTTATTATGGTAGAACACATCTAACTTTAATATATATTAATAAGTCTTCCCACTTCACAGATGGGAACCAAGAGGGAAAAAAATGGTTTGTCCAAATGATGAATATAAAAGGATTGGAAACAGACACCCAGTTACACAAGTGCTTGTCTAGTATCCTCATTATAACCAGTTTCTTTTCAGTTTAACTAAAACTGTTTCAGCTTTTGTATTGTTAGAAGAGCTTGAAGTCACTTCAAATTATTTAATTCTTTGGCAGAGGGTACACAGCTTATTGGACTGAAGTTGAGGCTTCCATCTTACTTCTGAGGAAATGTGGCTAAGCCAAGGAAAAGTAAGATTAAACACATTAGTTTTCCCTTGAGGTCTAAAACACTTCCCTAAGAGACACCAAATTGCCACAAGAAGAATTTAAGGCTTATACATCACAAAAGCCAGAAAGTCAGCTTGAGAGTTCTCTGGTGCCAGACCAAAGCTCTATTGACCAGACAAGGATTTGTTGATTCAGTTCAGGCCCCTGAATGTGTCAACTACAAGGCCTTAATTTTCTGTAAAGAGAAGGTCTGTAGCAGAAAACACTGGTAAACAGTCTCTTTGCAATCTCCAAGTTCCCTGACATGAGCATCACCACTGCCTTGTCCTTACACTCCAAGACTCCGGGTAGCTTCACCTACCCCTCCAAACAGATGTTCTGGGGTTGAGCTCCTGCAGCTGCACTGGAAATGCCTTGATTCCCTTGGACCCCACTAGCTGAGCAACTGGGTCTGGGCAGAATCACACACAGTGACTGAGACACAAAAACAAGGCTCTACAGAACTGGGTGACCTATCAATCCCAAGTGGGCAGCGAGGAAGAAAAATGAGCAACTCTTCTGTCTTTTCCCACCAGTATCATCTCCAACAACACATTCCTCCAAGTGTTCAGCAACACTTTCGGACTCATCCTAGCCTTTGACAAGCCCACTCGGCTCAGTAACCCAGCAAAAAGCTAACCCAGCAAGAGAATGGGTTCTGTCAGTTTTCTGAGCAGAGTTGATTTACCAATCAGGCAAGCACTGAACCAGCAAAAGAGGAATTATAGTAGCATGCAGCCAGGAGCAGGACAGCCTCTTTCAGAAGCAAAGAGTTGGCGAAGCCCATCGTGCAGAACCTCATGTATAAAGCTCCAAAACAAAGAACCAATTCAGGAAAAGTAGTCACTATAGCACATGCATTTCCCTTTTTTCTTAAGGAGAAAGCCTGCCTTCAGTGTACAAATCAGTGTGTACAGAGAGACCTGTACCACATAACCTAACAGCTGTAAGAGGGAAACCTTGATTTTACACCGAGATCGTATTAAGGAGTGGATGAGAAGTGTTGTATTTCTTCAGACACCGAACAAAGACATGTTCACATCTATACAATATCAGAAAAAATATGTTCTACGTGAACTTCGCTCAGATGTGACTTTGGCACTGAATTTTTCCTGCATTTGAGGAAAAAAGGCCTCAAGGCATCTGCAGTTTAAATTATAATCTTCAAACAGTACACGAATCACCTTTCTTTTCAAATGATGTTATTAAATGTTTTCTAATAATGACAAAGCTGTAAAAAACATCAAACATCTAATGGCCAAATACCATCAATGAACTGCTCTAGGAAAGGGAAAAGTTGATTCTTTCACAACTATACAAAATACAGAATTAATCCTGAGAGCAAGAGCTATCAATTTAAAAACAATTCCATATAAATTTAATCAATCTGACTTTGCTTTGCAACAGAAGCATGTACATACATACAGATTAGTGCTGTATTTTCCTTACTGCCCTCTAAGCTGCTGAAATTAAATATTTATTTCTGTAAACAAAAAATTTTCTCCTTGAGGGGGAAGACACCAAAGTTGACACCATTACAAAATTTTCAGGTGAAGTGCTAACTTTGAACAACAACAAAAAAAAGGATGCTTTCCCTTTCTATGACCCATTGCTCTAACTTTGAATAGTAAAACATTTCCTTTGTTTAAGAAAAAAAAGACAAACATCTTTTTTTAATGTAAAAAAATACATTAGAAAGGCTGCAGGCATTTCAAAAGGCGAAGATCATTACTGTAATTGACATGCACACATTTGATAACTTCTTAACCTATTCATCATTGAGACGTGTTAGAAGTTCACTGTGTTTGCTGAGAAAGAAAACAACCCTGGAAAAGTGCTACACAGAAGACTTTGGAGGGACACCTGCATTTTTAATTCTCAGTTTACCTGCCGGACTTCCCCACACTCCTTTTCAACTAGTACAGTACCAGAGCAGCTGCTCAAAGCCAATCTCCTCAAAACGCCAATTCTACAGTACTCTACTCCTGAAACATTACAGACAACATTACACTGTGCGGACAAAAACTGAATTATATGCTTAAATTTCAGTTTTTTCTAATCTGTCTCCATATAAATCTAGCTGAGTACACATATCATGGACAGAAAAAAGGACAAAAATTTCAAAGCTGACAATAGGATTTCTGCAAACTTCACAAACATTTCAAGAACAGAGCTGACTGCAAGATCGGTTTTAAAAAAGATATGTAACTTATGCACAGAATATATCACAGCAAAAAACACAAACGTGAAAAGATGACAGCATGTAGTTAACCTAATAGCTGAGGCAAAGCATCAAAAAACGAAGGAAGGCAGAGACAGCATGAGAAGTATCACAGAATGATACATATCATTTGAAGATGAAACCAAGAAATTAAAGAGGTTTCAAGAGCTACGGAACCGATCCAAGAAAAAGTTGAGCACACAGAGCAACATAAAGGACTTTTTATGCCGCATTCTAGCTGGAGTATATTCTAGACAAGTCAGAAAGCTGGAATCAGCTTAATGCGACATTTTCATTTAAAGCAGATAAAAAGATGGGGAAAACACAAAAATTGTCTAAAATATAAATGGATTTGCCCATCTGAAAGCTTTGACAGTTTGTCACATGTAAAGCTCTGCAGTCTCTGCACTCTTGCAAGCCATTCAGGAAAGCGACGAAGCCTCAAACAGCGCGCAGGCACCCGCGTTACGCTCTTTTGTTCACAAGGGGTAATTACACCAGACTGTGGCTGGATGTTGGGCCCACTCAGGGAGTAACTGAAACCCACAATGCAGGTTCACAGCCTTGCCAGGCACAACAAAACGCTTGCTTTAACACAAATATTTGCCAAAAGCAAAAAAATGCATATTTCATAGTACTAATACATCGATAACAGCAAACCAAAGTACAAATAATTTGAAGACAGAGAGCGCAAGAAGAACACACAGGAAAAAGAAATCATATAAAAATTTAAAGGGACTAAGTAACAATCTGGCAGACTTTGTACTGCCTCCACTGTACTGTTCAGGCACTCTCTCGACTATACACAGGAAGGCAGCAAAGAGTCCGTAATCCAATAATACGTGCTAGGTATCATGCTAGCACACCACAGTCTGGCTTCACATGTTTCTCAAGATAGAAGACACATCAGGCCAGGGGAAAAAAAAAAAAAAAAAAAGAAAAAAAAAGAAAATCAAGAGAACATGAAACTACAAAGTTCACCAAAAACTTCAAGATTTGAGAGTGTATGTTTTCTTTCACAAGCTATGCAACAGTCTTCAGACACTCTTAAAGCAAGGGGAAAGGCACTCCCAGAGCAGATCACAGCTGGCAGGGGGCAACGTGTCTCCCAAAAACCTGTCCCTTAGTCATGGGACTGGGAGAGCATGCAGCTAAATCCCAAAGCAGCATGGCTGTTGCCAGCTCTTGCTGGCCTGCTTGCTTATTTTCCACTCTTAGGGTTTCAGACTATCAAAGCAGTTCCGTGCTAGCAGGCTTTTTCTACCCATTACATGACAGAGGTCAATCATGGGAACCCGTGTGGAGGTTTTTTTGCAAATCAAGATTCAAGAAAGCTACCAAGTGGTCTGTCCCAGCTTTGAATCAGGCAATGCTTTCCTCCTCATAACAACTTCAGAAATTTAGTTCACCCATACCCCAGTAATACTGACGCACAAGGCTGGCATTTAAGTTAAGCCTACATGGAACCTGAGCAATTGCCAGGACATTCTGAAAGAGCAACTACACAAACGCAGAGAAAGACTTGGAAGAGAAAGAACCTGTACCCGTACAAACACCTTCAGGCGATGCCTGCACCTTCATTGCAGGCAGTGACCGAGTTCTGACAAACTTGTATTAAGCTGCTGTAACCCAAAAGAGCTGTTTTGTGTCTTGCTCTAAACAACAGTACTGGCAAGAGTAGTAGCAGTCTAGTTAAAAATATTAATGAGAGGTTGTTTTTAAGGTACAACAATCCTGCTTTACCAGTTTTTATGGTTTACAAAGCCCTTTTCAAACTTTCTATTATACTGCAGTTCGAAGCCCACGTACAAAGAACAAATCAACTCGACGTACACACAGGCAAACATCTGAAACGCTGGGAGCCTTCCTTTCGTCCTAAAACGTGGCAAGAAAACACCCGTGTGTAACAATTACAGTTAGGTAACACCTAGATACGCAACCTACTTTTTGCCGGCGTTTGCCTTATGCCATTTGAGGGGAAGAAACGGGAAAATAAATGAAGGACAAACAAACGCGAACAACCAGGAGCCCGCACACGGCCCCCGCGGCCGGCTCGGGGCGGCGGTGCG
>VZRO01003401.1:1822531-1968099 GCA_013397915.1 Daphoenositta chrysoptera | reverse complement strand
AGAGCCCCTCAGGGACGGGCACCCCCTGCCAGAGCGCACAAACCTCCCAACCCACGCTCTGGGCAGCCTCTCCATCCTGGCAGGGTGACAAAACAGCTTCCTTCTTCAGACAGGATGAGAAGTGCAGGTTGTTTGTGATTTCTTATGTTTTTGCATCGGTTCTTGGGGTAAGAAATTTGGAATAACTGGGTGAGTAGACAGGAAGCCCTTCCGAGGCTTGTGACGTGGCTGCTGCTTAAATTCCTCTCCTGGTTCCTTAATGAATCTTGCACTTTTTATCCCTAGGAATTAGATAGAAATTCACAGATTCCATGGGGTTGGAATGCTGCGCGCCAGCACGGGGTCAGCGTTTTCCTGACTTCTGGGGCTCTTTTGAGGGGTAGTGACCCCTCCCTGCCCTGAACAGTGCATCAGCCTCAACATGAGGCCCTATTTTCCCTGTAGGTGCGAGGGGGCTTTACAGGAGTTCACCCCATCACAGATTTCATCTCAGCTCTACAGAAGAATATTAGTATTTTAAGAATACGCAGTAGAAATAAAATTTGTACTAAGATGCTACAATGAGGACAAGAATTTCACTGAAGTTGTAGATCTTTGGAGGGTAAAATATAAAAGCCAGTAATTGTTTATCACTCGTCTGTTTTTATTCCCCAGAAATCATTCTCCTCTATTCAAGTTAGGCACACAACAAATAAAGTTTCACCAGATCTACAGTTTAGCAGAGAAAGAAGCACATTTGGTGTTCCTCTGGAAACCCTTGTACAGGATGCAAAGCAATGTGGGGTTCCTTCTCTTGTGACACAGATGGTGGAGTACCTAGAGTTCTTCGGTAAGTTCATATTTTCCTGCTTGGCTTCTGAAAACTGCTATTCTTTGTTTAAGCTGTACTTTTCAGCTGTAAATGCTGAAAAATCCTTTTTTACAATTATTGTGCTTTCTTAAAGGAGCTTTTGCTTTTTAAACTCCAGTTCTCATCACAAAGATGTGGGAAAACAACCACTGTTTACTGTTCTGCATTTCTTACACAGGTCTGGAGCGGGTCGGTATATTTCGAATTGGTGGCTCAGCAAATAAAATCAAGAAATTGAAGCAGAAGTACAATCAAGGGGAAAAAGTAGACCTTATTAATGATGGAGATGTTGATTCTGTGGCCAGTCTCCTGAAGCTCTTTCTGAAAGAACTACCAGTGGCTGTTTTTCCAGACAATATTTGTTCTGGCTTGCTAAAAACTTTCCAAGGTACAGAACAGGCACCTCCCAAGCTTCTGTCCTTTCTCTGACAGTGACAGATAATGTGTTCATTTCACCTTCTATAAGCAAGGTTTTGTGTTTCCTTAACCTGAGACTGATGTTTAACTGCTTTGGAGGGACCAGGTATCTATGAAATTGTCTACAGTCTTTTAATGAATTCATTAACTCTTTTGGATTCCCTCCCTTCCTGCAGCAATGCATCCTGCAATCCAATCCTGCATTCTTTGAGAAAGTCCCCCTTCTGCATGCTGTCTTTTAAAAATTGTTTACCTTACTAGTTACTGAGATAACATGTTTAGTTTTAATGTAATCACCACCATAACGCTGCTTGTGTCAATATATAGCCACTGCCTCACTTCTCTCTTTTCCAAGCTGAAGCCTCTTTTCTATTTAACCTTCCCTGGCACAGGAGGTTTTTCTGTACATCCCTGTTCTTATTTAGAATTTAATTTTTGTTAGCGTTTATTTTACTGGTCCTCTTATCATCTTCTTGGACAGCAGTGTGTGGAGCAGCACAAAGCATTCAAAATGCAAAGCCAGGATGTGTGCCCACTGCTGTTCACTGCCTGGTTCCCCATTCCTGCTGCGATGGCCCAGCTAATGCTCTCAGACTGCCCAGTGATTCTGACTGATAATTCAGGTGTTTGCACACAACTAAGTGGGTTTTGTGTGTTACTTTGCAGGCTGCAAAGTGCCTGTGTAGGAGTTTACAAAGAAAGAGAGAGGAAGCAGTTTCATGAACTGTGAATGTCTATGCAGAAAGACCTATGGGGCTCTTGCAAGCACCTTGTTTTTTCTACCCCGAACAGTCTTGCTGTTCTTTTTTTAAATTATTTTTTCCTCTCCATCCCCTTTTCCATTTCTCTCATTAATCAGTTGTGCACCACGGGCCTTGGCCTGCACACAAATGCATTTTTTAGGGCTAAAATTACCCTTAAGGGCATGATTTGCTTATAAACAATGTCAAAGCTACACAGATGTGTCCTGGTGATGTATGGCAAATTTGAGCATCAGCTGCCAATTATTGAGCAGTACTGTCATCTCAATTGTAATAGCCAGGAGACTTTACCCTACTGACACTGAACTGCTGATAAATGGAGTTGCTTGTGAACCCATTTTCTGCCTTGTTACTCTTCTTTGAAGAATGAGAACCAAGAAAATGTTAAGTATCCCCAATTTAGATTTTTAAGCATCTCTTGTGTAACTGCAGTTGAATATTTATAGAGCAAAGATGTTTTGAGTCTGAGAGCTACCAATTAGTCAGGAAATGAAGATGATGTGGGGCTGAAAGGGTACAATTTCTCGTTCCTCTTAATGAGAGCCATACAGCATGTGCAAAATCTCTTGGGAGAGTCAAGGCTGACAACCTTGTACCATCTTTAAAGGCAGTTTTGAGGATTCAGGTACATGACTCCTGCCTGCAATTTCACTAAGAATGAAGCTAGTGCTGGATGATTCTGCCATATCAGGAAGAATATCAGAAATAGTGTGTGTAAAACTCGATATCCGGAAAATCCATGCTCCTTAAATATTCTGAAGTGAAAACTGTTGTCAAAATTTTTTATATAAAATCCTTTTTTGGGATGTATTTATTCTTCACTTTGTTCTAACATATTTTAAAACCTCCCTTCTTTCTTGTATCTAATGTCTATGATGAAATTGTGTTGGCATGAGGAATACCTACATCATAAGTTTGGGTTTGGTGGTTTTTTTTCCCCCCAGAGCACAAAATCAACACAACAGAATGCATAGAGAACCTGAGACATTTGCTCAGCTGCCTGCCCAAAGCCCATCAAAACCTTCTTCAGTTCCTGTCTGCTTTCCTGCTAAAGGTAGCAACCTACAGTGCAGTGAATTTCATGACTCTGGAAAACCTGGCCATCGTGTTTGGACCTGCTCTGTTCAAGTGAGTCCTCTCTATTTAGCTGCCTCAAAGAGCACAACAAAATCACAGTGAGGCCTTCTGCTGTAACTGTGTGTCCAATAGTCAGTGGAGCACTTTGAAAGTTCAATGTTTATATGGTAAATTACAGGCAGATGTGACAGGTTCTGAGCTGGCTGATCACTTTCATTCTGTTGGGCACTGACCAGGTCAGGTCCAGCCTCAAGTAAGAAAACATATGAAGAGACATGAGGGATAGAGAGCTGTTTAATGAGAACTACTTCTCTTTTCTTAGCCGAGGTAAGTGCTGGCTGTGGAGGCTGCTTAGTTGTTGGACTTGATTCTGAAGAGCTCACCCTCACTTTGACCTTGTAATAGCATTTGATATCAGAGGCATGAATCCCTGATATCAAGAAAGAGAAGCAACTCATTCTGCCCTTGCCACTAAAATTCAAGTTGACATCCAAGCAGAGCCAGCTGAACTTGCAAGCAGAGAGTGCCTGGCTGGAGCTAGAGAAGGCAGGTTTGGGGTGATGGTGAGGGGGCACAAAACTGGAAGTTAAAAAGGGGGGTGGGACAGCATGTCATGCAAGTCAAGGTGGTAAGAAGGAACTGCCTGGTGTGACCAGATAATGGGGGATTTTCCCCTTCAATGTTGGCACTAGAGGATGTTAAAATATAAATAAAACCTGTTACAATTTGTAAATCTTTGTTTTAATGGATCATAGCCATGCCAGCTTAATGTGAACTATAAGCCAATGACACTTTACAAAATGTGTATGTTGGCAGTTAATATCTTCTATGCTGTAAAAAAAGCCTCGTTATTCAGTTAAGTGGGTTTTTTTGTTTGTTTGTGGCAAGCCAGGTTCATTTTAAAAGTATTTATTCAGCAAAATTGATCAGCATCAATGACAGGCTTTGTTTTGGGGAACTGTAATTTTAAGCCTTGCTGGTGTTTCATAGGTCTCTGTATGTGGTCTCTGTTTTCCTGCTCTGTGGGTTTATTACCAGGTGTACCACCATTTCACCTTTGCAGGTGATACAAAGTTTGTATCTTTAGCAAAAGTGCATCAAAGGAAAGGAATCTAAGAAGATGTGGTGATGTGGTGTGGTTGGAGTTATGCCACTCTGTCCTCTGGGAAAAGGCCTCACCATGAAGGGTATTCAGCAATGGAACAAAGCAGTTTTGCAACCAGACCCCAAGTTCCTTAATACCTGCATACTAAAGTTAGTAAACGAGTTGAGACAGAGGAGGTTTATTTATCAGTGTTTGGATTAGTTGTGTGGTGATACTTATAAACACTGGCTGATGCTGAAAGGCTTTCACCAAGAATCTCTCCCTTGTCCCCCACACTAACTCAAAAAGCACTTCACTGACTGTCACTCTTCTGCTATCAGGTGCCATTTGCTGTCACCTGGGGCTTTAAAATCTGCACACCCATGCAAGGAGACTTGGTTCCTTTGTCTCCACTCCCCCATTATCCCAACACCGATTCCTGTGTCTGCACAGAAGAATCCAGTATGGTCCATTATAGGCTGATGAATTGCTTCAGTTTTTAAACGTCCCGTTCTTCTGGGACATGCCCCAGCTACTTCTAAACGTGTGCTTTTGCCTGGTTTTTAAAGTACTTTCAGTGCTAAACTGAGGGCTCGTGGCAATGACCTGTCTGAGAAGCCTTGAAAGCAATCAGCTTTGGGTTTCCCTGACAGTGACCTGTCAAGACAACAGCTCCATAAATAGAAGTATGTCTGCCCTATAAATGTTATCTTCACCTTTTTTACAGTCATTCTGATCTCACCAGCCCTGGGAGACAGCCCGGTCAATCTGGAGCTCGTGTTTTCTTTGTAAAATATTTAACTGGTGCTGTGCTCCGTGAGTTACCTCCTAGTGTTATGAAAAATCACCGTTTTGGTAGCTGGGCAGAGAGGAGAGCCTTACAATTGGCACTGTCAGTGAGATTGCTCTATACCACTTCCTGCTGAGTGACCTGAGGCCTTCAATGTTTCAGAATAAATCATTTGTGTTGTCCTGTACAGCAGAGAAATTCAAGGTAGTCAGCTGTGGCAAATCATATCTGCTGACGCTGGGGAAAAAGTCATAAATATCCTTTATGTCTTTCAGAGCAAGAATTAGTGCAATTATCTGGCACATTATAAAACATTTGGCAGCCAGAGTGTAGGAAATTAAGACATGTTGGGTAGTACTTGCTATAGCTGTTCAGTGTAAATGTGAAGGTTATGGAAAAACCCACTTCTAGATCTCTAATCTGCAGAAATGTGTGCTCTGTGCAATTGCTGGAATTAACCTTCTGGAGGTAATGTCAGCTCCACTTATGGCACAAATTCACTGCAGGTGTTAAAATTGTTCTTCATGTCTTCTGGCAATCTGCATTTTGTGAAATTGCGTCTTCCTTCTTTGACATTAAACAACTAAACTAAGTTGTTCATGAGCCTTTTTACTTTAAATTTCCTATCTATTTATATTGGAGTGTAAATTCTGTCTATGATTATCTCCTATCCCAATCTTTTGGCACTTTTATTTGTGGAAACCTGTCATGCTTATAGTTTTACTGAAGTGATCAACTAGGAATATTCAGTAGTTGGAACATGGAACCCATATGGGCTTTGGGAACACAAAAGTAGAATATTAAACTTTGTACATTGTAAGCCTAAACTGCACATAGTTCGTGATTAGTAGCTATTGTTATTGTAACACAAAAAATGTAAGGCTTAGCATAGGTATTATATTGAAAGTCTAGTTAGAGGATCATGGAAACCTGTTTTTGTCCTCCTAGTATCTGTCAATGCCTAGGAGAAGGTGTTGCTACACTTTTATCAGAGATTCCACTGATGTTATTTGAATTTCCGTGGTTACTTTGTTATGCTTCATCTTGGTAAAGAGATTTTTAGTACTGGTCTCAGAAAGCAATTCTTGCATGAGTGCACAAGGACTCCAGCCAGCCAGCTGTTTGCTTCTACTCACTTTGACTCATTCTTTCTGTAAATTTGCAGCAAGCCTGTGGCAGCAGGGAACCTTGGCAGATCTCCTGGACAAAGCCAACCAAGGGACTGTGTGGACTTTTTAAGCCTGCACTATGTGGCAAAGCAACTTTGAAAGGTTTAGACTCACTCAAGAAAACCAGTAGCTAATTCCTGATGGTCAAGTTTTACTTGTTTCCTATTTGTAGCAAGTGTTCTCCTGTGATTTGTACTGCAACTGATTACAGGGCTTTTATGGGGATGTGCAGAATACACCTCAGTAGCTCTGCTCTTCCTAGGATCATGTGCCTGGATTTAGCAGTGTGGGAACCTGGTTCCCCTTTACTGTCACCCCAATAATGCAGTTTCTGCTAGTGCCAAAAGAGGCAGGAAGGGATTATTTTACAAAATGAATTGAAAGTCATTGTGGAAGGTGGCTGCAGAGAAAACTAAAAGCGTATTTTCTATATTTGGAATGCACACCTGTTGCCACCCATGAATATCTGCTGATGAGACACTGATATTTGGAGTCAGCTTTCTCATCCCAGCCTATAGCTTAGATATGTTTTAGGATGAAATGGGAACTGGGCACCCAAACACAGGCTGCTAATAAGGGAAATGAGGGCTCAATCAGTGGGGTGAGAGCCATTTGTCTTCCTGAACAGCTTGCGCAGTGCTCCTTCTGGGAAGGAGTTAACAGCTGGTAGAGCTGGATTCAGGAGCAGATGTCCAAGCTAAAGAAAGAAGCTGAAAAAGAAGACAAAGGACTAAAAATATTGCTTGTCTGGCCTGTGAGCTGAGGGTGTTGATGTTTGGGTAAGCGATGAATAATCTCTTAGGATTGTTGTACGCAGCAAAGGCTATTGCTCAGTCAACCAGGTTTTACAAGCAGCCTTGTTTTTTGTGGAGAAACTGAGTCTGTCCCAAGAAAAATAGGAATCCAAGAAAGAGAAATGTTAACTAATCCTAAAGAAGGAACTGATGACACAGTGGTCCATCCTGTAAATCTGTCTACGTTGTACCTGGCTATAATTCTGCTTAAACCTTCTGCTTGCAAAAGGAGCCCAAACTCAAGTTCTTACAGAAACAACAGTAAGTTTACAAAAGAGGAGCATGAATGAAAGCAGTTGGACTGGGCCCAATGTGTATATTTGTACTTTAAAATTGCAAATGAATAATGAATGTACTCATTTGGCAAACAGAAGACTGGTGTATTTATGCTCCACATTAGTCTCCAGAGTTTACAAATTTCTTGTTGAAATATTAATATTGTGCTGGGTGGAATTGGGTTGGTGCAGCATGGCTGGAGAAGCTCCATTAAGGCCACAGCATTTGTGTAAATGCTCTCCAAGCTTCCAAATCGTTGGTGGGGAGAATACACAGGTCCTTCAGGGGTTGAGATTAGAGTCCCATATAAAGAACCCCTTTAATTAAATTATTCTGACTTAAGAGGGATAGTACAAATTCAACTATTATTCATTAAAAAAAACCCCAAAAATATGGGGAGAGCAAGAAAGAAAGACAAAAACCCAACCCAAACTCAACACAGTTAGTGGGAACATCTGGAATTTCCACTGCATGGTATGTCTGTGGATTTATAAATTAATGCACTGAAGCAGTTTGTTACCCATGTTTTTTTTTCCAGAGAGTACTGGTAATAAGACATTCTAGTGATCAGAGTTCACCTTCATAAATGAAGGTAGAACAAAGCAACTCTGTCCATCCCAATACCAGTGAGCAATGGCAGATGGGGCCTTCTTTTTGTCTGTCCTTTTCATCCTTGATTTCGCCAGCCCCATGTCTGAGTCATGTCAGGATCCAACTGTTGTGCTGTGCTGCCACAAGGATTTGTGATGTTGTGGGCATTGCAGCAAAGCTGGGGCTCTGTCACTGTGAAGGTCCCAGTGCTGTGAACCCACCAAGCTCTGGTGGTCACTGTCCCAGCAATTTCTGCTGTGCTGAATTACCTTGGGTCCCAGGAGGGCTCCCTGTGTGACTGACAATTAGCTCCTGGCTGAATCCATCTCCTCTTCCCTCAGGATTCCTGTCAGTCCCTTGGCTTGTGAAGAACAAAGGCTTTACAATGGCCTCCTGCTGTATTTGCTTCAACACCAGGAGATGCTTTTTGTTGACCCCAACCCTCGTTTCTCACAGAGACAAGCAGATGGCCTTCAGGTAAGAAAGTTACAGTGATTGATTCAGCAAGAAATCAAAAGTGCTTCATTAGGTTAAAACCCAGAACTGGAAATGTATTTGCTTATACACAGTGTAATTAATGACTTCAGCTTGTAGCCAGCAATGTAAATATTCATGATATAGCTAAGCTGGAGAAGAAACATAGTGTTAAAATTCTAATTTTGAAAAAAATGTTACTGCAAAAGCAAAAGGTCAAGAAGAAAATCCCAAGCTGTTCTACTTTAAATATATTAATGTCAAGCTGTGTTAGATCAAAGCCACTGGATTTTTCCCCAAGTGAAGCACTTTTTATTTTGTGTGTGTGTGTGCTTGTCTATACGTTGGTGATGGAGGAAAGCAAAATCAGAGGGTTTGAAACCCCTCTCTTTTCTTTTAAAACTCACTGTGTATGTTCTAGCCTCTCCTTGGGCATTTTCTTTTCTAAAACATTGTTAGCACTTTGATTCCATTTTTGCCTCTTTGTTGAAAATCTCCTGGTGGAAGAAATATGATAGACAAATCCTGGTTTAGAGAGAGGGTCAATACAAATCTTGTTTTCACTTTGTGATGTGGCGTATCATTGCTGCTTAACTCGAAATTGATTTTTGGGAAAAGACATGAAGGAAATGTTGCAGCAAGCCCTGCAGTTTAATAGTGCACAGTGCAGTTTTGTGATCCTTGTGGTTCATGACGAGGCTGGCAGCGGTGTGCCAGGTCAAGTGATGGCCTGTGGGGGAGATTTGCACTGCATGTAAATGTGGATGATGATCTTTGTTATTTATGACTCCTTAATTTTCTGCCTTCTTTCTCCAAGTATCCCTGTTAAGGCAAACTAGTAGACTTCTAATATAAAGTCAGATTCAGTATTTAGAACATATTACATATCCCAAACAGAATATTGGGGCTGTAATGCTCCTTGGAAGCTTCCTTAGAAAATAAAACTGGTACAGAAGCAGGTATAAAGAACAGAGTATTCTGATAAAAGGATGTTTCTAAAATATTGCTTCAATGCCACAAGCCACAGCCCCAAATCTAAAACTTGGATTGTTTCACACTATGCTGGTGTTGGGGCCCACACTCCCAGCTCCCCTTTCTCTCTGAAGAAGTCCCATGTCACTGCCACCTCTGAGAGTTTCTGAAACCAGTACTCAAACGGGCACGCAAAATCAAAATATTAGCTGTCCCAACATAACTGCTTCTGTTTGCAAAGCTAGAGGAAGCATCAGCAGCTAAAAGAAATTGGAAAGCTATTAGGGAAGCCAGGAAACCTGGCTTTCACTTGGGGTGCTTTTGTCTTAGAACCAGCTTCACTCCCTGTAATTCTGCAAAATGTCACAGTCTGTCTGGAATTGTGGTGATGTGGGAAAGAATTCTGCTGAAAAGCTCCTTTCAAGTTCTTTAATAAAACCTCAGACAAGGCATAGCCATGGGGCACTCTCCTGCTCTGAGGTAAGCTTATGAAAGAAATCCCATCTGTGGGTGAGAAGGGAATTCAGTATTCTGTGGCTGATCTTGTTTTTGTAATTTTTGGCAGGAAACCCAGCACATTGGATAGGTACCCTTCATCTTTCATAATATAACAATTGCTCAAGGTCCACTAAACTAGAAACATCAAAGTTAGGTTTACAAACTAAACATATTAAAAGTCCATGTTTTTCTTCCAGTAAAACAAGTAAAAAGTGAAATGGCAAACCTGGCTCAGATCCCTTGTTGCCTCCTGGAAATGGAACTTGTTTTTATTGGCTTTTACACAGATACTTGTGTTTGGACTACTTAATTCCTCTGATGTTGTTGTTGGGGTGTTGTTTTTTTTTTTTTTTTTTCTCCCCACTTCAAAATTTTAAGTTAACCAGAGCTCTGTCAAATTAAAGCCGTGCCAATCTGGCAGGTATGCCACCCAGCTGACAAGACTTAACCTTCAGTTGTGTTGTTTGAGGGCTGAAGGGGGCAGATTGATTGCTCTGAGCAGAGTTCTTGGTGTCTCAAAGTGCCAGGAGCCATCCCACTGACTATGTGTGTGCTGGCTGATTCAGACTGACAGAAGAATTCAGACTGCAAGTTTTTGAAAGGCATCAGTTTAATAGTTCAGAGCTATTACCCTGGTCTGGACAGCAGACTATTCACAGCCACCAATTCTATCTAAAGATAGGGATTTAAAAGTTATATCCCAGCTGTGATGTATTTTAACTTGTTCTTTTTTCTCTGTATGTTGTATATATTTCTTTTGTCCCTTAAAACAGAGACAGAATCCTGTAAAATCCTGCCAGGCTGGGGTTTTGTGTCTGGGTTTTTTTTCTTAATGTATTTTATTTTAATTTTAATTTTATCCCCCTTCACTCCACCACTCCTGAGAGTTCATTAGCATTTAAAGCTGTCCTATAACCTTCTGTCCTAGCTCAAAAACTGCACTGCTGCTAAACTGATTTTCATGTTTGGCTTAAATAAGTCTTTAAAAACAGGTTAGGCACTGTGGTGTTTGTTTTTACCTGAGGCCTCTCTAGATAACTGTGTTTAACCCGAGGAATATCAGTAGCTGTGTTGGAGGTGTGCAAGATTATCTTAACTTCTGTAGTGTAATTTAATTATGAACCTTGCTAATAGCAATTTGTCATTTCTGAATATTACATTCCAGATAAAAGTTGAATATGGAATTTTTTTTTTTTTTTTTTTTTTGCATCTAGTCCGAGAATGTTCTTCTGTATCTCCTCTTTGTACAGAAGTCATAGATAAATCCTTCCTGATTTATGCACAGTACCTTTGTCTTGCAAACAAACAGGAGCATGACTTTATGGGTGCCTACAAGCCACTGCTTGTCTCCCCATTAAGGCGTGGGTTTGGTTAGGAGAAATGCCTACACCCTGAGGAAAGGAGTCTCATTTCTTGTTCTCTTCTCTTCCTTTGTCCTCTTATGCATGCTTCACTCTATATCAGCAAGGCTGCTCTCTACAGTCTTAGAACCCTTTTATGGAGGGATTGCAGAGATCCAGGGGGATGGGGAAGTGGAGCTGTACAGTATCCTGGGCCTGCAGGTCGACCACAGACAACTCAGAATGAAATTCTGAAACTGCAGTGTGGTTTGGAGCTGGTCAGAAGACTGCAACTAAATATTTCATGGATACTTTATCTACTCGAATTATGGCTTTATTGTGAAGGCTTTTGTGGTCTGGAGAGTTTTGTTAATCTTGTGGGTTTAGCTTTTTTCAAAGACAAAATGGATGTTTCAGCATTAACTCTGTTCTGTGAAAAAAATGTGGTGCCTCACTTGCATGTGAAGTTGTCATAAAATAGGATTGTGGTCTCTCAAATGGAACCTCCTCAATGTGGGGGACAGCAGTAATTTAACTGATGTTTTACTTTGCTAATCCCATGACAATTCTTGTTGAATTAGCTGAAACCTTTCAGAACAAATGAACAACCAACCAACCAGACATTATCTCATTATCTGAAGTTTCCAGGTTAGACTAAATTGTCTTGACAAAATAATTTTTCCTGGATAGGGGAACATAGTTCCACTTCTTATTTGTGCTCTTAACAATTTTTCCTAAATTTAAAGTGGTAGAAGTGTTGATTACTTTCTTTCATTTAAGTTTTTTCCTTAGCAATGGTATGTTTTAGTTGGTTTTAGGTGTGAACATAGCAAATCCTGCATGTACCATGTGAAGTGCCAGCAGATTTGTCAGTGTTTCTGTAGGGACTGCTGTTATATTATAGAAGGACTTCTTAATATTATTTCCTATTCCACAGAAAAACTCTTTTCCCTAATCTTTGTAAATTTTCTAAAATATGGACTCATTAAACACTACATTTTAATTTTCTATTTGAGTACTGACCAAACCAGAAGACTGGATGAAAAATGCCATTCATAGAGATCAAAGCAGGACCTATACCCCCAAAAACATTGCGGCCAATAAATTTAAAGATGTATTTCTACTCTTCTGGAAAAGCAGAGCAGAATGCTACTGACTGTAGACATAAGGATTTGATGAAAACTGCTGTAAGGCTGGGGGAGTTTGACTTGAAACAGCTCAGATGGATGTGGCTGGAGCACTCATTACTCCTTCTAGGTGTTCAGTGGCAGAGCCTTGCTGCCTGTGGGTGGAAGAAATAGAGCTGTTCTGTGCTGTGTCTGTGGTCTGCAGCAGCCTGGCCTTTGTGCTGGAGATGTGTAACTCGGGAAGGACAGGTGTGCCCGCTCTCCCTTTGTGGGGAGCTGCAGGGTGTGAGGACATGTCACTGATTTAATGTTTGCTCCAGCACTGCTGGGGGGTTTCTCTTGGCTTGCTGGACAAGTGCTCTGGGACACTGCTGTCACACTTCAAACCCCCAGCTGGGTTGTGCTGCTGTCTACTTTTCTCTCTTTCCCCTCCCCAGTACATAGAAGTTTTTCGGGTTTTTTTGTCTGGGTAATGCTGTGCTGGGAGAGAAGCTTGGCAGGAGAGGGTGTGCAGTGTGTGACAAATGAGGACACGGCTGGCTGTGCTCTACAGGAACGAGCAGCTCGAGCACAGCGGAGGGGAGCTGGTCAAGCTGGAATGCTGAGGCTTTGCTGCAGTCAGTGGAACGAGAACAGAGCTTGGGCAGTCCCACGGGCTGCTTACACTGGTCACTGGCTGTTGTTTGATAAGGATATAAAGTGCGTGAGAAGAGAAGCTCTTTCTAAAACTGGAGATGGATACAGTCCTTTCCTGGCTTGGAACATGGTTTTGAAGGTAGTGAGGGCACAGAAACCAGCTCGGTGGACTCATCTTTGTTATTTAGTCTGTGAAGGCCCATCTTCAGTTTGGCTGAATGGAGCATATCAAAAGCTCCCACCATAGTCAGACTCACAGAACTTGTACAGATTTCAGATTAAGGATGTTTATCTGCAGTTTGTGTAGGGCAGCAATGCCTGATGTGTTCACAGCAGCGGCCACTTGCTTGGCTTACAAACAGCTATGCTACAAGGAAGAGGATTGTAATTAATCTGCTGCTGTACCCACTAGAATAACACAAACCTCTACTTTCAGAGGATCTGTGTGGTCTTCCTCTGATGTTTAAAACATTTACCAAAACACCCGACCCCAAGACTTGCAACTCTTAAGATTTTTCAGGCACTTCAAGGTAGCAGTAGAGGAAGGAGCCAGCAGCGTTTTCTTCCACGTGGTGTCAGCATTGTTCTCTCTCACTCTAGAGCTGTTCTTTCCTTTGAACCTAACCCTTTAATATGTTCCGAGGACCTATCTTAAAATTAGGTATTACATTTCTATTTTTGTAGTGTATCAGAGCATCAGCCTGTTCCTTCCTCAGATAATTAATTGATATCATAGAGGCATGAAGGAAGGGTAAGAATTCACCTCCACACCATTATGAAATTAAAGCCTTTTTTATTTTGTGCTTGTGTCACCTTCCTTACCTGAGCAGGACTGCCAATAAAATCTCTTACCACTCTTGTGTTCCTTTTCTTTGGTGAACACGGGCAATTTGATTTGTTTGCTGATGATAAAGACTTCTTGAAGAAAACATAGGAAGTGAAGTCTTTGATAGGAAAACCAGCCCTTGGGAAATAAGAAATATTTGTACTGAAAGGCTTATGGTATATAAGCATCAAATATTTCATCATTTCGACTTATCTTCGGCTGTAACAGTAGGGGAGAAGAAAGACGTTATTTTAAACCCTTAGTGGCACTTTTCATTTCGTGCATTTTCATGCAAGGTTAGGGTCGGAAGTGAGAACGGTTTTCAGAAAAAAAGGCAAGAAATGTAGAGTAAAAATAAAAACCTGAAAAAAATTCACTGTCAAAAAAAAAAAAAAAAGGGAAAATAAGAAAATCCAACTTTTATTTTAACAGTAGTTCATTTAACTGTAGTTAGTTACAGAGCTGTGCAACAGTGAATTAAATAGGCGTATTCTGAATGCAGTTTCCCCTCACGCTGCCTCTCCCACACCCGCCAGTTCCTAGAATGCTTTGTTCCTATTTAATTAGTTTACTTCACCTACTCGAGCAAATACGCAAACATCCTTAAGCACTTAAACAACACCAATTGAGAGAAGAATAGGGCTGGCACTTGTCGCCTTGCATGCAGAAAGGCTCGGCTGAATCTTGAAAGGACATTACCATGTTAGAGCCTAATGCAGTTTCCCTCTTTCCCACTTTATTTGGTTTTCTGCTGCAGAGTGGAGCCTGCAGTGTTTAATTTATTTGCTTGAAGTGAAAATGGAAATGCATGTCCATGAGTCAGCATTTTTGCTCGATAGTTTCCAGAACTATCAAATGCTGGGTACCTTTTTATCCTGTTATGAGAAGGAAAGGGATGAAATATGCCTGCAGTAAAAATACAAGTGCAATTGAGCCAAAAAATATGAGAAACAAAAGGAAATATATGAAGTTGCGTGCTACACCTGTTCCCTGGGGTCTGCGGTTAGAAAAGTTAAGTCCAAGTTGCCTTGATTTACTGATACATCTCCTTTAAAAAATTGTGGAAAAAACCTGCGGACAAATAAGGGGAAAAAGCATTCCAAGACCATTTTTAATTTAAGGAAACATTACTGCAGCTGGCTTTGCATGCATGGGTTGGCTTCTGTGGCTGGTAATTCAGATGGATGCTTGAAGCTGAGGTTCTGCCAGCAACTTTAATCCTGACCTTTGAATTTTCACTGACCATCTGCTTTAATTAGATGTTGCCCTATTCCCAGGGGACTGTAGATGAGCTCACAAGGACTCTGGCTGGTGGAGGAATCAGAGTGTGGGCCTTAGGCTGTTCTGCCAAGTGCTGGGGTAGTCAGCTGTGCCTGGAGATGGTTTTGCAAAGAATGCTGCTCAGGACTGAGTTTTTCTGGAATTTACTAGGAAAAGGAAATACTTGAGGGGCTGGTGCCACTGTTGCTTCCAGTATGCAACTGGAACTTTGCCTGGGAGCTGCATGTGAGAGCAGCCACAGGAGCTCAGCTGTTGGGCAGTTCTTATGCATGGGAAGCTGGGCAGAGCACAAGCCAGGTCTTCTACAGCTTCAAGTTGGCCTCTGCCTGGCACAGGCAGGAGAGGAGCTGGGGAAAGGCTGACCCCTGTGCAAACCCTGCAGGCAGGGCAGTGGGAAAGCTGCACAAGTAGAGGTCTCAGTAGAGGAGGTCAGAAGATGTCATAGGAAGTTCTTTACAGGCCCTAAGCACTGTAGCTTTTGGAGTTTTGTGTGTGTTCTTTTGCCCTTCACCAAAGACATTAAGCTGAATGGGACTACACTGAAAGAAAAAAAGTTATTTTAAAGAGAAAAAAAAGGAAAAGAAACCAAAAAGAAACATTTTTCTTTTTCACAGTCTATCTGTGATCTATATAACAGCTTTAGTATACTCATAGAGTTGTAGTGGATATCAAGTGAAGAAATTGTGATTTAGAACTCTTTACTGATCTATTTTAGTTCCCTAGTTTCTAATTTTATGTCCAGACTCTCTGGGAATTCCATGGATAACTTTGACCTTCATAACCTTTTCCTTGGTCAGTACAAGAGGGTCACACAGCAATAATAGAGAGTGAGCTGGATTTGGATATGGAGATCACACTGCAACTAAAAGCTACACAGGAGCTATAAAAATATGTTTGTCTTTTGCATATTTTCACTAGGAAAGTATAGCAAACAATCTACCACTTAATTGCAAGAAATGATGGATGAATGGAATACTTCCTTGGTTAAATATCTGATCTGCTGCTTTACTTTTCTTCCAACTCGTGCTTTGATGTCATTAATGTTTAGTCTAATTCCTGGCTATTTTGTTGATCATTTATATTCCATGATGCCTTCCAAGCTTAACCAGAATTCTGGTTGGGGTGGAGGCTGGGAGAAGACAAAGATAAACTGTGTTTTAAATCAGTATTAAATGGGCTGCAGAACAGCAAAGAGCTGTATCTGTTTAATTATCCTTTGCAACCACCAAGCATGGTTCACGTTAGAAGCTTAAAGAACTTGTGAAAAGGGCTGTTTACAGACCTGCAAGTTGCTGTATTCTAGAGAATACCCAAGCTGTGCATGCCTTTCTCTTCTCAGTAATTTGTGTATTATGAAGAAAATAATCTTTTCTTCTTGCAAGTTGTAGAACAAAACCGATTCCAGTCACTTTGTATTTGAAGGCAAAATTGTCAACCAACCCAAAATCTCTTCCTGGATCTGTCTGGAGCATAACGTAATTATTAGCAGCAGCAAACACTGTTGACTTCTTTCCCAGAGTTTCTTATTCCCTGTATTCACATGGTAATAAAGTTATTGCACTTTCTGACCAGAGAGAGCATAAGTAGATGAAATTAAAAGTCCCATCCACGAAAATGTCATTCCTTATAAAGTCTCTTTGTTTCCAATGTCTACAGCAAATCCAGATCCATGTAATTGTCATCCTTTATTAAGTCAGTTTGCTTCATTATAGCAAAACAGGGAGGAGATTTATTCATTTGTGTGCTTAAAATTCACAGCTATGCAGTTTCTGAGAAGTGTGCTTAGGGATCTGCTAAACCATGATTTAGAACAAACCCCAAATTAATCAACCAAACAAAACCCCAACAAGACAACCAACCAAATCCCCCACACAAACAACTTTTCAAAGCTTTGCTCTGATTTCTGTTTTCGAACCCTTTGCTGAGAACTTTTACCCGAGACATACATTTTTAAGTTATTCTTATGTTTTCCTCCAGTGAAACCTACTTTATTTCTTTAAGGTAAAGAAGTTCATATTGAGTCAAAATCAAAGAAGAAAATAAAGAGACCTTTATGTGCAGCAAAGGAGGGGAGCATTTTTTATATTCTTGTTAAGCTGTCTCTCCTGAGGAGCTTGGCACTGCCACAGCCACTCCAGAAAGAGAAAAGAAACTCTTCAAAGTGAGATATGGTAACTTCAATTACAGGACAGGTCAGCTCCTAAGAATACTGAGGGGAATGATGGATCCCTTCAACTTCTTCCCACTTAGTGGATTCTACAATATGTAATCTTTCCTTCTTTGAAATTTTTGTATAGCTTTGGAATTTTTTTTCAGTTGAAATGAACTTCAGAGTTGAAGGGTTGCTGCTGTCTCTGCATACTCTTCAATTGTGGCTTTTCAATTAGTTTAAAGGGAGAAAAAAAAATGGAAAGTAATGGAAAACAGAAGGAAAAATTAATTCTTTGACAACAACCTATACTTCAAGGAAGAAGTTGAGAGTGGTGTCCTCATCTCACCCTGTTGCAGCTTTTCCACTCTGAACAAAATATTAATTCTGGAAACAAGGTCTTTAGGTATTCCCTTTTCCTTTTTCAGTTTTGCCTCCTCTAGATCCTTTTTCTTGAAAGTCAGCGTGTTAAATACCTCTTTGAAAACACTGATGTGCCAAAGTAGAACAAATGCTTGGCATTGGAGACACCCTATTTTTGTTTAGAGAGATTTTTATTTCATGTTCCTTGTTAAATTAAAACCAATGGGAGGAAATTTTCACTACTCCAACCCACTTCACACTTTGGAAACCATAGTTTTTTGGTCTAAAATGGCACTAAAGCAGGGAGAAGTCACCTATCTCTAAATTAGGTTTTATACTAATGGAGGCGATATCTGTTGCTCCTCATAGAGAGGGATGGCAAAATTTCTTCCTTACTTCAACACATCTCAGGTTGGTACTGCAGGTCTTGTTGCAAAGCGTGGGGTTTTTGTTTTGGTTTTTCTTCCCCTAAGAAGGGAAACCTGTTCTTATTCAGCTTGAAGCCATTCCCCTTTCTGTCCTATCACTACATGCTCTTGTAAAATGTTCTCTCCATCTCTTTTGTGGGATCCCTTCAGGTACAGGAAGGACACAATGAGGTCACCCCAAAGCCTTCTCTTAACAAAAATAACAGATTACTGTTTTCTTCTGCTCTGCATATTCAACAGGGAAATTCCCACCAGGGCAGAAGCAGAGCGCAGGTTCCATTGTGAATAGAATCACAGAACAATTACGTTTGGAAAAGACCTCCAAGATCACCCAGTCCAGCCTTCAATATTGCTATGCCAGCCTCACCACTCTAGGTGGTGCTTAGATATTGTCATGGGCAGGTTGGAATGCCTTCAGTGAAGTGGAACACACATTTGAATTACATAACAGTGACTTTTTGACATTTTCACAGGTTGTCTGCATTCTTTCCTCAAATAGACAACAAGTCAACAAATTTCAACCAAAAATGCTCACTGTGCAAGTAGAACTGCATGAGGGTTTGAAGGCATGGTCGGGGCAGCCCAAGAGACGTGTGTTATTCCACAGTAATCCTTGGCACACATTGTGAATTAACCATGCACTGGGTTAATTCACTAAATAATAATGTAATAGGAGAGGTGCTATTTTTCTTTCACGAATCTGATGCGCACAGAAGCTGTGCAGGACAGCCCAGTGTGAGCTCTGTGTTACTCAGGAGAGGGTAAAATCACGTCGGACTAGCAATTTAGCTAATGTGGCTGCTAATTAAACTGCTAATTTAGCTAATGTAAGAGCTTTCACTTCTTCTGGTAGTGTTCTCCCCACACTGGATACATACGTGTTCCTCAATGTGCTATGCATGTACCAGTTGTTTTTAAATGATGAAGTAAAACAAGTTCAGAGCAACTGACTGCACTGGGGATGTGGCCTCTCTTTAATGCACTTAAAAAAAATTATTTGTAAGTAAGGTGGACAGGGGTTCAAAAGGGTGACTGCAGTCTCAGCTGAACCTTTGAATAAAAGCCCTTAAGTGGCAGGAAAAATATTGGATGTGATTTCTTTGATATATTCTTTCTAACTGAAGAGACTATTTTAAAAGAAAAAAGGAAAGGAAAAAGGTCTGTAGTACCTAAAAAATTCTTCTTAATCTTGCCCTCGCTCTTTTGGAGACTTAAAACCTGATCTGAGGCGTAATCCAGAAAAACGCGTCAAGAGGATTTGTTCATAAGCGTACAGTGTGTTGACATCAGCAAACTCTTATTATGGCTGTCATGTTCTCTATCCTGAAGCCCCATTCTAATCTCCTGGCAGCATTCAAGCTCAGTGCTTTCCATTCTGATTGAATTAATTAGTGGAGTTTAGATGATTCCCTGATTCTGAAATTGTCGGAATTTTTATGGTGGGGTGTTTTTAAAGGCTATTTTTGCCCTAGTTAATAGCAACTAGGACATCTGACTACATTTCTGTATTGTTTAAATTGAAAATACATGGCCCGTTTGGAAGCAGAGAAAATGGTAAATGAGAGCTATATTTATGTACTTATCTTGCCTTTAAGTTAATCTCCTGTTACTAGTCTTGAGCCTTTCAGGTTGCCATAGAAACTGCCACAGCCTCCAACTGTGCTTCTCCCAAGACTTAATTGCATTCTGAGTTTCATGTGCTCTCTATTAACTGCAGCCCTGGCAGACACAGGCACGATGCAGAACGAGTTGAATTAATGGTTCAATGTGGTGTATGCATTTTTAAATACTATGTTTCCATATCCCTTTTAAAGTTTTTCTTCACCAGCTGGTTAAATTCTTCTGTAACATGTAGTGATACTACAGGGATGGATTCTCTCTGCTGCCACTATATTCAATGTTTCCCAGTCTTTGATACCATCAAAGCAGCTGCAAGAGTCATTAGTTTTAAGGACTTGTTTCTTTTTCCCCTTGGAGAAGTCAGATATTTCTGAACTACCTTATCTCTGCTGAAGTTTTTTTCAGTCTTCTCCTTCACGTCTGAAGGCAGCATTGAAGTGCACACCTACTGTTTCAGTAGCTCTGGTAAGCTTTTGCTGACTCAGTGCTCTTTACCACATGATTTTTCCTTGTTCAGTGTGGGTCAAAGGCAGCTGTTCAGCCAGGCCTGTTTTTAGGTGAAGAATATAACCCCATTAAAGTAGGAAATGAGTATGTCTGTATGCAAGGTTTGATAAGGCTTCTCTGGGAATTATTTATTATGTCCTTGATGAAATTTCTTATCAGAACTGGACTGATAATGTATCTCATTCAACTGGCAGAACAACATCTCAGAGATTTGGTTTCCCACTTGGCTCTCAGCACAAAGATGCTCTCAGAGCAAACACAGCGTTCTTACAGATGCCACTCTGCTTTCAGTGAGCACGAAGTCAGGGAATCAGTGGTTAATATCACTTTGTGCTCATTGGATTTAAATCCAGAACTGCATAACTAAAAAAGCAATCCCCACTGTTCTTGTCTTGTGCAAAAAGAGCAGGGAAAATGTATCCCTTTGTTAAGCCCTCTGCCTCAGCTCTGCTTTGCTTGTGTCTAGTGGGTAAGAGATGGGAAAAGGACAGACACCCCCTGGGCAGTCACTCTTGGACCCAGGATGTTCCTGTACTTGTATGAGTGCAGGCTCAGAGATGTCCTTTTATCCTCGATAGAAAACACCCCACAACTGGTGAAAGAACAAAGGCAGTGATGCTGAGAAGCAGGGCAAAGTGAGGATTTCACCAACATGTCACTTGAAAATGTTCACGTACATTAAGTTATGCTTTTAGACACCAGCCTTCTGAAGACAGCTCAAATATATCCATTGTAACTTTTAGATGTTTTAAATATCCTTTTAAATCTGACCCTTTTGCTTATGGTTTTCATGTGGTTCATATTTTTTATTCTTTTTGTAATTCTCCATATGTGTTACTTTACTTCAATTAAGTGGTCCCCTATAAAAGTCTTTGTAATTAAGTCAAGTAAGTCATGGTAGCTTGTCTGGCCTCAGCATTACTAACAGTATTTCTCTGAATTTGTGGGGTAATTTTAGCTTTTCAACCAGAAAGAGGAATTGGGTAAAAGATGAAATTATGACAATATTGTCAGGATTAATCTGAAAGCATGAAGACAGTTTCCCAGCACTTTCCCCCCCGCATTCTCTTTGTTTTTTTCTCCAGATTCCTTTTTACATTAGCTACCTATTTTACACTTCTTGCCACAACACAGTGCACATTCTGTCTCAGAACTTAAATCTCTTCCAAGCCATCTCATCTTTCCTTTTCATCAGCTCTGTGAGCTTGCATGTTGAAGAGAGCTGGGTTTCCCTGCCAGCTCTGCTCAAGTTACATTTCCTGGATTGCCCTACAGAATGCCAACATACATTCTCAAAATCTGTCTGTGCTGGAGATCTTCCTCAAACATTCTAAAAACACTTGCTTTGGGATGGGATTCATTTTGGATTTGAATATAAAATAAGTATTGTTTGTTGGCTTCTTGTCATTCTTGAGAAGCCAAGGAGTTGCCATGTCTCCAAGCTGTCTGTCTCCAGGAGCTGCTTTGCAGGCAGGGACAGCAGTTCCTTTGCAGGAAGCACTGCTGGCACTGTCTCTGCAGGCATTCAGAACAAAGACCTCTCCCATCAGCTGGACAGCCCAACATGTGAGCATGTGCAAGGCTTGACACCAACTACCTGCAGCTCCTAGAAATCCCAAAAGAGAGAAAATACTCATTAAAAGTCTGAGATGTGCCAATAACAGCTTGTTTTACTCCACGGTGGAGTATATTGCAAAAGCTTTTTCACATGACTCTTAATTTCTTCTGATTTCTGTAGTTGACAGTAATTTTAGGGTGCTCCCATGGCACAGTGTGTTGGTAGGCTTTTCTAGAGGCACGTGGCATCTTTGGAGTACAGCTGGCTGGTTTAGGGTATCCCTGGGGCCACATCACCTCGTGCAGTTCTGGTTAGGGATTGCCACACTTTGTTGCAGAGCTGCACTTACCTTTGTGCTTTGCTTCTCCTGTCCTGCCAAACTTGTCTTCAGGTACCTGTTGCTCATCCTTCCTTCCCTTCCCCATCCTGTGGGAGAAAACTGACTCACAACCTGGCTCTTGTACACTGCCCAAAGGTGAGCAAAGAGTAGGGGTGCTGCTTCCTCACAGTCTTTGTGCTCCTCTTCGTCAGATGAGATGGGATGTTTGTGCTGGAAGCCTGGCTGTTTCTGGGAGCAGGGAGGATGAGCAATCCAAGCTGCTGGCAGAAGCCAGGGAGACAGATTTGAGCCAGGCTGCTGAGTGGACAGTGGAAGGATCAAACCTGGTAACTGGCTTGCTACTTTGGGTTCGTCTTCTTACCTTGTTCCTCAGTATAAGGAAAGGTGGAGTGAAATCTGAGTTTTGACTGAGCAGGGGCACTGCCAAAGTGGTTCATATGTATCTCAGGCAAATATTCCCACTGGAACAAGGAGAAGCACTGAGAATGGCATGCACAGGTAGGGACAGGCTTGTTCAGCAGCTCTCTGGAGTTCATATCACTTTATTTTTTGTTTCATTTAGTGCACTAAATACAGATTTCCTCCAGCACATAGTGAGCAAGCTGGGAGGTGACACTGGGTAGAATGTAGGCTCTGTAGGGCTAAACTTTTCAAATTCTTGAAATCTAGATCTGTTACTGTCAATGTGATTTAAGTCTTTCTACCCCTCATTTGTGCCTCCAGAATCAATCCCCAGTGAAAATTCTGCTTTCTGTTTTACCCCTGCTCATTCACCTCAGTGGCCACTCAGCAGAAGGTTTCATCTATGATTTAACTAAATGGGTCATTTTGTGTGTCCTTGCATGGGCCCTATTAATATCTGTTCTTAAATAAACAGAACCAATTTTATTCAGTTCTGCAACTAAGGAAGCACTGTGGGAACAAGACAGCCAAAAGCTTGAGAATTACTCTACAAGGAAGAATCTCAGTGTTTCTTGGCAAAAGCTGCCTGTGCTCAAGGCTTTCTTGGTAGGAGCCAACAGTAACAAGGTCTTATTCTGAACAGAAGTCTAAATAAACAGAATTTTTCTGCCTTTTTTGAAAGCTCACACACAGAAATCCCAAAATTTATTTCAAAGACAGCTGGATTTTTATCTAGTTACAGCCAGATCCTCAGTTTTGAGGAGGGGTTCTAATGAAAGAAGAGAGGAGTTGGAGTCCCAAATGGGGACTTATGGAAAATTCTCCTTTCTTTATTTACTTCCAAACACTGACAAGATGGAAACAGGTTTTTTTCCTCAACTCTCTGTCTGTTGATTTCCTCAACATAGAAAGACAAAACCAAAAGGCATATGGTTACTTACTTAGCAACAATTAGATCACTAGCATCAGTTTCCATCAAAATTTTATTACAATAGCTACAGAGGTGGCTGAATTTTAGATGGCCATATGCAGAATGCCTTTTTGGGGGGTGATGGAGACTATAATAGATGGCATTAGATTCACAATGTCATAACTTCTAAATGCCTTTGAATTTTTTTTGTTCTTGCACAAGAATATTGACTTTGAATGTTAAATGAGAGCTTGTGGCTGGAAGCTCAGTATCCACAATGCTGTGTCACGTGCAGGTGAACCCACAGCCTCCCCTATCCCTCTGCCTGGTACTTCCCTGGCGCACACAGGAATGTGGGGAGCTCTTTCTGAGCTGGGCTGAACACTGACAGCCTTCAGTGTGGTACCAGCACCAGAGACTCTGCCTGCTAAGCTGGAACCAGCACCAATGCCATTTGATGCTGATGCTTTGTCCCAAGGGGTGATACTTCAAAGGTGCCTCTGCTTTCCAAAGACTGCCTCTGGCTGGATAATATTTCAGTATAAAGATAACATCATCAGAGATAAGAATAAGGGAAAGACGAATGATCCTGTTTATTCTGGGGTTATTGCTGTTTGTTTTCCCTGGGCTGGAAGACACAGTTAAGATGAATTTCAGAACGAAATCTTGCATACTAAAAGCTGCTGCAGAGCTGGTGGGAACTGATATGAGAGGGCAGGGCTCTGCCTTAAATCCTTCTCCTTCATGCATTATTCTCCCCCTTCCTTCATGAAATCCTGTCCTCAGCCATCTCTATCTTTCTGTTTTAATAACACACCACGGTGGGAACCTCAGACTGATGGGGAAAATGTGACCCAGTGTATCTGTGCAGTGCAGAGGAAGCAGGAGCCTGTTCCCCTTGGCCTGTTTTCCAATAGCCAGCTCCCAATATGTCTTCATATTATCAGTGGAAATATTAGTAGGAAACCAAGCAATCACTACTGAATGCACAGATCTGCACAATTAGTCTTCAAATAAATCAGGATAGCTGCTCAATCTTCTGCATTCAGTGCACATTGCAAGAGCTGATGTGCAACAAGGCCATTTGCTCAGACTTGCATACAAATGCAACAGTTAAGGAGACACCAATCTGCAGGACAAAACTGAAAAAATTTAGTACCATATGTTTGGCACCAGTGACAAAAATGAGCCATTTATTCCCAAGTCCAAAAGTGAGTTTATAACTCTCTTTATGAACTTGTTTTTCTGGATCCAAACATAATAAAATGTAACCCATAATTTCTTAACTGCTCACAATTGCACCTGCCCACCTGAAAGACATTTCTGAGGTCTTGGAAAAGCATGTAAGTATCAAAGAAGGACCAAAAAAGCATGAAGAAAATCACAATAATAAAACAATTAAAAGGCAATAACTTTTAAAATAATTGAGGAAGTATTTAAATTAAGAAATAATCTCGATTCCCATTTCCTGGGAATGTGCACTGTGTAAGGAAATAGAAGGTAATTATGCTAAGAAGACCTGTGGTAAAATCTTTAATTATAATCATTCAGAGAGAAGTTAATTAAAAGCACATCTTTAATGTAGCAGAATGGTTTTCCCTACATGCCACCATTTGGGACTGACTCTCTCCTGCCCTCTCTGTTATTTAACTTAAATAGTAACAAATAGCTGTGAACGCAGTTCCAGTTTTCTCTTATCTGCTGAACAATGGTATGTGTTCCAGCAGGGGTTGTGCAGAACACTGCATTCTTTTTGCAGGAAAAGGAATAGCCCCTCTCAGTCCTTATTGCTGTGCAAAGGAGTTACAAGAGTAACTGAAAATTTTCAGTTTATGAGTTTCCTGGGAGCTGGCTTTAGCCATGCCCCCTTTTTGCCCCTGTTCTCCCCCGTGGGCGGGTCCCAGGTGCACTGGCAGTACTGATGTCCCTGTTGGGGGTCAGCCCCAAAAGCTTCTGCTCTGGCACTGCACCCTCAGCAGCTGCCAGCCTGCCTGAGCTCCCCGGGGTGGGATGGTTGGCCGTGGAAATAATGTAAGGAAATAGGAGGCGGAGATGTAAACACGGCCGTGCAGTGGGAGTCTGGTGGTGAAGGTGGCTTTTCAAATGCCCAGCAGGTTGGCACTGGTTTTCTTTAAAGTGGGAGCCTTGGTGGCAGTGCCTGCCTGCATAGAGAGCACTGCCAGGCTGCCATGGCCTTTTGGTAATTAGTCACAGCTTATGAAGGAGAGCAGAGAGGGTTTTCTCCAGATTTTTTTTCCAGAAGTGGTTTAAGAGTTTCTCAAAAGGTGGGGAAGTTGACAGACAGCACAATACCTTAAAAAAATCTATGGGGTAGGAATATACTCCTATTCCAGACTCTCTTCTGTATGATGTGTCCATGCCCAAATACTTGGCATGTATGTTTTGGTGTTCAGTGGTTTTTTCTTTTTAAGCAATGAAATTTGTTTCCNCAATGGGGAAGTTGACAGACAGCACAATACCTTAAAAAATCTATGGGGTAGGAATATACTCCTATTCCAGACTCTCTTCTGTATGACGTGTCCATGCCCAAATACTTGGCATGTATGTTTTGGTGTTCAGTGGTTTTTTCTTTTTAAGCAATGAAATTTGTTTCCAAAGCATTTCTGTGTCTCTTTCCCAAACTAGGCTGCACTAAATGATTGCTAACAGGGGTAATGTTTCATTTAGCTACAGGCTTCCCAAATTAAAGTTTATCTCATGGTGTTCAAAACCAAACCAGCCCTGGCACCTTTGCAGTTGTCCATGTTTCTGGCTCACAAACCCCACACCAGCAGTAAAATGCATCCTCTTTCTGCTCCTTGCCCCCAAAAAGTCAGTGCTAATGAGCACAATAAGACAAATCAGTTCTGAAGCTTCTAGGTGAGACATTAGGAAGAACTTTTGAAAAGAGACTGACTGGAAGTGAAGGGTTAGAACTCCTGCGTCTTCAAAATGTTTGTCTATCTGGGAGGCAGTGTGCCAAAGCAATTGTGTGCTCTGAGGCCAAGTGTCAGCTGAAATTTGAGGGGGGTGGAAAGCTGACTGCGAGGCTGGCTTGAACAGTGAGTGAACAGGACAAACACTTCCACCCTGCACAGGTTTTACTTTCAAGCTGTTGTGCAGCAGATGCTTGAAAGCTGCTCATGAGAAGTCTGTGGAGAGCTGGAGGTGCTGGGATGATACAATCAATTGATTTTTTTTGGCAAAGCAAACCCTCTGAAGATGCTTTCTGAGCACCAGAGGGAAGTGGCATTGCAGGGCTGCGTGTGGCAGGTCTGAGGTGGGGCAGAGAGGGAGGAACCAGGCCAGAGCAGTAAGGTAACATATCTAAACTGAGGTTTTAAAATGCATCAAACAGAACAAATAACAAATTGAAAAATTGCTGTAGACACATTTGACCAGGGTAATTGGAAAGCCTTTTTTAGGAGTTTAGTTTTTATTGGCCATTCTAGAGAAATGCCGAGTTCACAGTCGTATCAGTTTCAAGAGTTGATAATGCAGTGAGTGAATGCCTGGTTTTTATCAGCTCTCTGAGTGAAATTTTTCAAGTTAAAAGTTGCTGTTTCTGTTAAAAGAATGAACATTTAAACATTTAGGCATGTGAGAGATTTTACAAACTGTCCACAAAATGAAAAATAACAGTAAGTTATTAAATTTTTATCAACTGAGATAACCTCAGGCTGCCTGAAATGTCTGTTCTAGAAAAGCTGGACTAATCTGGCCACAGAATGAGAGAGAAGGCCCAGTCAAAACCTAACCTTTCTGCCTCTATTAATTTTTCATTTTCTGTACAAAATAGATCCATTAATAAATTTTGAAATTGGAATTAAAGACTTAACTAATTGTGATAGTGAATATGTAAATATCTTCCACTGCAAGATATGTTTCTGCTAATCTGTTTCTATCATAGGGTTTGCCTTTGGTAAAATTATGTTTTTCAATATTAAATATATTCCTTAAGGGTAAAATCATGGATATCTCTGCTCCAAATCTCCTAGGTTCTGTTTACAAGGTGAACTCTCAACAGCAAATGGCACACTAATTTTTCATCCTTGTTAAAATGAAGATAAAATATTGCAATTGAATAATAAAGGTATAGGTTACATTTGTAAGATATACCTCAGTTCCTTTCATGCTAAAACAATTCAGCTCAAATAATCTTGCTGGTTCACCAGCAAGATATTTATTACCATGGCAAATTTATTTAGTACCTTCTCGATGTTACATGACCTCAGATTATTAAATGACCATCAAACATAATAATAGCTTTCAAAGAGCAATAAAACTAAACATCTGTACAGTGCTGCTGAGTACTGCAGTATAATCTCAATTTTAAAAAGTGAAACTGAAGTCTGTAGGGATTCTTGTGTGTTACATAGTCAGAGAAGATGCATTAATAAAATTAATACATATATTGTTGAGCTCTGTTCCTCTTTGGAAGGCAAATTGCAGCTCCTAGTGCCAAGATAACTGCAGAGTAGCTGAACCAGATGATGTAAGATATTGACTCAGATTTGCTGTACCTATAAGGAGCCCATTGCTTTCTGTTTTTAGCAGGTGATCAACTCAAAAGTTGTGTTTTAATAAGTTATCTCACAGAAGTTCATTTTGCTGTGAATTTACAGATACTATATTCAGAAATGGGTGCAGCCTTTCTTCAAGACCTGGTGTTTTATCTTCTCTCCCAATTTTTATAACTATTTTCTTTTAATAGGAAGGCAGAAAAATATTTGCCATAATAAAGTTTAGCAGAACAAATTTAAGGTGTTATGTCCAAAACACCATTGGGAAGATTTTGGGTTTTAAGGGTGTGCATTTTTAAAATGTACTGGCTTATCTTTAAATACTCCTGCCACTGAAGAGGATGACTTTGGGGCTACAAGCTGGTGTTTATGTATAAGTATATGCTAGAAAAGAGTGCCCTCAATGCACTGTACTGATTGAAATTTTCCTTTTGTATTGTGGTTTTTTGCTTAAAACAGTACTGTCAAACAAGTGGCTTTTTGTCGGCATATTTTACCCTCCATTCAAACAGCAGTTTGGTTAAATGCAATATGTAATAGCCTTGTGAACCTGCAGGGGATTAACCATTAGTGAAAGAAGTAAAAAATCTAGACCCAAAGCCTAACTCTAAAATGGAAAGAAAACAAAAAAAATCAATGTGTTTTTGTGTCTTTATCACATACTAAATGTTTATTTTGCAGACCTGTTCTTTTCTGTGGCTCGAGATTCCTTGGCTGCAAGGGATGTGTTTTTAAATTTGGTATGAGTTGTTAATTAGAGCAATTTCTTACACTAACTAACTGCAAAGATCCCTGGAGAAGCCTCTGTTCTTATGCAGAAACCCATGTGAGATTAAAAACCAGTGATGTGTGTTTGGGGTGCAGTGACAGACAGCAATGAAGCTGGGAGTGCTGAGTGTTCATAGCTGTGCCACTTCCACAGAGAGTTCATTTTCTTTGTTAGTACTGTAAAGTTCAGGAGGGAAACACTCTTGTTGAAAAGGTTCCAGTGAAGACCATGCAATAATTAAAGTTGATTTTTCTAGAGGGAGTTTGAACAAAAATAACGCTGACTCTTTAACCTAGGGGCACTGCAGCCACTGCAGGGGAAAGGGGAGGCCTAGGATAAATCCCAGATGTTTAACAAAATATTGGAGCAAGTCCAGAATAAAACAAGGCAGCTGGATGGGGTGGGATTAAATGCACTCACTCACTGGAGTTTGCAGGGGACATTCCTGGGTTTATGATTGTAGAATTACTCAAGATAGAAGAGATCTCAGGAATTCCTGAGGAGGAGTTTTCCCTGCCCCAGAGCATCTGCAGTGCTCAGACAGGTGTATTGGCTGGTAAATCCAGCACACTGAGATGCTGGAAAGTGAGAAGTAGTACTTTTGGGCAACAGGATTAAAAAATTCAATTTCTTATTTCAGGAAATTCAGGAAATTTACAGTGAAACTGGAATTTCTGTTCGTGTATCAGGGCAGGAGAGCAAAGAAAGCACGTGAAGAGACTTTGGGGTTGCAGGTGGGCATTCTGACATGCCCACCCATTGATCTGAGAGCTCTTGAGCTCATTATCTCCCTTTCCAGCTGAGCGGTATCAGCGTTAGGGTTGTAAGTGAAGGGAAATCGTGTAGTTCAGCACTGTGCATCAAATTCCTCTTGGCAGGCACTGAGTGCTTTGTGTGTGTGTAAGATTTGGGTCTTGCTTTATTCAACGAGGCACTTCAGTGCTTGCCAGCCTGCTTAGCATATCGAAGTTCTTGGAACTAAGCACATGCGTGTTTCCCTGACTTGGGACTAAACCAGATGTTCTGCATTTTCATGATAATTATTATGAGGTTACTCGAGGCTTGGTCAGGGTTACTTGATCACTTTTTGTGCATGACAAGTTCCTCCTGGGTAGCTCTGTTTAGGTATGCAGTGGCTATTTAACTGCTATGTGATAACCACATGACAGATGTAATTGCAATAACACTTTTGTACAAACTGGTGAATATTTGGAATTTTCTAATTTTCTAGTTGAGGCAGGAAAAATCGCAAGGAACAAAAGGATAAAAAAGTGAAAAGGGTATCAAAACTAGAACAGTTTTTCCAGTTTCCATTTTACATCGTTAACTGTCTGAGATCCAGATAACACAAGATCTGATTCAAAACTCTGTTATCTCTAAAATTTAAAATAGCACCACTGAGGTCTTTCAAAGGGAAAATGTAGTTCAATTTAAAGGGCAAAACTTCCAGCTGGTTTGGGGACAGACTTTTAAAATCCTTTCCGTTTGGCTACTTTGATGTTTCTTGTAAATGTCTCCTGTATTCAACTATGAACTCTTGCTGTTTTGTATTTGTATCTTCCATTTGTCATAATATTTACCAATTATAGGGTTATGACAGCTCTTATATTGTGTAAAATTGTGGGCAGCCTGAGCAGAAGCGCATCTAATACATGGAATAATTGACATTTTGGATGACCTCTAGCCCTTTGGATGTCTTTGAGTGACCCCTTGATCTTTTCTGTTACCTCTGACTGCATGGGTGACCTTTGAGCTCTGGATGACCTCCAACCTTTTGGCAACATTTTGAGCCCATTATGACCTTTCAGTGACCTTTGACCCTGCAAGACCATTTGTCCTTTTGCAGTGACCTGTGATGTCACCCCAGGATGACATCAGAACTTTGGGGATGACCTTTGATTCCTGAATGACCACTGGTTTGTTTTCTTTTAGGATTCTGTTAGCATGTCCAGCTCCCTCACCAGGGCTGGGCTGAGCTCTTGACTAAAAGAACATTGCAAACACTTAGAAGAGCCAGAAGTGCTGTTTATATTCCTGAAAATAGCTAAGAAAGCACAAGTGAGCAGTGACCAAACTGGTCTGGAATTGAAATCCAGCCTTGTACATTCTGTTTTTTCTCTCTCCATAGGCAAGCAACACAGAAGATGCAGAAGGAGACAGACTCACATTGCTAAGGTAGGATGAAAGCATCTCTTATTTAACTGCTTCACAGAAACTTTTGATATCTCACGAGAAATTTGTGTACCATACTACTCTAACATAATGATAGTTGGTTTGTTGGAGATTTGCTGGAGGAACAACCTAAAGAGTGAAACTTCTCAGAGCCTTAATGCTGATGTATATCAGTAGTAGACAGATAAATGGAGGCCATTGTCACCAGCTGACACCCAAATAAATGCATTGTTGATTCCTGGGTGGGTGGTTTGTGTGGGTTTTTTTCTCAGTACTCCTCTAACGTTTTATTTTGCTTATAAATCCCTATATCACGGGTCACGGGTTGGTGTGACCTGTGTGGCCAGGATGAACTGCCTGGTGTCAGGAAGCATTTCAGGAGTTTGCACTGGTGTGGAGCTGCACCACTGGGCAGAGATACCATCAGCAAATATATCAACAACTGAAATCCTTTGCTGTGGTTCTGTCAGAAAGACTTGGCTCTTATGAGACTGGCATTTCTCTAAGCAAACAACATTGTGTTATGCCCCAAGACTAGATTTCCTTGCATCAGTTCTCCAGCAGACTTGTCTGATTTACCACAAGACCATACCTTAGCAAAATAATTTCTTATGAGGAATATTTTTACTCATAAAATTCTAGAACCACAGTAATGTATTCCAACCCATCTGCATTTTGGAGTAAAAATATGTGGACTAAGCTAATAGCCACTGGAAAATCATGGTACACATTCCAGTCTTCAAGATATTGTGAGTTTTGTTCAGAGACCAAGTTTGTTGACTTCTACAGTAAAACAGCTGAGGAAAAACGTCATGGTTCAGAACAACTTCAGATATTTCCCAGATATTTTGCATTGCCAGATGCTGCTGAAGCATCCCGCTTAATATTCTGTTTGCTTTGCCAGTAATGCAGCAGATTAATAAACCACATTAGGTAGGAAATAGCTTTTTGAGAGAAGTAGGAAAGATAATTCAAGGTTTTAGACAAAGCTATTGAAGCAGAAACAGGCTGGCATTTCCCAAAAGCTAATCAAATACTAGCAGAGCAATAAGGGAGTGTAACACATCATTTGTAAGTCAAAAGTCAAGGGAGAAGATTTTAAAAGATCCTTTAGAAAAATGCTGCTTCCATTTGCCAGCAGACAGTACCTCCCAAAGTCAAACCTCTATCACCAAAAAATTACCAAGCCCTGCTGTAACAATCACCTGTTCTGTGAGGGGGCATCTTCTAAATCACAGGGATGGTTTAGGTTTGCACATGCTCCTCACCCACTGTTGGATCTGAGACACAATATCAGGTTCAGTTAGGTAATAGAAATTCTGGGTGTTTTATTTCTACATTTTTGATCATAGTCAAACAACGGGCAATTGTTTTTTCCTGGTCAGAACTGAATTTTAGTTCTTCCTGTCATACACTTTTGATAAGTAGTGGTTTGGATGTCCATCTGGGTTATAAAACAAGTGAATTTCAGTAGCTGCAATGAAAGGAGAAAAAAATAAAAGAAAAAAGTGTGTGTGTGTAAATGTATTTTACAAATGCTGGAGTATATCATCAGGGAGGCTGTGAATGCTCAGCTTCAACTGTACTGGAGCTACGGCATTCTTCTCAGGGATTTAAGGTCAAATCCCTCTGGATACAGAGTGGAATTAAAGCCAAATTTTCTGTCTTGAGTTTATTTTAGATTTTAAAAAATCGTTTAAGATTTCATCTCCCTAAATGAAATTTCTGCAGAGCCCTTAGTTCTGTATCCTTGAGAGAGCCAGATTCACATTTCTCAGATAACTTAATGTTCACTGGTGTGCATTCTTTTACAACCAAGATCTAGTGAAGGTCAGCAAAACGTTTTTGTTTTTTTTCCCCAGGAACTTAACTTGAATATGCCATTCTTGAAAGCAATGCTTTATTATTTAAGAAGTACTGTCAAGTGGGCTAATTGTTGATGTGAACTTCCTCACTTGTTTGTATTCATTTCAACAAAACGAAGTAAATGCTGTTGGTAAATATTCACTCTGAGAGCCTGCAGGCCAGTCAATAAAGCTGTAAGCCCAGCTGTCTGTTACTGTCACTCTGCTGAAATGAAAATGCACAGTAATTTGTTTCTAGCAAAAGAGGATGAACCAACCACTTGGCCATTTAGTTTGAGGTAGTGTCTTAGCTGAGCAGAGAAAGCTCTTGAATGAAGTGAGCTGATCTCCAGCAAGAAGGGGCGTTATTTGCATTCAGCTCCACTGCTGGTCTAAAAATATTATCCAATGCCAAGGTAACTTCTGAAAACAGCTTTTGGATGTGACAGTCTGCTCCCCAAAACGTGTGTACTGCACAAAGACCAAAACCCACCAAATAAATATGTAGGAGAGAGAGCTGTAGTCTCTGTCTGCTGTATGGGAGTAAGTATTGCAATCAAAAAGCTTCTGGGAAGCCTTCTGATTCTGAACCAAAATGTTGGTATTTGGTTGCCATAAAATCACCTTTTCCTTAGGTCTAAGTAAAAGGAATTGCTGCCCAGTTTCTCTGTAAATACATTGGTAAAGAATGATGCTCTCAAGAGTACGTGATTGGGAAAGGACAGGAAGTCTCCTTTGGCTTTCCCAAATTGATGGCTAGTTCTGAACTGAGAGCAAGGCTGATTACCATGCACCTTCTTTCACATCCCTTACATTGAATATGTTCTTTGTTGTTTGGAATGCCTTTGTGCTGCTGCTTTTATAACACAAGCAGTTTCAGAGAAAACAGGATGATGTTTCCCTTTTTCAGTTACTTCTGTCATGTGCTCTTATACTCCAGAACTGAAACTCATCCCAGTAATTTAACATTTATCAAATTCCTTTTATCATGGAAAAGTGAGGGCAACCACACTTTAGGTTAGCAAGTTACAGGCTTCTGTGACTTTAATTTTGTGCAACAGGAGTTGTCTTTCATTTAGTGTTATACCCTGTTAAAGTAAATCAGTATGATACCACAAGATCTCTGTCACTGATTTTCTCTTTTGTTTCACAGAAGCTTAAATTCAGGGTATATACAAATCTCTCAGCTTAGCAATCTGACATACAGAAGTGTCTTTGATAGATGTCTATCGGTGTGGTTAGCAGGAAGTTTTAATCCCTATATTACGTTAATTATTAAGGGCAAATAAAGGTGTTTGTCTTGGGGGACAGACTATTAGCATATACAGGAACCTTGAAATGCTGCAGGATATTTTTCTTTTGGAAAAAAAAATTAAGGCAGATCCATCCTGTTGGGCTTAGGGGTTTTTTTACCATTTTAATGTAAAACCTAATTACTAAATCTAATTAGATTCACCTGCTCTGCTGGCTAAATTTGAGGGTATCTGGAGATACACCCCGTGTCACTGTAACCAGGGCAGTGTCACCAGGCTGGCTGTGCACGCTGCTAAATGCTGCTGGAGCCAGCAGGCACAATCAGCACTGTTGTTATGGGAAACTGGTCTTTTGTCCTGCCTGTTCCCATGCCAGTGCAACCCTGCTGCCTTTTGGAAAGAGAAGTGCAGAGTAACCAGAGCCCGTAGAGTATAAAATATCAGTGATACAAATCTGACACACCTTGTCACATCTATCAAGGGTGTTTTGTCAGAAACTGGCTAGGGATTAACAAAGTAGCAGGTCCACAAGACAAGTCTGAAATGGATGAAGTGTTTTGAAGGAATGGATCACAAGGTTGATGTTTCACTTCCCTCCTTTGCTCTCCAGATACTCTTTCCATAACATTGCAAAGGCAATGGCAAATTGTAGTGAAGGCCAAGGATGGCAAAAATTACAATCAATGGCAAACGTGTGATAAAGCTTTTCAGGGTGGATTTTCCTCTGATATGATATTTTGTCTGTTCAATCTTTATATTTTAAACAGCTTTTTAATTTTTCCTCGATTCACAAAAGTTGACCAAGGTTTGGAAATCTGTGGTTACACAGCAAGCTTGAGATACTCATGCCTCCCTACAATGGGATTACTTTTAGGGTTTTGTTTGTTTTATTTCAGTTTTTGTAAATTTTTTTGTCTTCTCACATACAAAATATAGGACATTAAAAATCTGGTTTTCAGATTTTTCTTGATAGTGAGGTCAATGATGAAGACTTATTAATCAATAAAAGCTCTTGGCTTTGCTTTAGTCTCCCAAAACCACTTTTTACTTTTTCTAGGTTTTAAAGAAAGTCTTAAAGAAATATGCCATTTTCTATGTTTGCCCACATGCATACTCATGTACATAGGATTATCTTGCTGTTAGCTGAAGTGACGTAAAACTCTACATGAAGTTTTCTTTCCTTTGGTTTTAAGAGTAGGTGATTTGGCTTTTTTTTCTGCTTGATATGAATTTAAGCAAGGTAAACCTGGTTAAAGGGCAATACATCCACATTATTTTGCACTAGCTTGACTAAATCAGCTTAGTATTATTTCCCCTGGTGTGCCTGCACAGCCTTACTGCCGAGTGATGGGAAATGTGGTGTGATAGCACCGTGTTGGCTCCCTCACATCCACTTAGAATGACCTGTTTTCATCACTGTCACTGCTACTCCACTGCTTACATTGACCTTTTGAAGTTTTGGGGCCTTTTTAGTTTGTTTTTGTTGTGTGGTGGTTTTGTTTTTCCCACAGCAATGTTTGTAACAGGATTTCTTTCTGTTGATGCAATCAGGCTGGTGAAGAGAAAGCAAGTGCAGTCATTTTGGGCACTGCCTGTGGGCATGGAGGGATAGATCCAGGCTAAGCAGACACAGTCACATCTCTGATAGAGCCTCGTGAATGATTACAGGGAATGTGCTCCACTGTCCAGAGCCAGCTCAGCTCTGCTGGGTACTGATACAGGGAATTTTTCAAGTGGTTTCAATGGGGATGCAGACAGAAATTATGGAACTGCACTTTCTTAGTAGGCATTGTGCCAAAGGTTAAGCTTTTGTTTCTAACGTTCAATGTTAGAAAGGATAAAAATTAGAAAAAAAACTAGAAAGGAAAGATTTTTTGAGTATTTTTCAGCCAAAGAGAATAGTTTTCATCCAGTCTAGTAAAATAAAATCCAGTAACAAGTGACATGTGCAAAATCCTTGGAAAGTGTTGCTGGCAACCATTGTAAATTGTAGCTGAGTGGAATTTTTTCCAGCTTTAAGAGTTTGAGAGTAAGACTCTGCAGAAGTTTTAGGTTACTGCATTTTAATCTGCAAGTATAATTCTCTGAATTTCCCCCATTTTCCCTAAACAGCAGTCATTAAAATTTGCTAACATCTCACCCTTTCTGGGGAGCATGACAGACTGAGGAAATAGCAGTTTTCCAGACTTTATGCCAAAGCAAATTTTTACCTTCATTGCTGTCAAGCAGTTTGTTTCTCTCCCAGCTGTAAAGCAGGTGTCTTTATCTCAGTAGAACAGTGCCATGGTAAATTGAACGAGGCAGGCACAAAAATATATCCCTGAGAGCTGAAACTGCTTTGAGCATCCTGAATCATATCAGCTGCGTGGCTGGAGCTGAAGAAACAGAATTACAGAAACGGTTTTCCTATTGATCTCTTATGAAAATAGAACTTATGTAACTTAAGAGTTTTGGGTAGTCTGTGTAAAAAGAGAAGTCAGTCCAGTTTACACCGGGGACTATTTTGAGCTAGAAAATTCAGAATTCCTCCCAAGTCTGAGGTTGGGCTTGCTTGACTTCATACTTAGAGTCTGTCTCTCCTATCAAACAGCAAGGTTTCATTGCTGGCACAGCCCTGCACCTCCCTAAACTGTTCTGGAATAACAGGGCTGCACCTCTGATCCAGACAGTGACATTTCTTGACTGGGAACCGAGTAGAATCACCTTGGGCAGTAGATACTTCAGGGGTGAAAGTGTATAAAGCACCACAGGGAAGCATTCTGTAGTGTGGCTGTCCCTCAAGCAGGGCTCTTTCACCCAGTGTGCAGGAAGCAATCAACACACTGAGCTGAGATACTTGGTTTTATTGCCATTCTGCAGAATGGGTGCCAGGCATCACTCCTTTCAGGATGCAAGGACAGCCTTTTATGCAAAAAGGTAACAAAGAACGATACAGAAATGGGTGATTTGGTCACTCACGCCTACTTAACAAAATTCACAGTGTGTATGTGGTGGTCTGGGTCCAGTTCATTATACCATCATTTGCATATACAAATTTCCCTAGGAGGGTAATTTTTAGCTTTATAATTGTCTAAGGTAAGTTGAGATCATATTTTCATCCTATCTGCTACCATGAAGTTATTATTTAACTTTATTAGAGTTTTGGCTTGAATCTATTTGAACAATTAATTGTCAATGAAATAAGGATTTCCAGTACTCTGTTCCTGGGGGCTCTTCACTACTCTGTTGCTCTGGCACCTTGCTGTCATGGTTTCAATACCAGCTCACAGTACCTGTGAACTTTTCGTGTGTTCTTTAACGTCATGTGACATCAGTGTAAAGCCAGGGGTTTTCCTAACTGGAGTTAATTGGTAACTCTCATTTGAGTTTTACTTTTGCCAAATGTAGCTGCTGATCGTATTTCTATTCAGAAATATTTTATGATGGCATGCAACTTGCTAAGATAAAGTTGCATTTGCTCTTAGCTCTTCATAGTTCCTATGGGATGAAATTCTCCTCCAGAGAAACCATAAGCCAGTTATGTCAATGAGGGAAAAAATTCCAGAGAATGGGGTCAAGAAGCACGTTCCCAAGTCAGAGCCATTGTTGAGGAGAATAGATTTCAAACATTTGTTAAATATACTTTGAATAACAGACTTGGATTCTTCTGGAACTTCAAATACCTTTGAGCCTTTTTTTCTTCTAAATTTTTCCTTCTCTTACTGTTGCTGAATCAAACAAAATCTGCCCTGGTGTGAGAATTGCTAATTGGCCTTTTCAATTACCACAAAATTTGTCAGTGCGTTATGAAGTGTGTTGCTGTTGTGTGCTGTAGTGATAGTGTAATTAAAGCAGATGCAAAACATATAAATAGCCAGTTCTTCCTGCATGTGCCGCTGCTACAGGCTGTGCGTGGAGCAGCCCTTGGCTCCAGGGAACGGGGTCATTCTGATGTTAATGCAGGCGCATTTTGCCAGCCTAAGCAGCTGTGGGAATGCAGCCTGGTACCGGGCTCTGCTTTTGGAGCTCTTCCTCAGCTTCAGAGGGACTTAATGAGCAAATCGCTCTTCACACAGGCAGGGGATGAAAGAAAGTGTCTCAAAGCTGATTTTATGTGCTGCTGAAACAAAGTTAAAGAGCAGAACTCTTCAATTACTTGAATTCATTTTAGCTTCCCACCCTAACTTTAGCGTTTTGCAATTTCCATGACTCAGATTGCATGGGAAAGATGGAATGCAAAGATATTTTTCCCTCAAATGAGAGCTGTCAATATGGAATATTTTAGGTTTCTTTTTTGTTTTTATTGTCAAATATGTTTTTATTTTGCTCTTTGTGTGATTTATTATTCTGAGCAATATTGAAGAGCTGTGTTGTCCATTGACTTTGTTGCTCTCCTGCAGATACATCTTTTAAAATTACCTAGCCTGGGAAATAACAGATAATGAATTTTACAAACTCCTTTCTCAGAAATGGCACTTAAGATCTGTGGTTTTCTTGTAGTGTGACATTAATGCTGTTTGTGGCACAGGAGGACTGTCAAGAGAATTTGAAAATTAGAGATATGAATCATCATGAAAACAGTGGTATTGTTATTTTCCATGACTGCTGGTCTGTGATGTAACTCTGGAGCAGATCTTGCTTTATTACTGAGAATAGAAATTCAGTGGGATGGGAAAGAAGTTCCCTGAATCTCCTTGATGATTTCTTTGATACCACAAGCCATTTAGCTGTTTAATTCCATTTAATTCTTTCAGAGTAATTTAGTAATTGAGAGTAACGGCACAAAAGTGTCTCTGCACAGGAGGATGAGAATGCCAGTTATTTATTGCAACAAATTGCAAAACATTTCCAGAGAGGATGGACATGGCCAGAAAGGTGTTTCTCTTATTTCTCTCAGATTGCTGAAGAGGGGATTATTAGGCCAAGAAATTAATCGCTAAATTTCATTAAATATTCTGAACCTAGAGTTTGAAGGCACTTTTACAGCACTAGCAATATACAAAGCCTCTGATTTTGCCTTATATTTTATTAAATAATAATTTGCTCTAATATTTCAACTTCCCTGAATCCCCAGCATATTGGTTGGAAATGCTGTCTGTTTTGCTTTGGCTTTCTTGTGATCTGAAGATTCAGTTATGGTTAACTTCAATGAAGTAACTCAGTTAAGTTTTTGGCTCTTTATGAAGTAATGAAATAATTTTGGTGGCCAACAAAAATAATATTTGGCATTGCTTTTCACTGTACACAGTACTGAACATTTGTGATAAAATATTTCTGGGGTAGTAAAAGGGATGAAGTATGTAAGGTTTTGGTATGCCCAATGGGGAGTGCTGTGGAGGCTCTTTCTAACTAACCAGGCAACATTTTACTTTTACCACTCAGCTGGTTTGAAGGCAAAGCTTTTATTCAGCAGAGAAGGCTCAGAAAATCTGTGTTACCAAGTAAATGTCTCAATAACCTCTCCTCACACGCCACGGGCTTATGCCTGGATGGAATAAGGGAAAGCATTAGTAAAAGCCCAGACTCCTGGTGAGGAAGAAGGAATTCTTTCTTTCAGTATGACTTGTGCCCGGAATATTTTAAGTGTTGTTTTAATATTTATGGTCAAATGTGTTTTGTGTTTTACGTCGTCTATAATTCTGAGAAACAGCTGTGAAACTTTTCTCACATATTGCCAATATCATAAATTCATTAGAAACTGTGCCCTTAGATACCATCCAACATCTGAGTCCTGCCTGTGCCACTCCAGCTGGAGCTGCTTGTCGTGTAAAGTCACACCAGCACAGACCTGTAAGGGTAGTGAACACTAAAATACCCTTTCCAGTTTGCTGGCAACAGGAGGAAGATCTGGTTTTGATTTAGAAGTGCAATTTTGTGCACTGCTTGGACTGTGAAAATGTCAGTGCTCAGTGGTCTTCCCTTGAGGCACATCGCTCCTGAGGAAGGAAAGGTGGACTGCAGGCTCCGAAGTGGCTCCTGGAGCTCTGGTGGGCGAGGCAGGCACGTCCCTGGCAGGGCAGCTGTGCCTGGGGAAGGCTCTGGGCGTGGGGATGGTGCTCAGGGCCCTGGAGCTGAAAGGGGCTCAGAGCTTGTGGCCAGGGCAGCCAAGGCATTCAGCTGTCACAGCTGGCCCAGACTGCTCTGGGTGAGAACGGGGGGTGATGCATCTTGGTCCATCTGCAGTTCAGTAGTTAAGGTTCTTGGTTTTCTCCATGACTGCTTGTTATTTTCCCTGATAATCCAATGATTTCTGTGTGAAACACTGACACTCATTTGCCACCACGTTTCCCAAAAAATGTTCCATTTTCATTCAGGGCGTCCCAAAGCTTTGGCATTTTTGCATCGTATACACATTGCATGTATTTTTTTCCCAAGTAATATTGAAATAAGAGTGCCTCTCAAAACTGATGATTATTTACTTTCCATTTCCTATAGAAGGGCTTAATGAGGAATAACTTCTTAAAAAACAAAACAAAACTTCACACTACAACTGCTATAAAAGCGAACTTTTTCAATTTCTGTTTTGGTTTTATTGTAATATGTCGAAATGGATATGTCAGCAGTGGCATTTTTCTTCCTAGATTTGAAGTCCAGTACTTTTCCAGACAAATAGCATATTCCTGAGTTATTGGAAAATTCATGCTGAGCTACTTCATACTGGCTAACTTTGCATGTCACCTCTTATGTTTCTGTTGGCTGGCTCTTATTTGCTATTTCTATTTTCTATTCTATTGTTTCTACTTCTTCTGACTCTTTCTCTGCAAGGCACTAAATCCAGTAGCCTGCAAGTGGGAGACTTCAAATATTAACAGGAAAAGGCAGCTGATTACACTGAATGCAGCCAAACATCCAATCACGCTAAGATGTTTAGAATCAATTGTGATATCTAACTTGTTTGATGATTTTGAGAAATATTTTTATCTCCAAGAAGACTGATAAGTGGATAATTTATTCTTTTGTGAGCACAAATGAACAAATGCATTTCATATTTTTTATCTTGGCAGTTCTGTGAAGCAGAAAATACATGATTACAATCTCGTTGGGGTTTAGATTCAGTGTAAAAAACCCAAGGTGTCTTCAGAGAAAGCTCTGAAATTTTGCTGCTTGTGCTTCTGACTTGTTTGTCCTAGAGACTACACTAAACTGGTTACAGGAAAGACAACGTCCTCCCTGAAATTCAGACCATAGGTTTGTTTTTGCTGGCTTATGACTACATATTCTTTCTTCACAAAATCTGAGAAAAGTTTTAGTTAAGCCCTTACAGTTGTCAGCTTTCATCCTTTACCATTTGCAGGTTAAAAATGTAATTTATTGACACAGAATCTTGTTAAAACTGCATGCTGCAGATGTTTTCTCATGCCTAAATCTTTCCAGTAAAATCCTCAATGTGCCAAAATATTGCTTTTTTTAATGCTCCTCCCTTAAAAAATGAAATCAATGACTCCTTCACCATCTGTCCTGAAGAGAATTAAATTGACAGAGGTTTTCAGAGCAGTAGCTGGAATGCCCTTCTCTCCCCCAGCTGTGTTTTAAATTCTGTATATTGTATTTCTTCTTAATTCTTTGATGCTGAAAGTTTACTGGTTTTTTTTTAAATTAAAATTTTGTGTAAAAAGTACTTCTATTTTTCTCAGCTGTTCAAACAACTGCATCCCTTCATAGTCTATAACATCCTGTGGGAATGGTCTGCATCACGATTTCCAGTTTTCCTTGAGGGTTTTATTTTAAAGGATTTGCTCAGATGAGCAAGGACTGCCCTGAAAGGTGGCAACAGAGCTTTTAAATAAGCTGTATATAATTAAAATGGTAAATTGGAAAATTTGCTGCAATGTTTTCTGTGAATATTTCAAGCCCTTGTTCTGGTCATATCTGAGCACCTAGGAAGACCACAGAAGATTTTACCAGGCTTGTAGAAGTGACACGTGGCTCTGCTGGGGGAGCAGATGGTGCAGGAACACAGTGGGTGGGATCCTGGATAATATTTATGGATAATATCCACCCCAAGCACACAGCCTCAGGTGTCAGGGAGCTCGAGGGAAAGCACAGGGTGGTTTTGCAGTCATACTGAGAGAGATTTTTGGGCTGCCAGGTAAGGGGTAGGTTTATACCTCCCTCCTGCCAGGGCTGAGATGAGGTCAAGGAAGGGCTGCAGGAACCAGAGGTGCATCAAATTTATGGGTTCTCTAAGCACACAAGCTCCAGGAGAGGAGGAGGCACCCTTATCCTGCACTTTAATATGTGATGGACAACTTGTTTAGTCTCCCTTCAGTGGAGATGAAAGGTGTGAGGCAGGTTAATGAAAATATTATGAAGTGGTCACCAAGGAAATATGAGCTTCTTAACACTTCATTCTCCCTCTTTGAATTAGATTCATCTGTCCATTTCAGTCTTTTTCCAACGAGTTTGCTCAGATTGATGACAAAACAAGCTTCATTTTAAATACACCTGGAAAGCAGCAAGGCATTTTTCTTATTATATATTTATAGAGTGCATCCATGACTTGATTTAATGAGATTTTTGTTCTAAAGGTTTCTGTTCTATGTGTCTACTTGTCTGCTGCTGTCTGGTAACTGGAACTGCTGTGAAATGAAAGGAAAAGGGCAGTTCAGTTTAGGATTAGTGCAGCTGTAGAGACCCACATAAGTTATAAAAATCAAGTAAGGAGCTGATTAAACACTGAGAAAAGGAGCCCATGCTGAGCTCTGGCCTCACTACAGCAAACTAAGAAGTGCCTGTGTTTGTGTTAACCAGTTTAAAATTAACTTTATCTACACACCGTATTAGAGTTGCAGCAGTGACCACAGCAGATGTGGTTGCAAGTTTCCAGTAGAGGTGTGCTGGAAATACTTGGAAATAGCCAAATTATAAACCTTTGTGTTTATTTTTTGTGTTTTTCTTTAAAAATTGACTTCTTGTGTCAGTCTACAAATATTTTCTAATTAATTGAGTGAAAAGTCAAACACGTACCAGTAACATAATTTTCTCTGCTTCACAATGCTAATATAAAATTTGAAAGCAGCACTCTGACAACACTTGAGAGGGTGGTAAACTTTCTTTTGGAGAAAGCTAATTACTTATATGTTGTTTATTTTGTTAGCAGCAGTCTCTCCCACATCAGTTTTAAATTGGCCAAAATATATTAGCTCTTTATTGCCTGGTCATCAGACTGAGATATTCATGTTTATCTGAAAGTGAGTACTCATATGAATATCCACACCTAGATAAATATATTTTTATGAGAAGATTGCCATTTTTGCTTAATTTTAGGTGGACATTTGAGACATTTGATGCCCAGGCTGTTCTTTGTCATGTGAAATGCTACTGGAATACCCCTTATGTCCATCCCACCTGCCTGGTCAGCACAGGCACCTGAGCTGGTCACTGACTGTTGCTTTTTCCCCTCTGAGCTTCAAACAATGATGTTCAGGGGAATTAAAATTTCTCATGAGGAGATGGCATTTTTGTTGCTCAATAGCCAGATATTTCAAAATTCTGCTAAATCTTTCTTTTTGACTGCAGGGGAGCTCTGGGCTCTTTCTAAAGTCTCCCTGTCATATCCTGACATAGAGCACAGGGATAAATTTATTCCATCTATGTCTACCTTGGACTTCTTGTTTTGTGTGTTTTTAATGTTGTTACATCTTGCTGGTTAGGACAAAAATAGTTTTTTTGGCAGAGAGATTCTTTCTCATGTTCCTGCTGGCAAGGAAGGAACCGTTTCACTGGGGAGGGAGACTGTTTCATTGTCTTCTTTGCCTAATTTGAGAGATGATATTGACATTTCTGAGTACGGATCAGTTCTGGCATTTGTTTTGCTATTGTTCCTTATGTTAAATACTGGTATTTAGACATATGTCAATACCTTCAGTTTATTTGCAGATTTTTTCTTGTGTATGTTAAGATGGATATAATATTTTAGCTTTCAGTGAAGCCTTAAGAAAATTGTTTAATTGTTCAAGCCATGTTTTAGTGTAGCAGCTTTTCTAATACTGTTAACATTGCTGTGGTTAGCTGAAGTATAAATTCCATTAAGAGCAACAGCAAAGAGTCTCCCCCAGCAAAGAGTCCCTCTGAACTGTTCCAGCCTCAAGGAGTTCACAACCTTCTGAAAGTTTCTAAAGTGATGTCTAAAACTAAGGCAATAAAACACGTTCTCATTTAAAAAACCAGACATGTAATAACACAGTGGGGCAGGAATGCCTGATATAAGGGTCTGTCAATTGGAGGCTGTTAAATCTCTCTTGATACCAAAAGGTGCCCAAAGGCAGTGAATTAATGAGAATCATCTCAGTGTCATCAACCACACACTCAGAAAGTCCGTGTCCCTCGCTGGGCCAGGCTGGTGAGTGGCAATGATTTACCCGTGCACATTATTCTCTGACTTCCTGCCAATGCAATTTCAAGAAATATTTAGTACTTGCTATCAATTATTGTATTTCTGTCTTGCTTAAAAAGGAAATACAGAGGCCAGCTTAATTTAGCCCATGAATTGCCCAAGACAAGCAATGAAAATGATATCCCAGCTTGCAAATTAATAAATAGAAAACAGGAGGCTGAAGCCACAGAGGGTGTCAGCACCTACGGATGAGCCTTCAAAGAAGGATCCACAATCCCATGGTTAGTTGTGGGCTGCTTTGCTGAAGGGTTGAGGTGCTGCAGGTACAATGGGTGGGTACTTATCATGAGATATTCCACAGAAACAAAATGAAAAATTTGTAGGGTGACTTTCTTTAGACATTACTGGGTTCAACATTGCCATATTAATTTTTTTTTCTATAATATTAAATATGGCAATAACTACAAAGTTAGAGTTAGAAGGTAATTTTGTATACTTTTGAAAAAGCAAAAATCAAAATGCATTGAAATATGTAGTATATGTATGATGCATGGGGTGTAATAAGGAGATTAATACCTAAGAATTAGGCTAAAATAATTAGCAAAATAAATAAAACCAGGCAAAATAAATAAAACCAGCCAAACTTACAGACTTGAATTCTGTCAAAGCTAGAACTGCCAAAAAATCTGTTATCCATATATATATTTCATCAGTACGTTACTTTTTCTAAGTGGCTGCTCCTCTTTGATTCTTTTCTTGATTTGAACATGAGGCAAATTGAATTACGGGTTCCTGACATAAGAACTCTTTTCTCATTTCCTTGACCCATTTTTCAGTATTGCCTTGGGTTAGTGATGGTTTTTTTTGTATGCTAACTTCACTGTAAATCTCGCTCTTTCTTGAGATGAGGTGGATATAAGTTGGCTGAATCATAATTAATGAGCTGTAAAATTTACAAACTATAAATTGCTTCTTTAATATTTGGGATGCAATAAAACCCCCTTGTTATCTATAATAAATATAAGATAAGGAAAAATGCATTCCTGTACATATGTTGTCCTGGCTTGTCCTCAAACGGTGCATGATTTCTAGTTTTGGTAAAACTAAAATACCATCAAGGCACATGCTTTTTACTGAGAAACACAGGTGCTGTCTCTGAACAACAGATAATTCACATTGGGATAGTTTCCTTTGCCATTTTATGCTCCTTTTCTATTGATTTCTGAACACTTCAGTGTCTTGCCAGGTGCATTTCTCACGTAGAGACAGCAGCCTGTGCAGGGGACTAATGGAAAAATCAAGAGTGGTAGTGACGGCATGGGAGAGTCTTTTCCCTGGAAACAGGAGGGCACAGCTCCTGTAGGAATTGTATCCATAGGTGGTACTTTTGCACAAAGAACAAGTGAAAAACAAACTGCTATCAACAAATGCTTCTATAGTTATTGCAAACATATTTTGTGTGTACACTTGCACTCCTGTATATAAATAGAAAAGAAATCGATTAGGGCCAGAATGTGAGTATGTAAAGGTCAAATTCAGAAAATGTCAGTTTTCAGAAACTGCAAGGAAGAAGAAATTTCTCAAATAGTTCAGCAAGGTTTGTTTTGCTTGGCAGAGGGTTGTTTTAAAGTGTGTTTATTGTTTTGTTTCATGGTAGAATTGGTGAGACTGTAATTGTATGACTGCCACCATTCTGGCTTCCACTTAAAGCATAAAAAATTTACTTTCTTTATGGTACTGGTAATAGAGAACGAGACACTTTTTGAAGTGTTTCACATTTTAAATACTGCAGGGATTTTTCTTCTCCACAAAAGAAAGTGATTTATTTCTAGTGTCACATTTCACGTTTTCTGGTACAAATATGAACACTAACAAGCTGAGGAGTGCATGGAAGGCTATCACAAAGTATCAGTGAAATATAAGTAAAGTCTGATTTTATTGGGTCAGCCAGAGATTAATGACTCCAGGACAACAGCAAAGGTCTCAAGATGTCAATACTTACTCTTTTTTTAAAAAATGAGGATAGAAAAAACCCCTACACCAAACTGTACAAGACAGTACTGCTGCAGTTAAAATGCTTTTCTTTGTCTATTTTTAAGGAGAGGCATTGTGGTAATACTTGTAAATGTGCAAATTATGCAAATATCTGCATAATTTTGGATGTAGATTTAGACAACTGAGATACTCTAGGAGTTCCATTATTTTGCTTTGTTATTATGACTGGCATAAACCCTAACATCTGAGTTGTGTGACAACAGGATATCCTTGGTACATGTCCCTATTGATTAGGAAATACCAGATTATTTTTGAATATTGATGTGCCATAGACATGATCCTACTTTTTCCCCTATAAGGTTTAGCTCCACTGATCAGCAGCACAATATTTTCCCAGATGTTATCAAATACAGTTGGATAGAAAACTATTGCCTTGAGCCTGAAGAGTTTTCCAAGGTCTGAAGTACTAAAAAGGCATTGGTGATCTCTTGAGATCTTCTTTTATTTGGTGTGCATGAAGTCCATTAAAATAATTCTTTTTTGTTGGGAATGTGATGTGTGTTGTGAGGTAGCTTCATGCAGTCACAGAACAGTTTAGGTTGGAAAAGACCTTTAAAGATTATCGAGTCCTACTGTTAACCCAGCACTGCCAAGTCCACCACTAACCCCTGTCCCTGAGCACCACATCTGCACGTCTTTTAAACACCTCCAGAGTGGTGCCCCCACCACGGCCCTGGGCAGCCTGTGCCACTGCTTGACAACCCTGTCTGGGAAGAAATGTTCCCTCATGTCCAATCTAAACCTCCCCCGGGGCAACTTGAGGTCGTTTCCTCTTGTCCTGTCACTTGTTACTTGAGAAAAGGGACTGAACCCCCTGGCTCTGCCCTCCTTCCTTCCAGGGAGCTGCAGAGAGCCATAAGGTCCCCCCTGAGCCTCCTTTTCTCCAGGCTGAACACCCCCAGCTCCCTCGGTCACTCCTCATCCCGTGTGCTCCAGACCCTTCCCCAGCTCCACTGCCCTTCTCTGGACACACTCCAGCCCCTCAATGTCTTTCTTGTGGAGAGGGGCCCAGAACTGAAGCCAGGATTTGGGATGTCTCAGCAGTGCTGAGTACAGGGGGACAATCAGTGCCCTGGTCCCGCTGGCCACCCTGTTTCTGATACAGGCCAGGATGCCATTGGCCTTCTTGGCCACCTGGGCTCACGCTGGCTCACACTGAGCCACTGTCCTGTGGATGTTTGCTCTTAGGTTCTGTTGGGACTCCAGTGTGCACGGTGAAACACTTCAGCAGGTGATTTCTTTCAACATTTTCTGAAGTACTACTGTAAAATGTTACATATATAGGTATTTAGAATCCAAAATCTTAAAGGTAGACCAATGGATCTAAAAATTTAGCTCACGAGCTACTAAATTTTATATCATCTGCTGTAAAGCTCTTTGATGCTAAAGGTACTCATCACTTGAATAATTTTCTATCCTGAGTTCACTTATATGCTCCAGTGATGCAAAACTCAATGAGAAATACATTTTATTCCAGCTGCAGTGAGGTAGCACAGGTCCTATTGGTGATCATGGTAGTTTTTAATGAAAACTTAGGGAACAAGTAAGCAGAATAGAGCTCTGAAGTTCTGCTTTATCAGTGGGGCTAAGAAAAGAACATCAAAAAAGCAGGGAGAATACATATAAGGAACATAAATGTATCTCTGTGTATGTGCGTACATATAAATAAAAGAATCATAGGGGTTTTTTTGGTTTGGTTTTGTTTTGTTTTTGTTGGGTTTTTTTAATCTGGTACCAAGACACTGTGATGAATTTCCAGAAGAGCAATTTTGGTCATTTTCTTGCAGTCTTAGGAACTTGAATTCTGCTTTCATTTGGCATTATGCTTTTAGGTATTTTATTTCATGCTATTGAAAGGATTGCCTTATGTTACTGTCTGTTAGAATGCCATCTATATTCCATTTCCAAAGGGAATATTCTACATTTTATATGTCTCCTCAGTTAAGAGATATCTTAAATATTGCTGAAAACAATTGCTCCTAAAGCATTTTTGCCTTTAATTCCATTTACAGTAATAGTGACTGTCCAGATACTGGTCACAGATTTTGCAACCAAATCTATGCCAAAAACCCCCTAATTTTTTTCAAAGAGCTTTTATGAATGGTTTGGTTTTGTTAGAATCAAAGACCTAAGTCTTGATTCAAGACCTAAGTCTTGAAAATGCTAAAAGTAGTAAAACCTTTCTAATATTGATATTAATGAAACATAAATTGCACAATATATTTTTCACCTGTTGGTTTGACAACCAGCTGCTGCTTTGACCTCTGGTGCCCACTCTGAAGCATGGCAGGACTTCCCTCAGTGCAGCAAATGCTGTTGTCTTCTTCCTCCAGCGTTTGGGACTAATCAGCTCTTACAGACAGAAACAAGACTCTCCAAACACAGAGGAAATGCACGCTGCTGCTCTGTTCTGACAGTTCATAATGTTTCAGGCAAGAGCTCACTTGAAAGCCAAAAGAATAAAATGCAAGTAAAATCTTGTTTTCTTCTCTCTGAATTGCTCCCTGTTTACTTCTCTCGATATGTCAGGCTATTTTTCTGTTATATCAGCTGCAGTTTATTTGGGGTGTATGGTAAAAGAGGGAAAAAATACCTCTGGAAATACTTTCTCCTGTAGTTTGCCTATTACATTTCAAACCGTATTTTAGGTATAATTGAATGAATAGTTTCAGGATAAGAAATTACTTTAAAACTTTCCCATTTTCCCCCAAAGTGCACAAGGATTTCAGTATCAGTTTCCATCTGCGTGCTCCTCAAAAACACTGCCTGTCTGTGTCTCTGGATTTCTTGCTTGCACAGAGTGTGTTCCTATAACAGGTCTGCTGTGGGTGCCAAAAGGGAAATTGAAAACCTGTTTCTGACCTGGAGATATGGGCAGTGAGGAGGTGATAAAAATGAATGCCTGGCTTTCATGGAGTTATTACCATCCTTTAGCTTCTACTAAGGAAACTTTAAAATAGAAGGCATTATTTTAGTTTGTATGGTGACAGGATTTTGAGAAGAAGTGTAAGTGCCCCAAAGCAGAACAGAACAGAAAAAAGATTTAATACATTGAATATATAAATCTCTCCTTCCCACAGGTTTTTGCACAGATGGCCTTGGGGCAGTGCCAGGAACCTGCAGGTGCAGGAGGCCTTCCCTTAGTCCTCATTCCCTTCAAGTAGCTCTCAAACTCACAACTTTTTGAACCCTGGAAAGTACTTTGCTTTTTTCTCCTCAACAGATGAGGTACAAAGATTTTCCAGCCAACTGGAAAACCTGTTGCTTGAGAGGCTTTAGAACACTTTGTCTTACCCTGTAAGATACAGCCAGCTGAAGAAAAAGATGTGCAAGTTATAGCAAGCCTCAGAGCTGTTACTGATTGCCAGTGCTTTGCCCTAGGGAAGAGGTGAAGCAGCTCTGTGGTGTTGCCATAGAAGCTGCAGTTCCTGAGCATCGTCCTGAGAGATACCAGGGCCAGGAAGGCTGCTCCAAAGACACTGATTAATGCTGCTGTGTTTGTAAACTGATTCCTCACTGACCTGAAGGAAGCCTCTGGAGGTCATCTAATCCATACTTTTACCTGAAGGAAAGGTAAACTCCATGTAAACCATTCCTTACAGACATTTGTCTAACCTGATCTCCCCACCACAGATGGAGATTGAGCAACATCCCTGAAGGATTTACTCCAGTACTTAGCTAATTTGTCTCTCTCTCTTTGATTTTCAGCTACACATTGCCTTTTGTCATCTGTCATAGTTCCTTAGCTTTTGTGATGTCCTTATTTTTAAGGCTTGAACTGAAGGTAAAATAGGGTGATTTGGACCTCCTAGATTAATTTAAAATATGAAAGTGAGGACCAGAAGAAAAGACTTATTTCTTTCGCTTAATATTAACCAATTGAGCTTTGCTAGTGTGTGGAATGGGTTAAACAGAACTACTGTGCTTCCAACTACCTAAAGAGATATGAACAAATTCTGCTTCTGAAGCACATCATGCTGAATAATTTAGGGACTCTGGGACTGCATACTGTACATGAAGGTATTGCAGAGCATAATATATCATTAGCATGTAGAGAGGCTCTCTGTAATTTGAAATAGAAAATATATACAGTATCCTAGCAGGAAATACTGTACTCTTGATGAAAATTTTCTGTCTGAGAATTGGTGTCTTTGTCAAAATGCCAGATCAAAACTCTAATGTGAAATTTGTGTTTCAGTGAAATTAACGGGGCCCATCACTAGGACCTGAGAAAGCAGCTCCTGATGCTCTGACGGTGTAGGGGTCATAAATAAGCTGGATCAATTTCCCAGAGAACATCCAGACAGGCAGAACAAGCCTGCATTGCAGCAGCTGGCGGCTCGGGGTGTGCTGGGCACGCTGCAGCTGAGGGGCCTGGCAGCAGCTCTGCTCTGGTTCTGGGGGATGTGCAGGCTCACATCGCATGGGGGATGCAGCTCTTGATGCACAGAGCTGCACAGCTTTGGCCTGAGCAGTGCCAGCCACCCTGCCACGGACACTGAGGGTGTGCTGGGCGCAGCTTGCTGCAACTTCGAGTGTTTTCAGGCCATGCTGCTTATGGTTTCATTATTTTGAACGAATATTCAGTCAAAAATATTTATATCTGTTAATAAGCGAATCAATTTTGTGTTTCTCAGGGCTTGTTGCTTGTAAGAGAGTTTTGTTAAGGTTTTTAGTGGGAGCTGGGAAGATGAGTCAAGGTTTTCCATGAGGGAAGATCAAGATGTGATTCATCCATCTCATAGGAATTATGAGTGAAATATTGAGTGAAAATGCATACGGTACATGAGGTAGGAAGAACATCTAATTTGTTTAACTCACTGGGAATAAACCATTCACCAACACTTCTGACTTATGTCTGTCAAAACCGAACTTCCATCCTGAGCTGATTCTCACTTTATGGCCCTTCTATTCATTGATCTATGCTGGATTTGACCTTAAAGCATCTGTATGCACACTGTATTATTCAATGCTACTGAGCTCCATTAGAATTCTAATGCATACTGTAAAATCACCTGTAAAATGATGTTGGTCCTGAAAGTTATTGCAAGTAGTCAGAATATTAAACTCGGTGCCACTGGGTTCTGGTGCCAGTGTTAAATCTTTGATACTTTTAATGGTGAATATTAGAAAAACTGGATGCATCTATATTCATCTATACCTGTTTTTGTGACATTCTCTGTCCTTATGCAATGAACTGACTAGAAGCAATAGAATTCCATTGGTAACCTGGGCTTATTACTGATTTCTATGTGACACTGCTATAAGTAAAGAGCTTCACTCAAATGAAAATTGTAATCTAGGATTTCTGTGCAAAACACTGTATAAACATCTGTTTAATAACCTGCTGAGGGAGGGCATTGGCTGCTTTGTGCTACCTCTGTTGAATGGCACCGGGCTTTTCATTTTGTCTGACCAAGTTGCTGTGGAAAAAGGTTGGCACATCTTTGCCTCATCCTCCAGAAGAGTATCTACTTGTTTCATTGGTGTGGTAAGACTGGGACGGGAGCTCAGGGCATGGCTTTTCCCCCCATGAGTGATGAACACGTTTATTGAACACACTTAGATGGCAGGATGCCTTCAGAAAGCAGGAACAGCACCAGAGCTCCTGAACAACGCTTTCAGTTCTAGGTCATCTCCATCCAGAGGATGACTTGGCTGTGGTTCTGTTCAGCAGTGTGTGTCTTTGAGCTTGCCTGTGCCTTGTAAAAAGAATGAGAGACTGGCTGGAAAGTGCAGATTTATGCAGATTGCATTTGGTGAAAAAATGAGCCCCTAACTTCCCAAGTGGTTTTTCTTTTCCAAGATCATTGAAACATCTCTGTAACGTTTAATAGGGAATGGGATTCCCATGGGCAATTGGGTGACACCAAACCAAGAGAGGCATCCAGAACCCTAATCCTCCCTTGTGTTGAATTATGGTACAAACTGGAGCAGTTCAACAGGAGAGGTCAGGAGAGATTAAATCTCTGCAGCTCAGAGTTTGGGGTGAACTCTTTGTATTCACAGTATTCACACTGCAGGACAGACAGACTGAACTGTGGTTCCTGGTATAGTTTATGCATGCATTATGGGAATGGTAGGAGGTCGAGGGGCTGAAAAGGGAGGGGGAGAAAGTAAGAATATCTTTTCTTACTTTTTCCTTGTAAATCCCTGCATGGACTATTTAGTATTTTTTCTCTTAAAAAAAACCTGCAAATGGAAATGTTTTATTTTGGATAAAAATAGGTACTGTGTTGGTACTTTTCACTTCTTTTTTCATCAGTTTGTCACTGATGACTAAGTGATGGAGTTCTGAGAAGAGTGGTTTTAGTTTAGCTCTAGAGACCCATGCAAGGTTTTCTCTTGAGCAGGTAACATCAAGGCATAATTTATTTCTGTCTCCCGCTTCCATCTGCCCATCTGTCCTATCTGTTTAGCCTCTATCATTGCAGATATGAATTTCTTCCAAACATTGACCATGCCAGAATTTGTGCTTCTGTTTTAGACTGAAAGCCTACAACATCTGCAAATTAGAGCTGGCAACAGCAGAGAATGAATTAAAATGAAAATCTCTCTGTGGCTGATACAAATCACAGTATAAATCTTATACCCATCTGAGGTAGTTGTACATGAAAAAGTCTTCATACAATCCTGTTAAAAAATGACTTTTTTTTTTAAGTCAAACTAGTTTTTGTCACATCCGCAGTAGAAAATAGGTACCAAAAAAACCCCAATTTTTAAATTTTACTGTAACTCTAATTTTAACCTGAATTCTTATCAGTCAGTGCTGTAATTATTTCTAATTATTTCAGATTCACAGAGTTTGTTACAAACTGTACTACATAGAATATTCTCAACCCGAGAGTACTAGCAAACTGCCAGAAGACCAAAATAGGCACACAAGAAAAAAGTCCCTTCTCCATACAGTTGGCATTAGCTTTATCATGATTTGATGCAAATCAGAACAGCATACATCATTATACAACCAAGTGATCATTTGCACATGCAGAAATGCAGTTTGATGAAAATACAAACACAGGAGAAATGCAGGCTGTGTTTTCCTGTTTGCATATATTGCTGTCTGTGTATCTGTTTCCTGGGCTTTGAGTCCTCACCCTCCTGGGTGCTGAGGTTAAAGAGCAGTCCCTGGGCTTGGCTCCATGACTGGAATTTCCAGATGGCTTTTTGTGCTTGAGCATCAATTCAATGAAAAAGATGCTGTAACATCCCTGATTTTTTTGAATGGAATGCAAAATAAATCAGGCATATTTGCCAGCCCAAACCTCTGCCTTGGAATAATTAGGTTTGCAAATGTTCAGAGATCCTACAGCCTATTTTTAGGTACAGCTGGAAATGATGTCAAACATGGCAGTGTCTTTACACCACACAGTAAGAAGGGGTCGCTCACGAAATGTCTCACCTAAACAGTTAGGTTTGCAGGACTTTATTACAGGTTTTGGAAAAATAAAAGAGATTTCTGTGTCTCTATAAATACCGGAAAGATAAATTACCTTGGCTCTTATCAGTACTTTTTATTCTAGTCCAGTATTTCCGTTATCATAATTAATTCATTCTGTGCTTATGGGAAACTTATCAAGATTCAGTCTTTTCATTTCTCTGTCTTCTCTTTTTCAAGCTCAACGCCAGACTGATTCCCTTCTTCTCTGTTTTCTTTCAGTGCCTCTTCTCACCCCACTTGACCAGTTCAGGTTCTGTCAGCCTTCTTGACAACCATGACCTGAGGTACTTGTGCTGTTTGTGATCTTTTAATGGGTTTTATTTCTCCTCACACTCAACAATTCATTAACTCCTAATTTTTTTTTCAGGTATAAGAGCAGTGCTATTTCTCCATTTTTTTTTCTTGTCCTTAGCCTGGCTTTGATTCCACAAGTCAAAAGGCTTTTTAACATGCCTGGTGTGTGGAGCAAGGGGGGGGCTTTAGCAGGTTGCTGACCTGGTGTCAGTAAACCAGAGAGCATCAGCATGCCCCTGCCAGGCAGTCACCTTTATTTTGTCCCCTTCAGTTTTCTTAGACCGATTTTTAAGGAAGCAACACCACTTTCATTTATGATTCCAGTCCTTTTCATATTGATCTTACTTTGAATAGCAACTGGAAAAGAATATTCAAGCTCATATTCAGTGTCTAGGGATTTAGTAAAGTCATGCTAGGAACAGCTCAAAGTAGCATCATACGAAGTTGAATTCAAATAGTGCTGATATATTTTAAATTTGTGTGAATAATAAAAGGAAGGCACTTTGCTATGCAGATGCTGGTATCTGAAATGGATTTACATAGATGTTTTACTAGATTAATGGCAGGTTTTCAGCTACTCATAGTTGTGTGGTTGTTTTTAATCTTACAACTGGGTGAGTTCTGAGGTCTTGTTGACCTAAGCAGTAGCAAAAATTATATTCTGAAAACTGCCCACTGTGGAACCTTAGACAGAAACACAGATGTCTGCATGGTGGTTTGAGTTATGGGAATTATATGGTTCTTCACATTCCTAGGGTGTTTCTTGGCTTAGGTGGCTGTTCTGCACCAAGAAATGGATTGCTCTGTCCACATCAATGCTGCAATGACAATTTAAAATTATGGCAATGGTCCTATGTTGGAAACAGACCTCCTACTTGTCTCTTTATGACTTGTGGAAGAACCAGGCAGTCTGCTTATATGTGAGAAGTTTTGGGGCTATTTCCTTAAAATCTTTGATTTTGGAGGAGACACCTTAAGTAAAAACTTCTAAGATTTGTCCCCGAGTGCCTGAGGAGACCAGCAGCTCTGCAAGTGGGAGATGAGGCGGGTGAAGAAAATACAAGGACTGTGTAGGAGATAGCAAGGCAAATTCAGGGTATCTGTACAGCACAGCAGAACCTTCTGTTGCAGAAGGCTAATTCAGCTCTGCAGCTCCTGGGAGCCCCATGGTGAGGAGTCTCCCATCTAACACACAAATGACTCGGCAGCTTTCCAGGGAAATGCCTGGACGAGGCCTGGGGCCGAGTGTTGCTGGATATTCTGTGCACATCTGCCTGTGCTGTGGGAGCAGGGGAGCTGCACTGCTGGTGCTGAATTCCTGTGTAACTCTGTACGACAGAGATCAGGAATTAAGAGCAAGGGTGGCTGCTGTGACAGTTCCTTTGCAGGTTTTGCAGACTGTTGCAATGCAGCCAGGTAATAAAAGCCTGTCTGGGTAGCTGGCTGAGGTCTGCAGGAATTCTTCATTATCTCTCTGAAATTCATAGTAATTCTCCTGTATGTATGTACAAAGTGTTCTGCGTGTGATTCCACTGCCATGGGAGGGAGCGTGTCCCGATGTTATTCTGGTTGTGCACTTTGTGTTGCTGTGAAAACAGATTGCTGCTGATAATAAATATTTCATTTTGTTAAGACTACTTTTAAACAATATCAGAAAAGGTCACTATTTTTGAGATTATCTCTGAGACATGTGCTCCCAGTTTTGTAAAACTTTTCCTATTTAAGTGGAAAGTTATATTTTTGCACAGATCAGAGGACATTATGAAAAATGTTGATGATTACTCATTTCAAGTGGCAGCAGTGTTGTGACTCACTCTTTTCATGGGCATCATTCCCTACATTCATAATGGATTTTGAAAATTGGAACTGGCTTCTGCCAACAAATGAAATATTAATGAATGCAGGGTTGCATAATACAGTTTTTGCATCGTGTAATTTTTCCCAGGAAATGAAATGACCACCCCTTAAAAATAAACTGGGGGAAATGCTTTACGGTCTTATTTTGCTGTGAGCCAAAAGGTATTTGGGTGAAACCTTGAATATCTGTGCACTGGCATATTTGTTGTATACAGAGGCTCTGCAGCTTTAATGCATCAGATGAAACTCCTAAAGGTGGATTAAATGGTTCATTACAATGACTGCTGCATTAGTTGTCATCATTTAATCACACTTCTGAGTATGGAACTGTTCCAGATCTGTGTAAAAGTAGATGCTGCACAAGCAAGGGAGTGAGGATACTGAGGACAGTGGAAAATTAGCAGTTCATCAGCACACAGAAGGAAACATTTCCTGAAAAAACTGACATGGAAGCTTTCTTCCAGATGGCAGACTCAGATGCTTGACTGGTCCTCAGCTCTTGTCAATCAATCCATGAATCAATCAAATTGTACTTTCAGTATGGATTAAATTTAATCTGTCCTTGGTTACTGCCTAACCCTTGAAATGATAGCACGAACCTTTTGTTGTTACCTAAGGCTGTAAGTAGGGATTTGGGTCAAGGCCTTCAGCAGCAACTTGGGGAAAACAACTGGATTTTCCACAGTCAAGGGAAGGGTAACAAATAATAGCAAAGCCCATTAATCCTCTTTTCCATTAGTGGCAATGTCAGATAAAGCTGCTTAGTGACTCTTGAGGAATGTTACGTGGATGATTTATTGCCTGTGTAGTTTTAGATGTAAGTGTAATTTTGAAATGTGGTACCTCTACAGACTCATCAAGAGATAAGTAGAATAGCAGATGAATTACAGCACCATATAATGGGCAATTTCTGTACGTCCCTTCAGCTGATTTCCCAGCCTTTTCAGTTAGCTCTGGCTCCTTTGGGTGGATATGAGCCCCCTTTGCTGTAGAGGCTGACAGGACACTTTGTGGTAACTGGTGAAATTAAAAAAACCCTTTCTTTGATGATGCACTTGGACAATGGGTTTCATGTGGTTACTTTTCTCCTGCCTGTTTGCTGTTTGCCATATGACTATTTATAAGAATGAGCTAGTAATAAATTAATTTGTCTACTCAACAGCACAGATGCAAAGAGCAGTTATGCTTTTATAAACATTTTTAATACTGGGGTTTCATTTTAATGGCGTATAAGGAGGAATATTTACCCTGTATTGAAGAGTGGGCTAATAATGAATGAACTCTAAACTTCCATCTCTGTTACAAATTTAATATCCTTATTGATTTAAAGATGCAAACTGCTTTATGCCAGGAGATGACTGTTCCTCAAGTTCTCCTTAAAAGCATTGCTGTTCCTGACCCCAGCTGCATTTGCTTCTGGGAGAGGACTCAGCCAGTTTTTTATTCTGCTGGAAATGCACTGCGCAAACTGAGAATGTGATGGAGCGATGAGCGTGGTGCACCTGCAGGCTGGGTGCAGGCACTTGACAGCAGCGTGACTCAACCCTCCATCCTCCCAGCCTGGCATTCCGCTGGATCTGCCTCATGTTTGACTAAGAAATAATCTGCTAGGTTCCAGACAAATGCGTCTTCCTAGCACTTATTTACTGCATGTTTTATTTAAAGCTTTAAGATACATTTATGCGTTGTTGTGGTTTGCTTAGATCTGCACCGTGGCTGTGCTTTGGTAATCACTTTTAAACAAGGCAATTGAGGAAGAGCACGCAGAAATTACTTCAAAACTGGTTCTTTTAAAAAAGAGAGCTGTTAAACAGGTTAGTCAGAACCATGAGTCACCCCAATTGAGTCATGCTCACTTTTTGGTGGCTATAGATTATCTGGTTTTCCTGTTTCTCCACGCAGCTGTGAGTAATGCTGTGGTAAGAACTGAACTGCTTTGGAGAATGGCTTTTCCCTGCTCTGCCTGAACACATTTATGCATTGGGCAGTTTATAAAGTCATTCTTCAGCCTGTTCTCTCAAAACACTTGAGGGGCTGGTTGCATGATACAAGTGATGAGAAATGTGCCAAGTGTTGCATTGAGGAGAGAGAAAAGAGAGCAAGGGACCTCACTACCAATCCATGACTGGCACCACTTCTGTGGGGTTAGTAGGAAATTCTAAATGTTATCCTGGTTGGCATTATCCCTTCTGCACCCACAGGAACTTTGGGGTAGTTAATCAGAGCAGAGATCTGTGAGGAACAGAAAAAACGAGGGGGTGGGAGAGAAGAACAAATATGCCCTGAGATGGTAACTGGGTTGGTGCCTTAATAACTGTTGGAGCTGAGTTTGGGTGTGTTGGAGGATTTTTTTTCTATATTTGTAGTGAGCATGCATCAACACAGCTGTAGTGTTAGGCATAATCCCAGAGCCTTTACAACCATCATCCCAGACACTGAATTAGCAGTGTATGTATTGGCCAAGTGCTTTCAGCTTGGTGGCTACCTAAAATTAGTCTGAAACTGTGTAGGTGCTTAAATGTGGGTTTGAGAGCCTGGATTTGGGTTAGAAAGTGTAGGCTGTAGTTCTTCAAGCTTCAGCAAAGAGAGGGAAGATACTGTAGCTCTGAATATTCCTGAATATGCCTACATTTAGACTACAATAGTCATTGCTCTTTTTTAATAAGTACTGTCAGCATTTTTGTTAATAGAAAGGCAACATGTCCTTTCCTTGTAATCTTAAAAAAAAACCAAACAAAACAACCAGATATTACAGTCAGATTTTAAAGGATTGTTTATTATTTTTCACTGTCTCTGCTTCTGCGAATTTTTCTAAAGACTCTATTTCTCTCTAAAAATGGATAGCTCACCTAGAAATAGAACTTTTTTCCATGATTGGTATCTTTCTGATTGATGCTGCAGAACTGCTAGATGGAAAATATTATTAAAATTAGAATGAAAATGTCTTTCTCATATTTACAACTCTCTCTGAGTAGTGTAAAACCAAAACCAATTTTCTCTAGTTTATCAAAGGGTCAGGGGACTTTACAATTTGAGATAGAAAATGTGATCATGTCATTAAGAACACTCGATGTGCTTTACAACAAAGGATTTAAACGCTTCAGAAGGGAAAAGTAATTTACACTGCCCTTTTGCAATAGATAGCAAAGTGGAAAAGCTGCTTTCTGCATAAATTTCTTTCCCACATGGTTCTGCTTCCTTTCAGCAGATCTATACAGGAAATATTCAAGTCACAAATAGTTTGCATTGGGACCAAATTTACGTGAACGAGGTCATTTGTTTGGTGTCAGCAATTGTGAAGTTACACAAGGTCTTCCCAGAGAAAATTATTGCCTTCGGATTCTTTTTGAACCTTAAAAGCTGTTGCTAACCTGGGATGAGAACATATTCAAACCAACAACTGAGTGAAAGGGGAGCAATGCATTTTGTAACTGAAGAGCTGAGTGCTGCCCTCTGCGTGTGCCACAGCTCTTCAGTGAGCTGATTCTGGAGAGCCCTGGGAGATGCTCTGAGTCAGAAGGAGAGGAAGGATGTCCTGAAAAGTCTTGTCTAAGTGAGGTTTGTCCTGGTCCTTGGGAGAGGACCTCCTCCTAGGAGTTGGAAACAACCACTAAACTGGTCCCTGTGAAGATCAGTGGCTGCTGCAGAAGCTCTCTGAGGCGCCATGGATGGTGAATGCCCTGTGGCCTGGCTGTGTCAGCACTCAGATCCTGCCACCTGGGGCAAAAGACTCCCTCCCCTAAGGGAAGGGGTGTCCCAGTGGCCCTGGCACAGGACACGTCTGCAGACAGGCTTGGGCTCGGTGCTATCTCAGGACACCCCTGAGCAAGGGAGCCAAGCCAGCCCACAAGATAAACACACACAGACTTTAGCAGGAGGCAGTGCAGCAGGAGAATAAAAAGGCAAGAGCACAGATGGTGTGTGGTTATGTGGATATTTCCTCGGCTTTGTAGAGAAATTAGGTCCTGTGTTCCAGTGACTGCCACAGGTTCATCTCCTCCCCAAAGTACCACTGTACAAAAGAAAATCCTTCTAAGTAATGAGAAAATAAATTTGAATACGTGTATAAGACATTTATGCTTCACAATGTGTGCCATTTTCTTTTATTTCCACTAGGGTTCTGATTTTATGCTACAAAGTTGAATATTATGTAAGAGGATTGTATTATTTAATTTCTGTAGAGTGTTGTGACCAGTCCTGGTTGGTTTACTGTGTTGAAAGACACAATGTGCTGAGAATGTAATTTGGGTGAAATACAATTTCCTATGTCTTTCCCTCAATATAAAAGGAAAAAACCACTAAACTTACTTGGGAAAAAAAAAAACAACCCCAAACCAAATCCAATAAAAGCAAAGCAATCAAAAATGTATTGAAAGTTAATCATATTCTCAGACTTAGGAAGAACAAACTTTATATCTGTGCTGAGGAGCTATGGATTGCCCTTGTAAATGAGAATAGTGCATGGTAGGACACAAGCACAGATCATGAGCCTGGACAGAAATAGAAGCCAAACAGAGGAGGACTACTTGCTAGGAGAAGAAATTAAAACAGCAAGGTAGAAGCTGAGCAGGAATTGACCACTGACTGTGGCTGCTGATATTTGGTGGCTTATTCACAGCATTTCTGTGGAATACAAGTGCAGGGGAATATGGTATAACTTATGAGACTTTTCTGATGTCAATGGATCATGATATTAGAAAAGTTAATGGCCTGAATCAGTGGGTTTCAAATGTCACTGACTACACATTTTAGTGAGTAGTAATTCAGAAAACAACTTGGCAAAAAAAAGTGTAGGATTCGTTACCATGCACTTTTCATGGCAGAAATGAGAATGAGCAACTGGAGCTTTCTAAACCCCCACAAAAATGGATGAGCTAATGCCCAGAAGACCTCCCTTGGCTGCCCATCATAACTGTGTTTTACATTGGGACTCTTTGCTTTTATTTGCTGGATTTATTCTGGATTTTGCTTGTGCCTTCCTAATATATTCCCCAACATGAGTTTCCTTTCTTTTGTCCACCACATTATTTTCTTTTCTGACATGTGGACAGCTTTTCCTCTCTATGAGATTAAGATGGCTGGGAAGAAATACTATGTCTGAATTGACAGCCAGGAGTAAGTTGACTAAATGCAGTTCTTTGTAGGATTTTTCCATGGCTCAGAATGGGCTCCAGAGGGGCCTGTGAGAAGTTGTATGTGTCTTGGGTTTATATTTATATGATGCACGTAGCAAGTTCAGAAAACATCATATAAATAAACACATTACATTAATTTTGACTAAATGACATCAGCTTCTTCTCTGACCATACTTGCCCCAAAATTAATAAGCACTTGGCAAAGGAGTAACAAGACTCAAATGTATAAAGATACTGACTGCAGTGAAAGGGGTTAAAAACCTCTCTGTGGGACCCCCTGTCTTGTACAGTTGTATCTGATGTGTGCAAATGGGGATTCCTTGCTTTTCCCTGTTTCTGATGTAGGAAGGAGTATATTAGGTTTTCAGAGATTTGAAGTGTTCAGAGTAATGCAGAGTCAGAGTAAAGCTAAATTCACTGCTAAGCATCCATGCATTACTATCTGTATTTCCTTTTCCAAAAGAAAAGTAATTCTGTTTATTTATTATGACACAGGAGACTTAAGTTACAGGTTATACTTTTGTAACTGCGTTTATTGCTATTCTCTTTCTGAACTTCAGCCAGCATTCCCGGTGTCACATAAACAGTAGTGGTTGTTCAGAGTTCTCTGAATGGGATCTAAATGCATAAATAGAAACTAGTTTGTTAAGTGACATAAGCACCATATAATGGTGTAGTTTTACATTTCATGTTTTGGGTTATTTTATACATTAATACTTCATAATCTGTCCGTATCAGTTACATTTTCCTGCAGTGCAACAAAAATAGAAAATAGAAAGTAAACTCTCGAGAAAGAAATATTCAAGGGCTTGGATGTTCTGTCTTCATACCCAAAATTCAGGCACATCAGGTCACAGGGATCAGTCCTACTGGGCTGTAAATCCTGTGGGCAACGTCTTTGGGTGGTGTAATCAGCAAAGCCTTGCCTGGCCCCTTGGTACAGCTGCCCAGCCCTCTGAGAGCAGCCTGTGGGTGTTTTCTGCTGGTGGTCAGAGGGTAGAAATACCCATACAGGTTTTGTAAACTAGAAAGAGGCTTACAGAGGATTCATTGCAAATCTGTTCCCTGACCTGTCCCTCAGATATCAGTAGGACTAATCAGTGAGGGTCAGGTGGTGCCAGTAACGCTGGAGGGGAAGGCCAGGCGTCCTCTGAAAGCACATAATTGCTGATAATGGAACTCTCTGACAGTGCTAATTAAAGAGGTGCTTCTGTATGTCACTGAGAATAAGCTCTGGAATTAGACAGCAATTGCTTTAGGTTGGTTTTGATACATGTCTTCTAGATTGGTATTGATTTGTTTTGTGTCATTCTGGCTCCTCTGCTGCTGGGAAGATAAAGCTCCAGGTGAGGCAAGGTAGTATGAGCTGGTCTGCAAGGAGCAGAGTGAGCAAGATCTGCTAAGTACCTCAGAGGTGAGTGCATTACTATAGGCACATGTGCAAAAAGATGAATACTGAAGTCTTTGAGGTTTATGATTCTGTGAATAGATGTTTGGAATGAACGTAAACATAAAAATTAAAGATATGTGTGTATTTTTCCTCATCTTGCAATGTTCAGAGGAAAAACTGGTTATGAATTAGTGCCTAGTTGCATCTAGCCTGACTGGTGTAAACCTGCTGGAAATAGTTTTGTCATCTGTGACAGCATTAAATCATCTGCAGAGGGTCACTGCAGCTGAGTAGCAGCTCAGTCAGTAGCACTACTTGGGCTGGTACAGCTGGGCTTATCACGCAGCCCTGTGAGTGCTGGATGATGATTCTTGGGCATCTCTACAGACATTTTCAGCAGAGCTGATGGGACTTCATAAAACAACTTGCTCTTTAATAACAAAATTAGGGGCCTTGTTCTGTATTTCCAGCCTAGCACCCTTGCTCAGACCAGAGTATGCAATCAGCTGATGCTCACTAAGCAGGGCCCCAGGAGTGGTGCAGCTTCCAGCAGAGCTCCCTGCCTGTGCTGGTGGCAGCTCTCCCACTGCCACTGTTGGTGCTTGCTCAGGTATGTGCACCTGGGCTGCAGAAATGCCATCCAGTGATGGCACTGTAGTAGTCCACAATCTGCACAGAATTGTGTAGCTCCATGGTTGTTTTCCCTTTGAAAGAGCAGGGATCGGTGCCTTTTGGGCTACAGGGCAGATGTGCCCCCCCTCAGTGCAAACTTGGGTGTGCTATGGGAGTGTGTATGGGATTCATGGGCCTGCTGCTTAGGAGGCTTGAGGCAGGAATTATGTGCAGTTTGATTGCTCACTGAAATCTCTTCAGAAAAAATATATATATTCACAGCCCTGAAGGTCTGTGCAGGTGCTCAAAGTTTTACCCAACCCAACAGAAAGGCACCTTATGAAATTTCCCTGGATTGGATTATGACAACTGTGTCTGCACCTACGCTCAGCTGGAGTCTCTTCCTGCATGAGCCTGTCGGTTCATTTTAAGACACACAGCAAGATCAACTGAGTGCTCTTTCCCCCAGGTTCCCCCCTCTCAGATGATGTCCTAATTAGGTCATGGAGAAAATCAAAGATGTAGAATGGGATTGAGTGCTCACCAACCGGCTCCTACATGTAATTGCTGTATTTTAGTTTAATTTCTCCTGAGATGTTTGCTGATGTCTCGGAGAATGTTGCCCATAAATAGGCAGGCTGCTCGTCAAGAAAGCAAGTCGGTGAACACATGAATATTTTGAGCCGCAGCGTGTAGCACTCAGTATTTATCACTACAGGAGAGAGCATGTGACTCCTCTCTCACATGGCAGCTCCTTGGTTTATGCCTTACAGATTGGAAAATAGCAAAAGTATCCTGCAGGATCACATTGGAAGAAAGGGCAAGGCACTGGAGCGATCCACAGTGCCAACGTTTTGCTGAGGAGTGATTCCTGCCCCTGCCCCTCAAGCAAATCCTGTGTGTGGGAAGACACCAGACTTGCTAAAGTCAGAAACGAGTTACTGCTTTACTGCCTAAACAAAAGTCAGGAGCGTGGCCTCAGAAGCAGCAGTGTGACCTGCCAAGGAAGCGTATTTAATCTGCTCCTCGGAGCTGAATGTGTTCTGTCCGTGGCAGCAAACGCTGTGCACACAAACAGGTGGGACTCGGTGCACTCCTGCCTGGTACAACTCGAGAGCAAGATAAAGGGTGGCTGCAGCACTTCAGGGTATTGTTTCTTGGCAGCAACACACATGCTCCAAGAAAAACAAATTTGCTCAATATTTTTATGAGTCTCTGAGCTCAGCCGGGTCTGGCAGGGATGAGTTGACTTCATCCAGAGAGACAGTAGTGGGGAGATCGTTCCAAGTTTCCCTTTATTTGGGTAGTGGAACATGAGTAACTTCTCCCCCGAGCTGGAGGGCGTTGCCCCGGGCTCCTCATCCAGCAGTGTGTGTGTCACACTGTGCCTCTCCCGTCCCTCCAGGGTGCCCAGGGCAGCTCCTTTGTATGGCCTGACTGCACCGCAAAATATAATTGCCTTTGATGCAGCAATTCCAGCACAAGCACTCTGGGCTCTGTGGAATAACAAATAATAATAAAGAAAATAGTCTGGCAATAAATGCTAATCACACTCTATAGGCTTGCACTGAGTTTGTCATTAGGTAGTAGATATTACATGCAGAAAGACTAACTTTCCCAGAACCTTAGAGAGTCTAGAGTTCTTTGTAAATGTGTCATTTCCCCTTTAAAAATACAGTTTATTTCCCAGCACAAATTTTTCATTATTCTGTAGTTAGGGTTGAAAGGCCTCATCATTTGTCTGAGTCAGAAACGCCCTTGAGAGAAAACAGTCATTTAGCAAGATGAGCAAATTCTGGAAATTGAGGCAAAGGTTCTGTTCTGCAGGTGAACCCAAAGAGCCACGAAGCCTGCAGGGATGTGGGTGTGGGGGGTCTGGGACTTTTCAGACAACTGCAGCTTGGAAAGCTTCACTACTCCTCCTTTTTTAAATTACATTTTGATTGTTGCACTCTCCTGTTTTGCTGAAGCCAGAACTGTTTCTGTCCACTTTTGTCTCCCTGCCTCTTTCTCCTTTTGCAGACTTACACTGTCTTTGTGGGGCACTCACTGCCAGCTAATGCTGTTCTGAGCTTCTGAACATACTATTTATGTTGAGTACATGTTTCTGTTATGTGCAAAACCAAGCTGGATGCTGTGATTCCTGTTTCATTCTTCTTCCTGACCTAGCAGCACTTCTCCTGATGATACCAACCAAATAAAGAATGGAATTTCTATGCCGATCTATTTGACAGCTATAAATAGGCAATGTATTAGTCAAACTTCCACTTTTTAGTGAACAGCAATGTATTTCTGAATCTTGGTATCTCCAAAATGTATGTAGATGTTTTCTTTGGGGATCTCTGACATTTTTGTTGTCAGCTAAGAGCTGTCATGTGATGTTTATGTTGGCTTGATCAACATTTGGCAAAAGAGGGTAAGAACAAAACTGGGTATAGAATGGGAAGCTTTTCCACAGAGAAAGTGTCTTTTCATAGACAGGATTTGCAAAGATATGAATCACTGAAACTATTCGGTAGAAACAAGGAAAAACTGATTTAAAAGCCTTTATTTTCAGAATTTCAGAAATATGTATTCTAATGAATTCAAAATAAAAAATCCTTACAAGTTTATCTGCTATTCAGTGGGGAAGTTCAAAGCTTACTTCACACATAGGTGTAGCTTTATTTTCATTGAGACTTCAGGATGATGAGAGGCCTGGCATGTCATCTGAAAGTGGTGATGAAATACATCTGGCACAGAGAATTTCAGTGTGTTAAAGAGTGATGGTTCATAGCACTACAGCCCTAAATGGTTTGAATGCCATTACTGAAAATAAGGAGGTTTTAGGTTTCCTGCATGCCTGGGACCCAGAAGGAAACAGAGATGAAGGTTCAAGCATCTTTGGCTCTCCCTTGTGAGGCCAGAGGCCCTTTTTGCCTTCTCTGGTCTCACTCCAAGCACGTGGATGGGAAGCAGGTGGAAGGAGCTGGGGTCAGCCAGCAGGGCCCCAGCCAACATGGCTGTTGAAACCAGTGTTTGCCCCTAAAGACAAATTACTTCCTTCTGGTAAAAGAAGAAAAGTAAAGTTTCAGTGACTCTACTGTAGTTGCTCTCTTGTGTTTCCCAGGAGCAGGGTGACTCCATTTATTTGACTCTGAAACAGGTTCCTGAGTTTGGCTGGCCTTAACATATGTGCATTTGTTAATACTATTCCTGTTTTACATGAAATTTGGTTTTTGTTGAATGGTTTCACACCCTTACAAGAAGAGGATCTCCATTTACACTGATCAAGTGCTATCTTTAAAACTAGTGGAGGTTTGTGAGTGAGCTGAAATGTAAAGTGCTTCCCTAAAGGAGATCTAGCAATCGCTGTTCAGCACCAAAGTCCAAACAACAGAAAAGGGATGACGATTTAAACTTGGTCTCAGTCCAAAGCATCCCTGTCTTACAAACTGATCTTCAGACAGTAATAACATCAAAGCCCCACAGTGTGTTTGCAATGAATTTGCAGAGAATTAGACCTAAACTTATGCACCCACAAATGGAGAAATCATGTTTGTAAGAGCATTCTCCGTTCACTCCCTTTCTCGTGTGGGTGTATGAAGGTACCCAGTCCTTCTTTAAATTTTACTCTAGCCAAGCTGTGATGCTTATCAGTGTGATTTTGTGATAAAATGTAGTGATTCCTCCATTACACACTTGAATGCTAGCTGTGAATCTAGCTGAACCACTGAAAATCAAGAGTCAAGCACTTAAGCATTCTGGAATATATTAATTAAAAAAAATATCACTTGCTTTTAATGACACTCTACTTATTGAGCATGTAAACTGAGCTTTTGATTCCCAAAACATCTAGAAGCATAGCTTTGTTCAGTTGCTGTCCTGCAAATAGAATAACAATAAAGAGAATTTATATTTGTATGATCAGAGCAAAGAAACTGGAAACAGGAAGAGAAAAAAAATTTGAAATTTAAGTTTTAAGGCAGGATTTACCTGCTAACCATAAAATTTAGCTTTTCTGTTCACCCTTCTCTCACAAACGCTGCTCTCTGTAGGGCAGAAGTCCCTGCAGACTGGCTGTGATCCTCGGATCCCCAGGTAATTCATGCCATTACACACAATGACATACATGTACCAATACAAGGAAGAAAAGAGCAAGCGGCGTGTGCGAGCAGGTGGGGGGCTGGGAGGAGGGGAAGCTGCCGTGCATTGTTAGCGCTGCTGGTGAACGAAAAGCGCTTGTCAGGGCTGTGATTCCTGGCTGCCACTGCTGCCTGCGAATGTGTGTCAACACCACGCACAGGCACAAGCTGCTGCTGCGGGAGGAGGAGGAGGAGCTGCCTCTCTTTATTCCCGCTCCGCTTGATGCTGGCGTCTCAGGGATGCCTTTGTCACAAACAGGAGTGCTCACAAGGCGTTGTTGTCTGCATCGCTTTCTCCCCGCAGCCCAAACAACAACAACAACAACACCAAAATCCCATCTCTGCTATGCAGCAGTGAGATTGTTTGTTGGTCGGGTTGTTTTTTTTTTTTTTTCGTTTTTGCTGCTGTAAGATTGCAGGATGATCCAAGAGTGTATTCAGTGGATTTGAGGGGTGTTGTCCCAGGGGGAATTCCACTGCTGCCTCAAACCCAGCAGTTTGCAATAGCCTGAGCTGACCCTGCTGAATGTATTACATCAGGTCAGAAACATTTTGCTGCAGGAGCACAGCAGCCTATTCCTTTCACAGGAATGGTTTCATCTACTGCTTGCTGTTAGCTTAATAACCTTTTCCTACTTGAACTGTCCTTTCTGTCAGATTTCTTTTTCATAGAATCTTTTGGGGTTTGGCCATGAGCTGAGTGTGTAAGAGACCACTAAACAAGAAAACCTCCAGACAACTTAGCTGGGCAACCCTATTTAAGTAATAAAACCCCCTGCGTTTGATGAGCCAATTACAGAGAGCAAACATTTAAAGGACAGAATGCCGAATGCTTGTTTGTAAACCCAAGCCTTTATTAGCAGCGCTGTTACAGCTATAAAAGATCATGATCTGAGCCTCACAGTCTACCTGCACCCCTGCCTGAATTCCGAGCGCTGCTGGAGGGGCTCTGTGAGTGTTGTAGGACTAATCCCTGTGGTTCCTTGATTACGAGCATGTGCAGAGCAGCCCAAGGTAGAGCCGTGCATGAAGAGCGAGCACACAGAGACGTGCCTCGCAATGCCATGTTTGTGCATGTGTTCCTACAACTGAGGAGGATACAGCCAGCCTGCCTGCCTTGCTGATTTATCTGATGTTTTCTTGTTTCTGTTTCAGCATTCAGGATAAGTCCTTCAACACGACAGCTTTAGCAGAGTAAGTGAACACTTTAACGATGTCCTTATTTTTAAACAGGAACGATGAGTTTAGTGACTGTACAGAATAATTGTAAGTGGTATGTGAGAAGTCCCAAGCTATCTGTCATGTGTTTTGATTGCGTTTTCTGTAGTCTAAATGTATTATTGACTGTATGGGAAGGATTGCATAAAGCAGCTGCCTTTAAACGCTCTGTGACCATTTAGCAGTGAAATACCTTTTTTTGGGAGAATATATGCTGGGTGCACATCACACATGTTTAAATGCATGATTTTCAGTGTCGGATAAACCTCCTGTCAAAATATTCCTCATTTCTGGTACTCGTGATCCTGTCAAACACAAGCATGTCTGTTTTCTAAGGACACATGGTCTCTACTTACCACAAGCATTGTTAGAAAAAAAAATTGTTAGTAAATATTTAAAAATAAACCCTATACATTATTTAGACAGGCCAAGTACCAAAGATGTCATTTCTTTGTAATCAATTCCATAAACTCCTTAGAAGGCCTTTTGTATATATCACAGTCATAAGGATGTATATGTTGATTTTTTTGTTGTTTTACAGAGACAACAGAACAAGGGAGGACATTAGAAAGTTAGAAAGGCAAACCCTCTAGGAACTATTGCAGATGAAATGGTCTTTGTCTTATTTTAGTCTAAACCACCTCAATATTGATGTTCTGTGCATTTTTATTTTGCGTGCTTTTGATTGTTTCAAAAGCTTTTGGGTAAGACTCTGCAGCAGTAAGGTGCCAAGCTGTTTTTCAGGAGGAAAATGATGTATGGATTTGTTTGTGTATTAGGTGTTTTACACTGTTAAAATGCTCATAATCTGTACCACCCCAGCAGGACAGTGAGCTGTTTGCTGAGTGCTCTGGGGACAGGGTACATTCTGAAAGCAGGCCAAGTTGTAATCCTCTGAGCCCTCCCTAAGTGTTGTCATAACCACTACGGGAAAAATAATAGTTCATAGAGATCTAAATAATTTCCCTCTCTTTTATTGCTTTGCTTTATTTGCTTATATTTCCTTTTTTTATTTAATATTTAGATTTAGTCACACTTTTTATGTGATTGGGGCAGATATGGGAAGATTGCACTGAAGCTGATAAATCATGGAGGGGTTTTTGTTTGCTTGTATGCTTGATAGTTTTCATTTCCTGTGTTCCTGTTGGTTAAGTGATGAATTGTGGTCTGTAGAATTCTGGGTTGCTCCCCCTTCACAGAGAAAGCCAGATAACAAATAATACATTTCTCTTTTTTTTTTTCTCCTTCCCTTTCCTCTGTCCCTAAGCACATCTATTGTTTCCTGTAGAGATTCCCCTGGAGCAGCCCCCAGGCCTGCCTCACCCCGAGGTTTCTGGGACCCGAGGGTGATGGCTTTTCTCTGAGGGGCTCCACATTAAACCCAGGAGGGTGTAAAAGCTGGGAGCGTGGTGCCAGTCCTGCCCTTGGGGTGATGGAGAGGGGTGCAGGCTGAGAGCCAGCAGAGTGGCAGAGCTGGGCTGGGCCTGGCATGAGGGCTGGATCTCCCTCATTTCAGCTGTTGTTGGTTCTGGTTTGTGGGGTTTCATGTTAATCTTACATTTGCAAACAAAGGGGTAGAAACGTGCTTTTAGAAAACAAAGCGAGTGAACAATGACATCTGAAAAGCATTGTCCAGTTGAACAAACTTGGTTTCCAGAGTAGCTTTCCCTATGTCTTGTTTGGAGCCTTCCCCCAAATCTTGTTTTTGAGAGCTACTGAGGATACACAATTCTTACTGATTTGAGCACTCATTGTTTGTGTTGGCCATCTCTGAAAACAGATGAAAATAGATTTACTTTTATTTAGCGGAAGAAAGAGAGAGCCTGCCATGCAAATTTAGACATTGTCATTTAACAATTTCTGTCTTTATTTGTGGCAAAGGCAGGGCTTCCTGAATGGTACAAACCCAGTGGTACAGCACTTTCAGGAGCATTTCTCCAGACAAGGCGAGTGCCTGGGGGTGCGAGGCTCCCAGCACGCCACGCGTGCAGCCTGGTGTGGGAGCTGTTCACGAGAGCAACTGAAAGGTCAAGTCAGCAAGAGGGAGCAGTGCCCACACTGCTCTGAAATGGCTCCTGGGGGAAGGTGAAAGTGGAAGAATCCATTAACCCAGAGACCCTGGAAGAAACACAGGGTCAGAGCAGCACTCCTTCTAGGCTGGGATCCCATCTCTGACCTGGCTCTGGCCCGTGCCATAAGATGGATAATGGATGTCCTTACTTTTAAGAGACATCCATCAATCAGTAGCTGGATTGGGCACTGAAGGGAAAGAATTCACATCACTGGTTTTGTCAAAAGACAGCTCCTGCCCAATGTAAGCTTCAACCCATTTGGATTTCTGACCTGAAGCTGTTGTGGTCTTCTTGGATGGTTTAGGAGTGAGGAAGATGCTGCTGTAGTTTTTTGGTTGGTGGGAACTCTCTCTGCTATATGGTCAGACACTATCAAAAAACGTACCACACTCCTAAATATCACCCTATCTATTAAATGCAGCTAAATCTGGACAACAAGATTTACAAGTTACTGGTGAGAGGAAAGGAAGGTGTGCATGTTTGTTGTGATATGGGTAGACAGGTGGCACGAATACAGAAGATGCACTTTTTTAAGAAATCAAGGTAAAAACTCTCCATGCTTTAATGATGGATATTTGCATTATGTCACAAATTCATATTTTTAAAGGTCCTTCTATGGTCCTAACCTCAAGCACTGTCTTGTGTGAGTGAACTCTCAGCCTCCTGGTTATTATTTGTTCTTGCACAGAAAAAAAATTCTGTTGGAAATTTCAGAGTGTGTTGCTTCTGAACTTCCTCATGATCTTTTAAATTTTGTGATGGTCATTGTGTTCTCTGACCCATTATTGCTTATCTTCCCTATCTACTGCCATCCAGTTACTCAAATACATTTTATCACACTCACTTATGTTGCTTATAAGTTGTGTCTTGTTTTATGGCTTCTGTCAGTGGCTGGATGCTGAGTTAGGGCTCCTGCTTCTCGAGATCACCTCCCTACAGCCAGCTCAGCTCCCCCAGTTAAGGAGAGTGCTCACCCAGACTGGGCTGCTGGAGTTGTGCTCAGCCATCCCTTGTCCCTCCAGAGAGTGTTCCCCATTGCCAAGGTGGTCCTTCAGCACTGAAGGCTGCCAAGTGAGGTGACTGGTGAGAGGAGGGGGGAGCGAAACTGATGGCAGAGCTGCTTCCTCCCACCTCCTCTCTCCGAGGCACATGCAGGAGGGAGAGTTTGTCCCTTTAGGGGACCCCTGGGCTTTGCTGGCCGTAGCTTGGCCCATGGTGCACACCCCACCTGGTGGCACCTTCCCCTTCTCCCGTGTCTGTGCTGGGAGCTCTGTCCATCCAGCTCTGACCTTGGCTCTGTCTCCTCACAGTGCATTTTCTTTCTGTTGTTTCCCCCCTCTGAAATATTCCATCTAGTTCTACAGTCAGGTTCCTGGTTCCTTCAACCCTGGGCTTCCTTATTCACACCCCAGTGTGTCCTGTGCTCACACCTTGCAGGGATAGGACAGAGGGGAAGGTCTGACTGACATCCAGAGGCAACCGGATTTCTACAGCAAATTCATCCATTTTGCACATCAACCCCTGTCTTCCACCCATCACCCCACTTTGCCATGTGGGGAAAGCTGCACTCCTGGCAGGAATATTGTGATTAGGGGGATCTGCCACCATAGTTCTGTGCTCCAGTTGTGAGAAGCAAATGCTTTCATGCATATGCTGATGTATTCAGGAAGTGTAAACACTTGAGTGGCCCTTTAAATATTTTCTGCTGCAGTCTGACTTTTGATATAGACACCAGCACAAGACTGGTGGGAAAGAGGAGTATATTAAAACCCTTGCCATCAAATTGCAATGCAGAGCTATGAATGTGTCACTTAATATACTCTGTTCTAAGTGGGGCAGTTCTTCTCAAAATTTAACAAGTCAGCGAAAGTACAGGCTGCTTCCCCCATAATGAAGAGATTCCTCTGCCAGAAAACTTCAAGGGATCCAGGCCTCCTCAGAGTCTGTGCCCTGTGAGTATGAACTGAGGGTGAGGAGAGGGCCCTGACTTTACCCCAGCAATATCAGGCTGGCTGCTGGCATATTTTAGGAGTGCATGCTTAAAGATGCATGTTTGTTTGAAGAAAGGCTGCTCATGGGCTTTGCAGGCAAATCATCCTGCAAAGTTCAGCCATGCAGCCACAGTGTCATGTTCAGCTCTCAGTGGTTGTGGTTTAGCATATCTGTCCAGACTTCCCTTTTGATTAGGCAGCCTTAGGACAATTCTGTTGTTTGTAACTTATGGGGATGTAATTGGTTATGATTGTTCAGATATCTTAAAAAGTACTGCTAATTCACTTTTTAAGACTAACTCTCACTTCACAATTTGCTTGGGATTTCTTTTTCCTGCTGCACAAAGGGTGACTGCTCTATGATAGTTAATGTTTTTGTTAGTTTGGGAGAAAAACATCCTTATTTGTATCTAATTATTTTTGGGGTCAATATGAAGTATACTATGAGTAATTAGAATACAGAATTTCTTGTAATTTTCCTGTCATTTTTATGGTAACATCTGAATTCCTTGTAATTATTTCCATTTGTCTGAAAATGTTATACCAGATTGTGCACACTTAACATCACAAATCCTCCTCCTCCTCTGAGATTTAGACTATCATGGAGCAGCTATGGCACTAAATGACCCTAACTAAGGTGTGAGGAGAAGAAGAAATGTGTTTATACTTTGAGCTGCACTGTCATGTTATTAAAAACTACATTTCTGCAGCTGGCAGAAAATCAGCAATTATCTTGTATTCATTTTCAAGGTGTGACGGGTATTCAGAGTCTGTGCATGAAGATCAAGCAGGGAGTTCCAGTCCCAGGTATTCTCCTGTAAACTTTGCCTGAAATCCATTGGCAGCAAATGAAGCTGTGACTGCTTCTGTTAAACCATTAGAAAGAAACCTTTCTTCTCAAGTGAAAGCAGAATTTCTGGGGTATTACCTGCAAAAGCTGTTAGTATTTCTGGGAAACACATATTTGTCTTGTAAACTTTTGTGTGAGCAATATGAAGATTAATTATTGTTGTTATTATATAAGTAAATATATTTTGGTCTGTATTCTTAACTTCACATCATACTCGTGTCATTCAGATGCAGCTCTGATGCTTGTACATTGAATTTTACTGTACAGCAGCTGGTTCAAAGCACTAGTAAGCAGAGTTTTGCAACTGTGCAAGGATATGCTCATCGTTGAGTGTATCTAGGAAAAAAAAAATCCTTCAAATTGAAATGTAACTGAAGTATTCTTGAGGCATGCCTCTCTCATGGCTATGTTAGTACATATTGATTGCTAGAGTATGCAGCTTAACCTTTCAGGAAGATTTTAAAATCAGATGATACTTTAAAATTAGCAACACTTGTGCACATTGTTGGAGTGCCCATGGGCTATAAAGCTGTAGCTATAACAACTGCCTTGGAGCACACTTGCAGAAGGCATGGGCAGCAATGGTGTTCAACTCCATAGGCACCCTGCAAGCATCCATCTGGATGCTGATGGGCCACAGATGGGAAGTGAGTTTGGCAGCTCAAAATCCTCAGGAGAAAACATTGAACTACCAAGTAATGCTTTCTGAAAAAAAAAAAAAAAAGAAAAAATCTCAGGGACATTTAATTCAAGAGCCCTTGACTCCCTCAGCTGTGGAAGTTTCCCAGCAGGAGAGAGGCCATCTCTGAGCCGACCATTAGGGTGTTACCAGCTGAAGCTGACACTGGGATCCCACCTGGAAGCTGAGCTGCAGGCAGGGAGTTTGGAGCAGCTCTGCTGCCAGCTCACCAGGCAGCCTCGCCTTCTGCATTGCGGTAACTTCGTGGCACCACGGAGAAGCTCCCAGTGCAAGGCACGAGGCCAGGCTAAGGCTGGAGTGACTGCCTGGGGATCAGACCAGCAAGGGCTCCTTGGAAAGAGCTTGCACCTTGTAGTCTGGGTGGGGATTGAAAATACCTGTCCCAGATCCCCGATTAAGCATCCGTGAGTAACAGGTTTTTTTTGTTTGAGCCACCAGGTGTGCTCTTAGATGGGAGGATGTTTTCTCCAAACTGGGAGCACGATACTTGTCCCTTCCAGCCAAACACATCTCTGGCTGTTCAGACCTTACTTTGGCTTCCACCCTCCTTTTGTCCAAGGGCCCTCAAAGCCAGAGACTGTCAGAAGGGAAGTGCACTGTAGGGAGGAATTGTTGTACGTGACGGTATTTTTGTGAGATCATAGCTTACTGTGAATCATTGGGTGGGGGAAGTCTTCTGCATGAAAAAGACAGTTTCAGATTTTATTTGGGGAATGTGAACTGTAGGGCTGAAGCCCAAGAGTGCCTCTAAAGCTAACATTTAAGTAGCTCCACAGTTGAGCGTGTAATAGTGCTAACAGCAGCTTAGATCCATTACTGACGTGTAGACCACTAAACTTAGTAAAAGCAATATGCCATGAATAGCTAAGAACTTGTTGCTCTTCTTCCTTCATAATGTTTTGACAGGTGTCTGAAATCCTGCCTGATGCATTTCAATTTTATTTTCTTACAGAGACGATGATAACAAAGAAAATTACCCGGACAACTCTGCTGTCTTAGAGGAAAGGCAGCTGCCTTTGCAAGACACCCAGCAGCACAAGCAGCAGGTTGCAATTGACTGCGCTCTAAAGCCTGAAATGGGCAACTTAAAGCTGAGGAAACCTAAGCCCATTGCAAAGCTAGAAAATGGAAAAAGCCATGAGGAAAGTCAGGTAAAGAATTAAACTTACCAGGGGTAGGTTTGTGACACAATGCCTGAGCAACTTCTGCAATGCAAAGAGGGACTCTCCGGTAATTCATGGTGTGATTTGAGACCCCACAATAATCTACCCTGATTTCCAGGGACCTGCAGTCTGGAACCCTTCTGTAATAACAGACAATTTCTTTCAGACAGGGAGGGTTGTGTTGCAACTGCTTTCAGAAGAGAGTGGAGAGCCTAGCTGAAGATGTGCAAGTATTTCTCCTTAGTTTTCCTGTGTTTCCCTTCCACCAAATATAAAAACTTGGTAGCTGCAGCACTTGATTAGACAGCTTCTGTTTTGTTTATTTGATCAAGGATCTCTTGCACTGGTATTTTGGTTGCCAGCAGAGAGATTTCATGGTTTCCCTTCATCCTAATTTCTGTTTTTCTCATCTTTAAATAGTAAGTCCATACTGGTGTGGATTCTGGTAGCAGTACTCTGGCCCACCATCTCCTTAGGCTGGAGAGCAGAACTTTAACTTTTGTAAAGGATGTAAAGGAAGAGCAGAAATGCTGCTGCTGTCTCTGGAAATACATTTGCTGTGTTGACTCTAGAATTACCCCTCTCAGCAGTTGCTGAAAATGCCTCTGTTCTTCCCTGGTGCTTCCCAAGTCGTGTTGGATGTGTGGTGTAAGGGGTAGAGCTCTGGTGCAGATTTAAGTCCTCAGCTGGAAATATTCTCTTATCCAAGAGAGTTGATGGTAATGTTGGTAGATTCGTTGGTCTGCAGTAGGCACAAGGCCTGACATCTGTAAATACAGATGTCTGTGTTTACATAAAATTGTGCATACACAAATACAGATGTCTGTTTTTCCATCTTCTTTGATGTATGATGTATGTGCCTACTTTTTGTCTCTCCTCCCTTCTTGGTTGTGGATAGAAATTTGCAGAGCTCTTTCTGAAGCGCTTCAAAGCCACCATAGACTAGGAATTATTATGGACCAAGTTTAGAATGGGATTTCAGACATGAAAATGACAGAATGTCTTACCTTCTAAGTGAAAACTACCCTTTTGAATCCCTGCAGGAAAATGAAAAGCAAATGGCATCCCAATGGTATTATCAGAGTCTCTTTCAGAATATCAATGTCAAACTCTTGCCCTGATCTTCCTGCCTTTCTGGAGCTCATCCCAGAGACAAGGCAATAACTGGGGTTTTTTTGCAACTGTACTGCATTACTAGGAAATGTTATTTAACCTGCAGGGAGATGAGGTGTGCATGTTTATCAGCTGAACAGAAAAAATGATGGGAATTTTGCCTTGTGAAGAGCAAGTGGAGGCAGATCAGGAAGAAGAGTCATGAAGAAGCAGTAAACAGGGCAAGGTCTGTCTCATAGGTCATTTATTGCTTTTTCAGCCTCCTCAGAGCCCCTGTGTGTCCTGCCTGTACCTCTCACCCAATGATAGCCAACACAGCAGAGATTTGCTGCTCTGTGGCATTTTACATGCCCCCAGGGGGTTAACTGGAAATGGTGATATTCTTTCATGGGAAACTTTTTGAGTATATAATTAGACTGCCATAAAATACCAGTGCAACTTAGGTATGCAGCCTCTGGAAGGAAAAACGGTGCCAGGCCCATAATTTTCACACGACTCAAGGGCTTGGGTTAGGAAAGACAGAAGTGATGGAACACTGTAAGTGCATGAACCTTCCTTGGTGAAACCCCTTGCCACCAAGCCACTTGCTGGGGTGAATGATGTACTCCCAAGCAGCTGATGTCGAGCTGACAAACAGCATTTTCTGAGCACATGCATTTATAGAAGAAAAGTATGATGCACTGCACATCGTGATTAAACTGTTCATCCTTGTTTTCCTGAGATTATTGACAGAGTGCTTTTTCAGCAGTCTTCTACTTCCCCAGCCTGACTTCTCTGTGGCATCAGAAACAGGGACACCAGAGCAGTGACAGAATCTCTGTTAAAGGTGTTGCTCTCATAAGCCAAGGAACTGTTTGCTATTCACTCCTATGTGTTATAAGCCTATGAGTTGCTTTTACGGAGAAATGTCCCTTTAAAAATAGAAGAGGCTATTGGGAGATGAGTAAGCTTGCTGCATGTGTTGGAAGGATTAAAGTCTGTTTGGATGGGAACCATTTTTGTTTGCCTTTCAGCTGTGAGAATCCAAGGGGTTTCCATTGTAGAAACCCTCACTGAGAGGGAACAGACCACTGTGATCAAGTAGAGAAAAGATGGCCAACTTGGGGATTTTGAGCTTCACACGGTTTTCAGTCAGCTGAAGTGTGATGCCTGTGCCTCTGATATTTTTGGCACAAGTGTAGCACTGTGCTCACGTGCCCTAGGTCTTCATGAAAAAAAGGTTATTAGATTTACACTGATGATTAACAAAACCAAGTGTAATAAAAGAGCTGCATCAGGTGACTTCACTTGACCACTTATCAGATGACAAAATGTCACCAGATTAAAGCTGTACTTTGCATGTTGCCTGCAGTTATTTTCCTGGGGGCAGGAGCTGCCTCTGGAGGCAGCTGTAACCTTTCCAAACAAAGCATGGGAAGAGAGGAGGCTGCTGGAATGTGACTGCACCACTTCACTCCATCTACTCGGTTTCATCCTTCCCATGGTTCCATGAGCTTCCTTAGCAAGTCTGCAACACTAATCTATAGAAAATCAAATTAATTAGGATTTATTCGACTTCAAGAGGTGAGGAAGCATATGCCCAGAACATACTCCAGGGAGTCAGTGTGAGAACAGATGGTGAGGAATAGAAAGTCTTGGTTAGGAATAGAAAGTCTGCTTTCCTTGCCCAATCCTTTCTCCTGTCATTCACCTTAGGTGCACAGTCATGAATATAGATTCTTAAATGAGTCATCCTCAAATTCCCTATTGAAACCGAGACATATTTATAAAAGGACACTAAACTTCCTAGCTCATAGGCAGAGACAATAAAAGTTCAGTTTTAAAGTCTTATTATCAAGGTAAATGGCTATAAAAATGAAATGTTTGCTTGACAATCAGTTCCTAGAGATGAGAATGCTGAAAAGTGCTGAGCTAAGTTTTGTGTTTTGAGTATAAATGAAGTGGACAAACTGCTTGGATGTCAAAGAACTTCCAATAACTTGGCATTAAAATTGTGATTTTAAGTGCACAGTAATCAAAAACCCAGAGCTGATGTTGACGCATCAGCTGCACCAACACATGAACTCATCAGTTTGCAAGTTTTGCTTCAGTTTCTTGGTGTACTCTGTTTATGTTTGTTCTGATGCACCTTCATTGTAGAACTCACCCTCTTCAGTGAAAAAGAAACAAAAATGCAGTAGAAGACGGGACTCTGCCGTTGGTGCCTGTGACACATCAGGATTTCACTGCTCTTTAGAAAGAGGTTCCACCGAGGATGTTCCCCTAGTGTTACTGGTTAACACCCTAATGACATGATTTATGAGCAGCAACCAACACATAAAAGAGAAAAAATATATATATAAGCAACCTGAAACCACCCAAGTCCTCAAACATCAAGCCTGCAAGCAAGGGCTGATTGCCAGCACATGCTCCTGTCCTCAGCTCTCCCCTTCAACCAGCAGAAAGCACCTGGAATTCTACCTGTTCTATCTGCCCTGAAAGTTCCCCTCTGAACAGTCCTATCCAAACTTCTGACTTCATGCATCCAACAAAGCTTTGGAACTGGAGAAAAGTCCAATTTATTTTTTAAAATGTACTGGAGGTACATTGCTTTACCAGGGAAGGGAACTCTGTAGTTTTGCAGAGCACATTGTATTTTAATTTTTTTAACTATTAAACTAAAATATTGGATTACAAAAGCTAATAAAGAGGTAGGAAAAAAGTCCCACTTTGATTATCACATTTTCAAAGATCTTCATTAGCTTATTTCACTGCAATGCAAGGGAAATATTCCAACCCATTTTATAGCTAAGGAAATTAGGATGTGCTGAACACATCTTGTCACAGCCCTACAACTGGTTTTTAAAAGCTTTGAGTTAAATGGATACTTTTCTCATTCCTATTCTTTTACTCAGTTTTTTGGACTAAATTGCCTTTTTATTTTCTGTGGAGCAGATTGGATGATATGAATTTTTTTCCCCTCACTGCCTTTCCCTCCTCCCAGAGTAACACTCTATTGATAAAGCTACACATATTCTAGGGAAAGGAAAGAGGAAAATGGTTAAACCTTGCAAATCTTATTTAAGTGAACTGCATTTGCTTTGTCAGCCAGAATTTTTTTGATGATACCCAAGTAATAAAATCTTACTGACATGTGAGTAAATAATTTCAAATGTGTTCTGTGTATAGAACCTCTTAGCTCTGAAGCTGACATCTGTTATTTAAGAAATAAACAGAAAATGGGTTACAGTCTGCTTTTGTTTTCCAGTGAAATAACATACTACTTTGCTTAGAACCTTTTATCCTCTGTGTTTTCCAGTTGTTTCCAGATTATTACCAAAAAATATCAAGGGTCCACAATCAGCATCTGGTCTCACAGAGCAATTTTTTTCTGAAGCAAAATATTCAGCTAAGATTGGATTGGTACTGACAGGGGGCATTCAATTTTTCTGTTTTTTCCTCTTTGTGCAGGAGCTGGAGTGTGCATTGCCAGGCCTCTCGGAGTGGCAGGGGAAGGTTGCATCCTCAGCTAATAACTATGCACAGAACGTGGCTTTAAAATGCCAGGAAGCAGTTGTGAGATTCCAACCAAGGTAAGCCTTGGGATAACACAGCACATTTCACTTCTGATTAACTGTAGGAAAGGCTAATTCATTTGATGCATTCTGCATAAAATATTCAGACTCTTGGCTCTTGTTGGCACTTAGATTCTATATTTATATGTCTAGGACTGTTTGGAGAAAGAGGAAGGGATAAAGATAAGAATGTAAATTTCATCATTCTTTAAACCCCTTACATCTGAAGCAGAAAGAACATCCTCAGTTTAGAAACTTCAGTTCCTCTGTGCCAAGTTTCAAAAATACTTCTCCACTTCTTTTCTCTTCCCCCCAGTGCTGAATTGCCTCTGTTTCTCAGAGCTGCATTCTCATTGTGAAATGGGAATGGGAACCTTCACACCTGATTTTAGCAAGGGTATCCATTTATGTACAGTTTAGATTCTGGGTGCTGTGGCTTGTTCTGGAAGGGCACAGGGTGTTCAGGTCTGGCATTAACCAGGCCTTGATGGCAGGTAACTCAGCTGGTGATGAAGTAACTCAGCTCTGGTGAATACTGGAAGTCACAGTTTCTACTCTCATCCTTCATGGCCATGCAAAAGGCTAAAAATGGGGTTTCAAATCACCCAACTGACCAGTGAAGGTGTGCCCTAAGGATAAGATTTAGTCCTTACTAAATCTGGGGACACTGCTTTACAAATTTCCCATGCTCAGGTGCTGGTTTTGCTCTGCTTTTCTGTGCACAGAGTTTTTGTCAGGTGAGCCAGGTCTCTGCTCTTTGTCCTCTGTCTTGAGGTGCATGACAGCCTTGGTGCTCAGTGGCAGTCTCTGGCTCCCTTAAGAGGGCCTGAAGCAGCAGCAGCAGTCCATCCCAGAGATGCTCAGGGATGCTGGTTGACAGCCAGAGCTCGCTGGCTCCAAGGTTTGTTTGCAGTCAGGACTGGGACAGCACTGACAGCTGCCATCCAATGGCACTTTGGTGCTTTATGTGACATCAACTGGTTGCCTTCACCACAGCTTTTAGGAGGCAACATTGTAAATGATCCTAATTTGTGCTCTCAAAGGAAGGTTTAGCAGAATGAAAAAGCATTTAATTGGCTTGGACAACGAAGTGCTTTCGCCCTCCAATGCTTGTATGTGCAGTTGAGACACTGCATCTCAGGAAGTGTTTCTAATTAGGCAGCCTTCTCTTTTTCTGGCATTCCTCACGTGAGGAAATGGATTTCTTGTAAAGAGGAGCTTACTGAGTGTGGTATCAGAGAGTCAGACCTACCCCAGCTCTGCTGGTGGGATGTTTATGTATGGGCAGGTAGTAAAATAACTGGTTAATTTTGAAAGGAAGTGATGGAAAAGATAAGAACCAGAGTGGGGTGTGCATTAGTAAAACAGCAGCCACAGCAAAGTTCCCCTGCCCACTTCAACAGTTTGGCCTCTCCAGTTTGCCCAGTATTAAATCATTGTTCACTATGCTATTTATTCTTGTTTGACACCATGGTAGCTCCTTAGAGAGCCTGCTGTCCACAAGGGCTAAATCTGTTAAATAAGGAACTTCAAACAGAGTAAACAAGCAATAACTCGTGGTCTCTGGCCTCACACACACAATGCACACTTTATTCATTTTAACTGTCTTAACTGTCCTTGAAAGGACACTCCCAGCACCCAGCTGTGCCGGGCACTTTGACTCACCCGTGCTGAAGCTCCCAGTTTCCGTTTGAGGATGGCTGTGTCTGGTGACTCCTAAGGGCCACCAGCAGCTGCCCCGTGCCTGTGCTGTCAGGTGGCTTTGGCAGGGCCAAAGGAGAGGAGCAGAGGAGAGGGGGACACTGCTGCAGGGGTGCCCTGGGCAGGCTCTCTCCGTGTATCAGATGTGTAGGCAGAGGACAGGAGAAGGATTTATTTCTGTCTCAGATGAAGGATCAAGGTTGATTGTTTCTAGTGCAGCCTGTTGTTACTTCCCCTTTAACTTGGTTTCTGCAGGGGGCTACACATCTGCCATTTGTCTCACTGGGGATTAAAGGTCTAAATACCTCCAAACTCTACAGAGGTTTTTAAGAAATCTGTTCTGGTGAGTGTGAGGCAGCTAAAAACCAGATCATTTTAACTTGTCTAAATATGGATTAAAGACAGCTAAAATATGAAAAACTTTTCAGTACAGTCCCTGTTAAACAGAGAAATCTAAGTTTAGGGTATTCTAACAAGGGATGCTCATAAACAGATGTGTGAGAGAGAAGAACAGAACAGGCACCAAAATATGACTGAGAAGTGTGGATGGTTTCTTTGAGGGTGTACTTTGATTTTGTGGTAACCACTGAAACAATAAAGGAAAGATTTTGTGGGATTTGAGAAAAATGGAAGAGTAGACTTGGTGAGGAGATTTCCAGCCAGAAGAATGAGGGAATAGTGTCTTGTTTTTGGCAAGCTGTACCTGCCCTGTGAAGCAAGGATTTCAATCTCAAGAGGTGTTTATCATGTATGATTTAGGAACTTCAGCATCAGTTTAGCAGATGAAATGTCATCTGCATGGAAGGAAACATTTACATTTTATTTCTAGAACATGAATTTCTAATACCATTGCCAGGGATTACACTGACTAATGTTCTGGTCATTGTGTGGCTGGGTTTGCATGGGAGTGCAATATAATCTGCACCTTTGGTAGATAAAAGTTATGTGCAGGTCCTGGGAACAAATGAAGGAATTGCCTTTTTTTAACAGAGACTAGAAAAGTCGGTATGGAACAATACACATGATTACAAACAGCTGCTCCTGCCAATTGCCTTCTCAAAGGCAATCAGCAAAACTGGAGTGGGCTGCAGGCTGTGTGCAGTTACCTGAGCAGAGCCTGGTGCTTTCCTTGATGCCTGTTACAGAGAGAGGAGGCTGATACAAGGCACTTCCGGGCAGCAGGAAGGTCAATGCTTCAGTGAAGGCTGAATTTCAAGTCAGTGTGGAATTCAGAACTACATTATGGGGTGAAGTTTTCTGCCAAAGAAAAATTCCTGCAAGTTCCCCATCTTCACCATTCCCCAAATAAATTGAGTATTAAGTGGTTTCATTTAACATTAACCTATCTGGTCCCAGGGTTGGTCCCTATTCTGTGATTCCATAATTCTATTTTTGGCAGAGGCTGTAGGGTGTCAGTTGTTGTCAGACCTATGATTGTTCTGCAGGAGAGGTGGAAATGCTGGTAGCCCTGGGCTGCCCTGGATCTTGGGGCCAGCCAGAGTCTCCCGAGGTTTCTGTGCTTCCCTGAGGGGAGGCCAAGCTCTAACAAGGCTTTCAGTATTGAAGTTTGCAAGGCAAGTATCTTTTGAGAGCGCAGTCCAGGTGGGAACTCTCGTGGTTTCTAAGGCTTTCTGCTGAGCAGCTACAACCCAGGGATGAGTGGGAGGCAGCAGGGAAGCTGCAGAAATGCTGATGTCGCCGTGCAGACCTGCATGGCTGAGGCAGAGCCTGAGAGGCTGCATTTCCTCACCTGCACAGGCAGCCAGGTGAGCAGGGAGAAAGCTGGGAAATTATTGACTGGTTCCTAAGAACAGTTGCTCCAGAAATGTTGGTATTAAAATACAGGTGTTTATGGTTCCAGTGTTACTTGTATCAAGGCATGCAAAAGTCTCTGAGCAAGCTTTTGGGTAGAAATGCAGTTAAAGAAAAAAAAAGCAAGAGGAGGGATGGGGAGAGGATAGAGGAGCAAGAAAAGAGCAGCTCTTGCTGCAGCCCCGGTGAGGACTGTGCCTGCGGAGTATGAGAGCTGCTCGTAGGGAGAATAAGGAGTGCTGGCTGGGTTACGTAAGGGCTGGCACTGATGAGACAGGCACTGCTACACTGGCTCTCTCTCTCTTCCTATTCCAGCCTTCAGGGGCTGCCCAGGGAGCACCCTCGGGCCCTTCAAGGTGGATTTTTCTAACAGTGCAGGTGTGCACTTCATGTTCGCCCCAAAGGCTGCTGCAGTTCTGCATTGCTTTCTGAGGAGTCATAGGTGTGCTTTTGGAGCACCCACCTGCAGCCCCGTGTTGAGGTGTTTGGAGTTCATAATGCTTTTTGCCATTTGGGAAGGTCTCAGAAAGGAGCCTTCTGTTTCCCTGGTGCTGAGATGTGCTGGTTGTGGGTTCTGCCTTTCTGCAAACTCGTGTGGTGTAGCTGTGGACAGGCTGAGTCAGTCCCCTGACAGGGAACTGAGACTTCCATTTGTGAGCTGTTAACCTGCTGGGTCACCCTCATGGTGGGAAGGGTGCAGCTGACTCCTAGACTGGACACAGGGGAGGAGTATTGGGCCAGGATTGACTGAAGGTGAATCTGGAAAAGGAGTTTCTCCCAGAGAATACTGGGAGGCTGATGGGCAGGACCTATCCTGGCATCAGCAATGCCAAGGCACCGAGCACGTGTGGCATTGTGGTGCACAGACACATAAACTGCCTGGGGATGGGGTTAGTGGGATCAGAGCTGGACTGGAGGGAGATTTGCAAATTGCAGAATGCAGTGCTCCTTTCTGGGCTCTGCAGAGGAAATGGGATGTGAATTTGCTTAGGTTATCTTCAAACATTTTTCCCAGCTTTTGAAATTATGTGGTTTTATTTGAATTTTATGCAAGTTTAAAAGTGATGTTGTGCATAATTCAAAAATTCACATGTCCTGATCTGTTTTTTAAACATCACAGTGCTCATGCAAATTGATCTTCCTCTTGAAGTCTGGTAGGAGCTCTGTTATGATAATTAGTGTTTAGATTTTTTTTTCTTTTTGTTATGTCCACAAGCCTCAAATATACATGTTACTTACTGCATCTTTGCCATCTCTGCCATGGAGAAAAGGATAATTCTGCCAAAGCCAGAGTCTATAAAGGAGGGTGAGAGACATATATTTGACTAGTAGCCACAAAGAGAATTTCATTTTCATTATTTTACAGGATGTAAATTATACAAAATAAGGGTGCCTGCAATTATTCAAAATTTCAGCTAAGGCCTGAAATAATTTTAATGTACTCAGCACAGATGGAAAATTAAGCTTGTTCCTGCTGCTTTTGAAGTTAATGGATATTTTGTGATTGGACATTTTAATGAGAGTAGGATCCAAACCATGGTTATTAAATTGTAAGCCCTGTGTTGCCTGGTGATAATCAGAAAACCTGCATTTGCCTAGAAGAGCAATTAATCTTGGTGAAAATGAAAAAGCACACCCCAAAACTCTCTGTACAGAGTAAGATCAGCTCAGTACACGTGAGACTGAGAATGTAAATGCTTGTCACACAAAAATACAAAAATGATTACTTACCTCAATGATTTCAGTATCTCCAGAATCCAAAGAATGCAGAAAGAAGAGCATCTTACTCCAGTACTTTTAGTGTAAAAGGAACAGTAAAATGAAAGATTAAATGCATCCCTAAAACAGGAGGCAAGAACACCTGAGCAAGAGAGAGGTGGTACTTCATGGCTACTGTAAACCTTTTACTCTCCAGAGTGTAAGACTCATGCGTGATACAGCTGTGAATGGTGTAGAACTTTGTACAGTTCCTGTACAAAGTGCTGCTAGCATTTACTCTTTCTTTTTGTCTTTTTAAAAAATTTGGGGTTTTTTTATTTTATTAAAGAGAATTCTTATTTGCTGTGTTACGCACCCGGAAAGGCGTCATCCAAATGAATACCAGAAGTGTGCAAGTCTGACACGTGTTGTTTTCATCCTTTCCTCCATGTCTAGCTCCAGTTCAATGCAATTAACCACCCTAAATATTTTTTCATCATTAGTGAATTAGTTCTTCAGCTGTTTGTAGCCTTGCAGCTGCCTCCTTACGTGCTATTAAATTAAACTACAAATATTTCACTCTTTCTTATTAAATTAGTCCTTTTGCTGTTCTCATGACTCATTTCTGTTCCTATGTGAATTGCACATCTTGGATCCTGTTTGGAGCCAAATTTTTGTTCACTCTGTTGTAACTGTGTCTGGTTTGGTAAGAGAAGAGGCATAGCCATCATTTCAGTCTTTAAATGTCTCATAAATCCAGGAAGAACTACAAAAAACACCTGTACATCTGTCTGTACTGGTTTCGAGGTCTCTAGAGGCTTTTACAGATACTTGTTTTTGCTGGGATGACTCTGAGCCTGGTAAAATATGAATTATTTTGTGCAAAGGAATCTGGGTTTTGTGTTGGGTTTGATCACGTCTCTGAGTGAGTCTCCAGGGGCCAGCAAACATCTCCACCTTTTCAGCACTGAGAAATCTCATTCTCTGAGACAGGTGTAGTTTTGTGCTTCCCCTGAGTCGAGGGCCAGCTTGTGGCACAGCCATGTCAGGCTCTGACATCACGTGTGGAAAGCCTCAGCTGGTTTTGGGGAAGGACAGGGCGGTGGTGGGAGCCTTTTGGGGTTGTTCCCTCAGTCTATGGAAGGTGCTTTCAGACTTCAGTTTCATTCCTCGGTGCAGTGAGTTAGTAACTAACCCTGGGCTGGGAGCTCTGCCTGGATGGGGCACAGCCCCTCGGTGGCCACAGTCAGAGGGAAGAGATTTGCCCCTTGCTCGTCCAGGGCCTCCCCTTCCTCTTCCCAGGTGGGGAAGCAGCAATACACTGAGAGAACACCAAAGGTGTGGACATCTCTGATGGCAGCAAAGTGACACTCACTGGAAAATGGGGACATCTCTCTCACAGGATTTCCAGGCACCTGGGGCCTTTCTGAAACTTGCAAAAGCAGAAAGCTGAAGATTAGGAGTCTGAAATGGCATCAAATTGAAATATGGGAAGATTTATTCTTTATGGCTGTGATATGGGAAAACTCTTGTTCCTGATTTAAAGCATGTGGGACAAACTGTGCTTAGATTTAGGCATATGTTTGAGCTTTTTCTTGGCTTTAACCCTGTTAGCTCACCAAGACACTGATCAGACATCTGTGGAACTTTTTGACATAACAGAGAGAGCCCAGATATTAATGTCATAGTTTCCAGGACTTCATCAACAGTTTAAGTGTATTATTTAGGATTCCTGTAAAATCACTGTTTTTTTGAATGGGTTAGAAAACAGAGATGTTACTTTCATAGAAATGCTGTTTTATAATATAACAAACTTATTCTGTAATTTTTAAATTATATATACATACAGTGAAAAGTTTGAGATATTTGCAGCACAGATAAGCAATCTATTATATTAATTTTTTTAAATTTTGTTTTGTAGAATAGATCAGAACACAAGCATTTCACCAAAAGAAGCAACCGATCAATTTAACAGCTTAAATGAGGTAAGCTTAACAAAAAGTTGAAATATGATGTTATAAATTTTGAATAGATGTTTTGGTTTTTGTTAATTTTAAGGTCTTGGAATAATGTAATGGCTTAATAATCCTAGGCTAGCTTTTTAATGAATCATTGTAGTCAAATTTTTGGAGAAAAGCTTAAAAATGTGATTTGAGACATTTTAGAGACATTTGAGGCATTAGAATAGTTTAAAAGCTAGAAGCAAGAGATTTTAAAAAAATTTTAAGCCATCTTGAGGCTGCTTTTTGTTTGTGCTAAGAAAAGAACCAAACACTCAATACTGACTGAGTGAAATGACGTCTTTCAAGAATGTTTGATTTTTTCCTCATATTACAGCTTGAAAGGGTTCATCCGTTAAATATGTTTTGTTTAAAAATAAGGAGTTCTCAAGGTTGCTACATCCTGCATAAATAAACTATGAACAGTACAATAGAGGCTAAAAGGTGCTCTGGTTGTAAGATGGAAGGAGGGGAGAGCAAGAGGGGAAGCAAGGGAAGCCAAGTAGCACCTGAGACCCTTGGAACAAGCTGCTTTTGCAGGGATTGTGCCAGGAGCAGAGCGCGAGTGAGGCACAGAAAAGCTGTTGGTGTGACCATGCCCAGCACTGGATGGGCCGGGCGAGGTCCCTGCAGTCAGCAAAATCCTGGGAGGGGCAGGGGTAAAGCCAAGCTTTGCAGTAATGAGAGTGGGAATCCCTATAAGGCATCTCCCCACACCTGGGGAATCTGCAGCCCAGCACAGAGCCCACTCACACTGCGAGGGCAGTGGGGACACGGGACTTACACGGGGAGCAGTCGGGAATTTTAGTGCAGGCCAAGAAAACACAACACAGAAGCAGTGGGAGAAGAGAGCTGGGTGAAGAGAAGCCCATTCCTGACAAACCCTGGAAAAGAAAGCTTTGTTTCCATAATGAGCCAGAGAGCATCTCTGCCTATTAATAGATGCCTGACTTTCATTAGGGGAAGACCACAATGCATCCTTTTGAAGGAATTCAGACCTAATCTTCTCCTTGCAATGAATTGTTTCCTCTGCATTTGTGTCACTGTTGTGCAGCTCACTGTAGGAAATCTCAGTGCTGACAAGCAGGGCACATTCAGTGAATTCAGTCAATATAAGGGAGTACACTCAGCCTCTGCCGAGCCACCTCAGGCCCTGGGAGAAATCATGAAGTTATTATTTCTTTTGAGAAGCCCCACTGCAAAAATTCAGTGAAGCTTCCGCTTGAAAGCTTCCATTTAAAATCCTTGCAAAGGATTCCTTAAAAGCTAAGATAAAATATTGTGATAAATAAACCAGTGTAAAATATTAAAACCAATGATTGGATCAGAAATTGTTAATAACCAATGAGGAATGAACAAGGGTTACAACCTGGTGCTTTCTTTTGCAAAATCTTAGATTTTGTTGTGTTTCAGGTCTACCGCAAACCCAAATGGACCTGTGCCATAAGAAAATAAATTCTCTTCCTGGAATAGAGAAAATGGTGTCCCTCTTCACTGCTCACCCGTGGCATTATGCAGACCCAGGGCATATCTTGTTCTATCTTATTGTTGCTTGTTTGTTCCCCATAAAGGAAGTTCTGAATTGAAAATGTCATATGCCTCAAGGCACAAATATTGCCTTAACAGATACTGCAGAGATTTATTTATGTTCGCATAAAATGTGCCTATCTTATTTTAACCTGAACTCTCAGATTAAAAAGCTGTTCCAGTGTGACATATAAAAGCATTAATTTCCTTAGAGTGAAAAAACTGAACAGGTTGAAATTTGCTCAGTTTCTTTCCAATATGAATCACTTCAAAGGCTATTAAATGCCGAAAGCTTGGATTATTCTCCTTCTCTGCCCTAACCTATTTCATAAGCGCAGTAAATCCATCAATAAACTATAATAGAATAGCTGCCTTCCTGTCTGGGAGGCACAGGAGCAGGCCCAAGGGCAGGGTGCAGGAACACCCTGTGTGGGTCAGGGTGATAGCAGCTTATGCAGAAAGCACCAAGCCTGGGCTTTGCTCCTCATCCCTGCTCTCAGCCTCCTGCCTGAGACTGGGCAGAGCTCATGGCTGGGGCACACCTGGGCCTTTCCGCTTTCCCTCAGTGCTTAAATTTATCAAACCTTTGGATGTCCACAAGGATGACAAAGGATGCTGATACTAGCAGTGCTTTATTAGGGAAATAAATTCCTTGTAAGGGCAGAGGCTCTCATTTGTCACATGGTCTCCTGTCAGGCTGTGGCCTCCTGGACATGGTGACCAACACATCCCACAGCGCTGATCCTGCTGGCCATGGCTCCATGCCATGTCAGGGTACTGCCTCTCATGGACACAGCATTTTGGTGATGAACTGGGAGAATTTGTTCTTTCAGTATCCCATTCTCCAGGGGGATTTAATAGTGTGTGGCATTCATCTCTAGATGTAAGAGATTATCTGTTATCTCAGTAATTCCTTGCCCTAAGGCCTCCCCTCTTCATTTTCAGTAATTACTGGTTGGGAGGAGCCATGGTCAGTGGAGTCCAGGCTTAGCTGTTTGTAGAGAAGGTGTCTCTACTGCAGGCTGAGCTTCCCCTGAGAGTGGCAGTCCTTTTGTACTCTGCTTTCTCCAGCAGCCCAAGGGTATGACACTTCAGTGACTGTGTTTTCTTAAAGCATTATCAAAAATAACAAATAGGTGAGAAGGACCACACTGTTTCTCTTCCTGTCTTCATCCAGCTTCCTATAAATATTTTACTCTTATTTGGAATAATGTACAGTGCTTTTTCTCTAGTGGAATTGGCTTAGCTCAAGATCATTGAATTGTCAGTTGCTCTAAGAGGACATGAGAAGACATAAGAAACCTTTGTCTAAGACAATTATAACTGCTTCTTTTCCAAACTTTCAGGATACTCTTCTTAAAAGAAAACAATATGGTTATTTTTCCACAGCAATTTATGCATCCATTTTAGATATTAGTATGTCCTTTCATTTGCATTAGCATGGATCAGGAATTACTGCATCAGAACCACTCGTGCTAGGCACCAGAGTGAAGCTGGAATGAGCACCAAATCTGAAGTATTTGAACAAAACTCTTTAGCTGATAGGGAATGCCATAGCTTAAATTGCTTCAGTTATACTGCATTTCCATGTAGGAGCTCTCTCAAATTGATGATGGTGCCCACCATGGCCTAACTGTTCCCTCTGTGTATTTCAGCTGTTTGCACTGGCTTCTAACATGCTGAGCAACTTCTTTTGACCAGCCACGAGCAGAGGTGGCTGAGGCGGCCCCGGGGACAGGTCTGGCCATGGGAGAGTTGTGAGCACAGGCTGGTTCTGCCCCAGTGCAGATGTGCTGGCCCTTGTGCTTGGCCTTTGCTGTGTCTCCTGTCGCGTTTTCCTGTAAATTTGTGGTGACTTTTCCTGGATAGTGCAGTGTGGCAGTGCCATAACACTCAGCTGTGCTTTAGGAGTACGATGGGGCTGGTGGCACACTCCAGATTCATCATCTCCCTGGTAACATCAAAACGATCAAAGCTACTTAGTGGTTTTCTCCCTACATCAAATCCCTGTCAAGGGCACACTCATGAAAATAGATAAGGTATTTCTATTATTATTATATGAATTTTTTTTGTGTGTTTTGGCAGTGGCTGGAAATTTGCCATCCACCCACCTTCCCCAGATGGGTGAAAAATATCATTGAGAGCAACCGAATATAAACCAGCTGGTGAATTACAGCATGAGCATTACTGAAGTAATGTTTAACAATGTAGTCTGTGAGAATGCTTTTACACTGAACTTCCCATAAATATTAATGTATCATAAGGAATAGTGATGCAAAGTCAATGTATTTTCTTGAAATGGGATTTTTCTTGTCAAATGCTTGAAGTAACAGTCCATGAATGTTAAGTCCTTTTGTCAGACATTCACTTACGTTTTCCTTATTGGCACATTCTTATGGTTTGTCATCTGTGTTCTCCCTAATTTTCATCAGCCGTTCTCATGGTAAGGTCCCGGCTGGGATCAGAGTCCTCAATGGTTTAGGCTTCGTTTGCTAGATGACATAAATGACTGTAAACTTCTGAATTCTGCCTGTCTGTGATAATTCCAGTGCCACTTCATTTGGGTTCAGCTGGGATAGAGACAGTGGGAAATGAGGCCTTCCCAAAACAGTGCCATGTGTATGATGCAAGTCAGCACCCTTCCCTTGACAAGGAAATTCACTGCCACCTGAAAGCTTTCAGGGGTGAGAAGGTTTCCCTAATTTTCCTGCATTCTATAAAAGGAATAGAAGGATAAAGGCAGAAAGTCTTCCGTGATGTTCTCGGACTAACTAGTTTCATTTTATTTATTTTTTTTAACCTAAAGTTATCCTTGGGTTTATAAAAGGAGTGCCTTACAACAAAAATATTACAAAGATGTATTAAACTACTCATTATACAGGTAATACATTGTTACACAAAGGAAATCAGGCCAATAAATGAATTCATTTTTCATTAAATGAATCAATATATTTGTTTCAGGTATTTGACAGAGTGGGGAAAGGAGTTTACAGGGTATAAATTTGAGGATTTTTTTTCTCTTGCAACGCAGATCATTTTCTTCAGAAAATGCCCTTCATAAATATGTACCACTAGAGTGACTTGATGTTATACGTACATTCTGTGTGTGCCAGCTGTGTGGTTATTAGGGCAGCCCTGTGTGGTTTTGTTTTATGTTTTAAGCTGTATTTCCCTTGAGATGGGGGAGCTGAATGCGTGGAGTGTGGGGAGTGACTCATTTTGCCCAGTCAGATGGTGATTAGGGCTTTCACAGCATTTACATCACAGCGAGATGCTTGTGTCAGATCGTGCAGCTCAGTACCGCATGCAGCATTAAAAATTCAAATCAGAGGTGGACCACGCATGGCACAGCGGCTGGAAGGGGTGACAGATGAGTGTCCCTGTCGCTGATTTGCCTGCAGCCAGTGACAATGATGTGTTGATTTCACCTTTGCAGCAGATCACAACCGATCCGCTGCCCTGTAGAACCGGCAGCAGCCTACATGAAAGCCGTGTCTACATAATGAACTATCTCTAAACCAGCCAATTAAAAAAATCTCTCTCCCAAGAATCCCATGAGTGAGCGTGTTCGCAGTAACTCTTTGTTCACTGCTGTGTACTGCACTCACAGGCTGGAGAGGGAGATTTGATTTTTTATGAATGGTAAATGGGGAGGGACATAATGTCATCAGATCGTGATGTCAGCCCAATGAATGAAATACTTCCTTAATGTATTGCCTGGAGCCCAAGAAGAGGGACACCATCTCAGTTTGGCTCCTAGAATAAATCGTCTTTTGCTGACAAAGTCATCTTTCCCACGTGCCATGAATAATCCATGTAAATTGGGACTTAAATAACCAGGAGTCAAGAAACTCGTGGAATAGTGCCCGTTTGTTCTCCCCACGTCCTCCCGGAGCTGGCAGTGGAACACCCCTTTGCAGGCGCTGCCGATGGGCTCCGGGAGTTGAAGAGCGATTGTTGATCCCTGTCCTTCTCTACCCAGCCCAATGTTCTGCTTTTGTCTGCAGAATTCTTTGTTGAAGCTGCAAGCCCTGGAAAGCGATCTGTGCTCTGCGTTTCTGCCAGCCCAGGAGGAAACTCCCCAGCTGCCGGCACCCAAGGACGCAGCCCCTTCTCCAGCCCAGAGCAGTGTGCAAGCTGATGGGGCCAGTTGTGGAGGTAAGCGAGCGTGCCATGATGTGTTCTCATTTGCAATTATAAAAAAGCCTTGTGACTTGCACTTTAAAATCAGGCTTGCAGCCCTCTGGGAAACAGTGCAGAGCTAATGCAAAGCACCATTTCCTCCTGCGAACGCTGTGTAATGTAAAAAGGGGTGATACCTGTTAAAAGAATGGAAATTAATGGCTGTAACCCTCTGATTTTCTGAGAGGGAATTTTCCTTTTCAGACAGGTTTTAAGAATCCCAATTCTTTTAGTTTTAATCTGTTATTTTTTCCCAAGTAAATTTACGCTCTTTACTTCCTATGTCTGTATTGTGTGAGATCACCTGCCATATCATGTAATTCTATTTTTGTCATTCTTTTTGTCAGAGCAATATCACTTCATTTCTCCTATTATTGATTTTAATTTAATGCATCAGCAGAGAGATAGCGAAGGTGAGTTTTAACAGCATGTGGATTTTAATCATTCACAATCCTGTATTATTACCCAGCCGGGTAAACTGTGGTGTGTTATCTCTCCCTCCTCCCTCAATATGGAAATAAATAGCCCTAAGGCTCAGCACTATTTTTGTCAATTCATAGCTTGTAGTCACAGGGCTGGCAGAGTCGTGATGCTCAATAGAAGAGGAGTCACTGCTCGTGAAAAATAGGTCAAAGGCAGTATGACTAATACATCTCACAGACGAGTGACATGAATACACAAATACCTAAATCATGCACCATGTATGGTTCAGATGAAGGCAGGTAGGTCAGTAATCCCTTTGCAATTGATGTTTCATATCAGAAGAAAATCTGGGTTCAGAAGAACTTATTTTAGGAGCTGCTTGCTCAGCATTTTCAGCAAGAAATAACATTAAGTTATTTATCAAAAAAAAAAAAAAAAAACCAAAAAAACCCCAACTCACTAAAGATAGTGCTCTACTTAAGAAATTCCAAAGTTTGAGGTTGGCATTGCAAAATTAAGGAACAACATATGTAGAAGTCAGATTATTATAGAGATAAAGGAATGTGAAAATGCTAAATGTCCTGGGTTTTAGTTAAAAAAAGAGAATGCTTTAGTCCAGCCAGGCAAATACCTCAATAGCTGTTGGATGGCAGGTATGGAGCCTGGACTGGGGCTAACCTTGGTGTGCATCTGAAACAGAGACAGGTCTCATTTGTGTGCTGCATAGGCAGAGACATTCTGCAGCTCATCCAGAATCTGCACTGACTCCTTTCCTTTGTGGCAGGGTGGGGTTTTCCTCCTTTCCCAGTAGTTTGCTGCATTATTTTGCTCTAGTGGTTTCATAGGTCATTGTTAGGATGGGTCCTAATTGTTCCCCTTACTTACTTTTTGCTATTTTGATTAGATTTTTTTTTTTATTCATGCTGGTAGTGACCCCTGCTTCCAACGCCCTCTCTACTCCCATTTCCCCTCTGCAGCCACATGGGGAAATGTTGCATGATGTAGCATTTCTCTCACACAGTTTCAGAGCATGCTCTGCCACTCCAGCAGTCCAAACTCGTGCTTTAGTTAAAGCTGATCTATTTAATAGGTTTTAATGTGCCCTCATTCCTGCTAACATCTGCTTTGTGGTTTGTGGCATTTTTAGTAACTTGCCATTTTGCACAGACAGAGCTGGTCCTAATTCTGTCTCTTAAATTACTACTGAAATCTTCTGATGCATTGAGCTGTCTCATGGGACTGTTGGCTGTTTGAGCTCCACCTTGGATGGAAGTCCAGGGATTTGTACCAGGCTGGGAAGAGAGTTTCTAGAGGATGTGCCATATATGCTCCTCAGTGAATCAGGCAAAACAAACACAATTGTTTCATTTGACTCCCAGTCAACAAAAATTAGAGAAGTGTACATTATGTGTATGGAGAATGAAGATACAACAGTCCAGTAAGAGGACAGGGTGCTTCAGGATGCAGATTTTAAGGGGATGAACAGTAACTTATCACTAGAAAAGTCAGCAATTTTCAGTTTACTTTTGAATATGCAAAGAGAGACCATAAAGAATTGTGAGGGGTACCTAAGCTAGTTTTTTAAAAAGGTAAATATAGAAAAGTAGGGTGTCATTTCTGTAACTTTTGGATATGAGATTACATCAAATACATGCCTGCAGCAGTGAGCTGCTGAATCTAACTACAGGAAGTTCTAAATTACTTTTAAATTAAAAGTCCTGATAGAGGCATTCACAGATGTAATGTGTTTAGGGCTGAGCACACTATATCTGCATATTATTTTTTCAATACAAGAGATTTGTGTGTATTATTGTTTTACCTGAAGAATATCACAGACATAAATACAGACTTGTACCATAGGACTTGTCATATGAAGTCCACCTGCTGAACCATGCTGCAGATCATCAGATACTAGAAGCTGGCTTTAACTCCTGTGGTGTTCTCCTGTCTGTGCTAAGCTGGATGGAGTAGATGAGATGGAATAGATGCTAAGGGGCGACTCAGTGGCTTGGGTAGAGGTGGCTTTAATTTCCAGTTTTGGCAAAAATAGAGGCTAAAATTAGACCAGACATATGAAGACAGGTTTGGTCAGTTCATGGGCTGCTCTTAGGATAATATTTTGTGTCTTGTTTGGGATCTACACAGAACTGGAATCAGGATGATGGCATTAAGTATTAATTAAAAATGGGGTTTGTTAGAACTTGTCATCACCCTGAGATGCCCCACTATTACAGTAATTGTGCCACTGAAATGAATCAGTCTGAATTATTTGCTGACCACTTCTGACCATTCAATAGTAAATTAATGCACTTCTAGTAGGGTTGGAACTAAACCCTTTCTTGGGCAATACCAAAGTTGCACCAGTGTTCAAGCCTTGCAGAGCTTGCTGTCAGAAGGCCCTGGTGCCAAGGGAATAGAAGTGCCCTGCCCTTTGGGAAATATTCCCAAATTATATACGATGCTGGTTGTCTCCCTTTCATTGCTGGCAGAATAAAAGAACCTCCTTGAACGTTGTGTGCTTGGTTTTACACTGGAGCTGCACCAGCCACTACTTGTCCTTTGCATTTAACTTCCAGGAGTGCTTAGTCTTGCACGTGTGCATTTCTTCCATTTCTGAGACTGGACTGGGCCTATAAAATTGTCTGGTTGTAGATGTGAGGGGGAGCAAATGTCTGTGACCATATGGTTTATCAGTGGCACAGGCTGTCTCCTGCAAGAGGGGCATTTCTAGGAAATCAGAGTTCAAACGTTGGAAAGTTATTTCCTTCACCTAGCACACACAGACTGCCTGATCTTTATCATGTCATTTTCCTTTCGCAGTGAGGGCACTGTTACTTCATATGACTATAAAAGAATTTATTCCTTGTAATAACTGAGCATGAAAATCTCTGCAACTGTTCTTAGTCAACCTATTTCACAGTGACTAGGTGTTTCTTGAAGTTCAAAGATGGTGAAAATAAAGACAGGGAAGCCAGGTTCTTCTCACAGACAATACTGTTCTTCAGAAAAAAAAAAACAACAAAACAATCCAGCAACAACAACAGATCAAAACCCATGCAAAAGTATTAATTTTTAAAAATCTTACGGGGTAAGGAAAGAGTACTTTCCAAAAAGAGAGAACACTTTTTTTTGCAGAAGATCAATTATTCCAGCCATTGTCACTCCCAGGACTTGTCAGTGCTCTACCCCTGCTCCTCCCAGGTGCCTTCCTGGCATCTCTCCGTGGGAGGGTTTGAATCACACAAGATTTAGGAGATTTGGGTGTTGCTCTGGTATCTTGGAGAGCTGAATTTGACCTACAGAGTATGAAGTACTCAGAGGAAGGATGCTGCAAGGTTAGAATTAATAATCAACTACGTTGTCTCATTGTGAAAATGCTTAACATAATTATAATTGATGATGCTGTTAAGAGTAGATAAGCTTACAAGAGTCATGAGTAATTTTTGCTTGACAGATTAAACTGTGATTATACAATATACAATAGGACTTTTTGTTGTCTGTAAAGCAAAAGCAGTTGGATAGTGCCCAATAAAATAATATTCAAGCCGTTGTAAGTACTATTTTTTAGATAAACATAGGGGTTTTTGTTGCCATTCAGAGCTGTTTTTTCCCCACTGTCCCAATGCAGCAATAGGGATTCACAGTTTTGGTATCTGTTGGAAAGAGGGCAAAAAAAAATGTACTAAAAGATTCCACTAAAATCCTGAAAGAAATGCTCACTCAGCATGGGAATATCATGTCCCATGTGCAAAGGAGAAAATCAAAAGAAAGTGAAGGTGAAAGAATTTACCTAAATCTGCCAGTTCTTCTGTGAGTAAATCCATGTACAGTTGTTTTTCTGTGCAGTTTTAGACTTTCATTGAATAAAAAGATTCTGTGAAATGTATTAGAATGCATGACATATGGCAAATAAAATACTGGTTAGAATTGACACACATGCTGCCTGGAAATGCAAAATAATAGATATGAATCAAAAGGCTGTATATATGAATGGGTTTAGGAAAAAAAATAACCTAGTTGGTGTAAAATATTATGTGCTGTGGAAACTGCTGAAGGGGAACCCTGAGTAAGAGCACAAACTTTGCTCTAGCAAAGCAAGAGTGAGAACTTTTGGGAAAGAACTTCTATGAGATTGTGGAGTTTCCCTAGAAAATATAACCTGTTTTAAATCCCAATCATCTGATAGCAAAAGTATTGATTAGGTTAGATCATCCTCATCCATTTCAGCTACTGAGGGTGAGGAAGAGGAGTCAATGCATATTCCCTTCAATGTGCTCAGGTACAGCACAGTGAAGATGAACCCCTGATGTTCCCTGAGGCAGGCACTGTAATGTGCCATTTCTTTTCCTGCTACTCATAAACAGAACCAGTGTGATGAAGTTCATCAGTTCATACTTTTTCTAGCTTGACCTTCAGTATAAAACAATTTTTGCCTTTTGAGACACTTGAGGTGAGGTTTTCATTGTAGTCCAAGACATTGTTAACACAGTACCACAAGCATGACTCCTCCGAGGAGCAGCCACTGCCCGCGACCTCGAGTAAATGAATTGAATGTTCTTGGTGGTGGTTGTTATTCTCATCTCTTGTGTTCTTTGAGCCAAGGGTATGTTACTGCAAAGCTGAACAAAATCCTGCAGGATGCTGCAAGCAGCCCTGAAGGGTCTTAGCACTATGACATATTATATTTTTGACCTTCCTTTCTCTTCACCAAGGGATAAAATGATAAGTCACAAAATTAAACTTAATGTGGACACTCATCGCCTTCTTCAGGAATGTGGGTTTCAAAAGCAAACAGATCTATGAAAATATAAGTAATGCTTCTATTCCAGGAAACTCTCCACCTTTACTTCATAGTTTATAAATACACCCATCCACCTCCTCCTGTGGAGCTCAAAAAGGATTTATGTTAAGCCAGTGACAGTACTTCTATTTTCTCATGCTCAGTGCTATGTCCACCCTGCATGCGACACTTTGCTCATCTGTTTGCTGTTCACTTTGAATACTTATGCTTGGGATACTTCTGTAAGGACAGATTTTTATTGGCCTAGGTAGCTGAACCCCATGGGAGTGACCCTCAGTCCCTGCTGATTTGTACTTTCTTTCTAGAGCCTGTGCCAGCCCACAGGGACTGGCAGAATGACACGGAGAGCAGCCCACAGGAGCATCACTCCCTAGGGACCAGCCGACTGCTGTATCACATCACAGATGGAGACAACCCTCTGCTGTCACCACGCTGCTCTATCTTTAGCCAAAGCCAGAGATTTAATCTAGACACAGAGTCTGCCCCTTCTCCACCAAGTGCTCAACCTTTCATGATGTAAGAAAATCTATTTTAATTCTTATGTATTTTTAAACCTTTTTCTGCAATCCACAATCTTTGACTCTGCATGGGGTTTTCTTAGTCATTGTTATGTCATAAAAAGGAAATTTTCATATTGTGGCATATTTTGACACAGATAATTTGTAACACCAGAAATAGGAACTAGTATTTCCTCAGTCATAACAGTGTACAATATTGTTTTAAATCTTTGTTAATTATAGTTAGCAAGGACAGTTTAAATGTTAGTTAGCAATTAGTATGATGAGTGAACAGAAGATAGAGAGGGCTATCAAGGTATAATACTAACAAATTCAGCTGTAATTGAACTATAGCTTGAGTCACTGATGAGAGGTGACAGTGTCATAAATCATATAAACAGTCCATGTATGTGATTTCCAGAAACCAAGCTGTGAGTTTCAGAGAGAAATCAAACTTTCTTAAAAAGCTTATATACAGAGCTTTAGCTTCTGCTGCATATGGATATTAATCAGCTCTATTGACTTGCAACTGTAAATAATCAGAAACTAGACTGTCTTCAAAATGATAATGTTTATTCCCAGTAATGAAAAACTCCCTGAGCTTACTTTTACAAATCATGTCACCACAGTCTCCCACTACACTTGGAAGATTTGTGAATTAAGGTGTGGGTGTTAAATGTAAATACTGGATTAGTCTTTTGCCTACTAGATTAATTTTTTGAAATGTATTCAGAGATCCCAAATTTAATTAAAAAAGAGAGAAAATGAAAGACAGATGGTGAACCCATTAGAATACCCTAGAGGTACCTTCAAGCAAAAGCAATTATTTTATGCTTACTTTGTAAAACTAAGCTGTCTCTATCCTGTGAAAGAATAGAATAGCCATGAATTCTGAAGCGCTAACTAAGTGTTAAGCGTGCCTGAAAACAAGGTATGGTCCATTACAGCCAGCTCTTAGATCCCACAGCTCTGCTTTTGGCTTTTGCAGGCCAAGAAGTTCTTCTAGATGTAGCTGTGAAGACTGCAAAGAACCACAGACAGTAACACAACTTACCAAGCATCTTCAGAGCCTCAAGAGAAAAATTAGGAAGTATGAAGAAAAGTTTGAGCAAGAAAAAAAATACTTGGTAAGACCATGATTGAAAAGGGAAATACTCCAAGAGGAAGGCAAGGATCCCAGTGTATTTAAACTTATTCAAAACAATGTGAGATAGGGTATTTCTGGTAAAATGAAATAGGAAAAACTTCAGTGAAGGAATAACTTTTCAGCATCTTTCAGTGTATGCAGTAGTTCTGAGGCTACATTTTCTTTGGATTACCTTTGTTGCAAAATATCCATCTTTGAGAAGTGTGAATCTGTGAAACACGGCTGACAGGCTTGTGCAATAAAATGGTGCAAAAGATGAAAAGCTACTTATTCGCTTTGTAGGAGTCATTTGCCTGGAAACTTGTTCTGCTGTGCAGATTCCTCCATTCAGGCAGACTCCTGTAAACCTCCAAAGCCTGGGGCTCAGTAGAAGCTGATGGCAAAAATCAGAGAAATAAAACTTGTGGGGGTTGTTTGAGGTCTGGTGAGTGCTGTGCTGAGAATTGTGCAGTGTAAGAATATCAAAACATGCCTGATGCTCAGGATGTGTGCAACATGAATCAGGGAAGTTTGTGACATTTTCTGACTATATTAAAATTAATCAAATTATATATTACCTTGTAATCCCATTAATGACTGAAAACTTAGACTAGTGAACTGTATGGTTCCATGGTCATCCTATGCTTCTAGGAGCACAATTTCATACCTAAACAACCCTCAAACTATGCCCAGAAAAGAAATTATTTCAGAAGCTTGATTTTGCAAAACTGTTTTGCCATTTTAATGATCTGAGTTTTGAAGATTCAGTATAAATTCATTTTAATTTGGAGGCAATTTCTAAATGCAAAAAAAAACCCTGATATACAAAGCCTTTGTTGTTTGTTCCTTTTGAAATCACTCTTGCATAGGATTTTTCATTTGATTAATTAAGCAGGTCAGTTGAAATTTTTAAAATGCTGTTTCCCAAGAGAATCCCTGTCTTAAAGCGAGGGCTTATTCCTGCAAGGGACAGAGAGCTTCAGTTACCATCCTGGAAATCACTTAGGAACTTGACTAAAATTAGGTATTTGATCAATCCTTTTGAAGTCACCGAGATTATTTATCCAATTACTCAGAGACAGAAACATTCATTGCTGTGTTTTTTTTGGGATCAGAGACATAACACTGAGATCCTTGTAGCACTGTGTCACAATGGGGAGAGATAAGCCATGACAAATTAATGCCATGATCAAGCCAGATGCTCTGCATGACACTGATAGAGTGCAGTCAGAACTACGGACATTTTGTGGCACACTGGGGGTGGGGAGGGTTTTATCTGTTTGATCCTTTAACTGTCAGTTCCTTCTGTTTCTTTACATTCTTTACGTTTTCCTTTGGTTCAGCCTTCTCATGGTGACAAGACTTCCAATCCTGAAGTTCTGAAGTGGATGAATGCTTTGGCCAAAGGTCGGAAGCAGCTCAAAGGTACATAATATCATGTTGTGTCCCTTTGTAGCTGAAGCTTTTGGAAGTGGGAGTGTACCTGGAACATTTTAAAGTCAGTTTTGTAACCTCACTGCTCTGCTTATTTCTCACAGTGCGTGGCAATAAGCCTCCCAATGGCAACAAAGGTATTATGTGCTATGACTTGCCTTGATTCCTGAAAGCAGGGATTAAAGTGAGCCAGTTCCACCTTCATAGCAAGGCTAGAAAGGGGAAGGGGAAAAAGCCATCCTCTCTCTCTCATCACTGTCAACATTCATGCAAAAAGCAATGCTGTTCTGAATGCTTTTATGACTGTCTGAAACACAGAAGTTAAAATTTCCTTGTAATAGCACAGATGTGGGAGCAAATGTTTCTTTAAGACTGAGGATACACGTCTCTAAGGATTTATTTATTTTGATCATAAAAACAGATCTTTCCTTGATATTAAATTTGGCCTTGAGGGTCAGGTTTTGCCCTTGACTGTCTGCATACCAGTCCATTAACATCTGTGGGTGTATCACATGCTTTCCCTTGGGGAGTCTGTAGCCAAGACTGATTGATTTTCTTTTTTTAAGGCTATTTATAATTTATCTAAATCTTTTTTTTTTTCTCTGTTATAAATGGATTCTCACTACTAAATAAATTGTAGTATTATCTTTCATCTCTGTTCTGGATATAGTTAACAATGTAGATAGAGAAGATGTGATTGTGGTAAATAAAGAATTAGAAACTCATCTTTCAGTAAATTTCCTCTGGAAAGTTCTCCCTTGAGTACTATCCTGTGTGATTACTAGATGATGATGATGATGGTGATGATGATTACTATCATTATTTCCCCTTGAACTCTGTGTTGCTAATCCAGGAACGGCAAATGAGAAGAAATGGCCAAACTACATGGTTACCTTTCTGAAAATGATATCTCTGACTCAACCATTGCTTCTCCTATCCAGAGGATCTGGCTTTCCTAGATCAGCCTCACCTTCACCCCCAAAATGTCTCAATCCTGTGACAACCCTTGATTTTTATTATCCAGAATAATGGCGTTGCTTTTAAGTGAAGCCAGATTCATGAGGTTCACATGACAAGGACAACTGAACTGGAAAACACTCAAATGCTTGTAGGTCCTTCTTCAAGTTTGCAAGGCTTGTCTATCCTTTCTAGCTCTGTGGGTTTACTAAAAATTACTGGTTTTCCCCACAAAGCTGGCCTATATCCTCAGACTGTCACAGCTAAAAAAATTATGTTGCTGTTTCTGCATGGATTTCAACAAATTTAACACAGTTGGAGACATCAATCTCCTGCCTTGCCCAAGGTCCTTCACCAGACAGGCGTATGCTTGGAACAAAGTCTGGTTTTATGGGAGCTAATTCAGATTTTAATTCAATTTCCTTGTTGCTCTGTGGAGGTCCCTGGAGCTCCAGGGGCTTTGGCTGGGTGTCAAGTCAATACAGTCACACACTTTATCACATCCAGGCAGGCTGCTGGCTGGGAAGCTTCTGTCTTCTGCTGGGGTGCTCAGGTGCTCTTCTGCCAAGGGAAGTCATTTAAGAAAGTGGCTGCTTTCCCTTGCGAGGACCACTTGAGCAGCCTGGCTGGCATGGCAGTGTGGCCTCTGGAAGGCAGAGGGACAGTTTAAATTGCTCTAGGGAGCAAAAGGTGTTACACATTAAAGTGAAGCAGAATTACTTTCCTACATGGCTGTGTTATGGTAATAATTGTATGCAAGAAGCAGGAAAGTTTTGGTTTGTTTTTTCCTAATAGTGTCCTAGAGGAAACTGCTTTGCAAATACTTCTGTTCTATTTACTTGCCGTGCAATTTGCCTTTCAGAGCTGAAACTCAGAATGTCAGAGGAGCAAAACTGTACCTCCACAGCGCCCCAAAGAAATGAGCACTGTGAAAGCAGTGGGTCCTCTAAAGAGGCTGGCACACAGGAGGCCACAAGCATGGAACCAGCTCCCTCCGTGGAGGAAACCATGGATAGTGTGTTGAGACGACTAAAGGAGAAAAGACAACACTTCAACCTTCCTGAGACTATTAAGGTATTTAAGAAGCATGGCTGTTCCCTCAGACTCTCTCCCCTGAGGCAGATTTTGGTGAGGGTGTGCCAGGGTGTGTGCATCCTCTGCCTGCTGGCACTGCAGGGCATTTTCTCTAGCAAGAGTGGGAGCTCTCGTGCAGCTTCCTGAAGTGACTCTTCCGAGAAGAGTTGCTCAGGTGCAGAGGTGCAGAAGGCTTTTCCAAGCAGTGCTAAGCATTTTTTGCTCAGAGATGCACATGTGAAACTGTCTGCCAGGCCCTGCTGGACCCTGCCAGCAGTGTGAGAGCCTTGAGGCTGTGTGCCCAGAACTGCAAATCCTGGCGTACTGAAGGTGGTGGCAGCACAAGCACCGTGAGTCCACCTGAAGTGTGTGACTAAAACCAAATACCTGAAGGTATTTCGATGATAAAGGGCCCCTCTCAGCTGAGAAATGCTGAAGCCTCTGCACAGTCAGTAGCACACACTGAGGTGACAGGGACAGCACAACCACCCAGACTGCTTTGCTCTCCTGACCTTGTACGTTGGTGCTGATCCTGCCTCGGCTCTTCCATGCTCTCAATTGCTCTGCTGAATGTAGGAGCAATATTGCATGAAACATGATTGCTTGGCTGGGCAATTAGTTTTTGTTTTAAAACTAGTCCATATATTTAAATTGAGCTGTGCCTTCACATTCCTGGCACACTTTAGGGTTCTCTAAAACAACACACACCCTCCAGGCCCCCACTTCTCAGGGGGACTCTTTTTGCTGCTAGATGATGTTGCTGTCCTGATGCCATTACAGCCAAGCAAGACAATAAATTCTGCCCTCAAAGGTACCTAAAATCCAAATGTCGACAGTAACATTTAGACTTTGGCTGGTGAATGAAAAAGGAGAAGGGGTGAGGGGTAAAGAACTAAACGCTAAACTGTGTGAGAGCTAAGAAATTATTCTGGGTGGATTTCAATAGCAGAAAGTACACGGAAGAGAGAATTTTAAATTTTTGTTTTGTTTCTATTCTTGGTTCTTAAACAACTAGTTGCTATATAAAAACCAGGACTGTGCATAACAATGCCATGCTTCTCAGATCCTGAGCATTGCATACATGACTGATTATTTAATTGTTTCTTTTTATATGCTATTTTTTTATAAAGAAAAATGAAATGGAAGAAGTGTTTCATAACCAGAAAACAAAAAAAGGCAACAAAACCATGCTGTTCTGTATATAGTTGTAAAATCCCAACAGTGCAGACTGTAGGATAATATTTTTAATCATTAATATTTTTTTATTAATGGGGTGAGAGCAGATGACACCAAAACAGATGTCTGTGAGGAAATCCTGTCCAAAAAACTTTCTTATAAAAGTAAGTTGGGTGTGGGTATCTGTCCCACTCATTTTTCAACTTTTTTGGACTTCCCCGGATTTTCCAAGAGGACCTTCTAAATCTGTGAAATAGCAGTGCTGACTTGAAATATTCTCACAGACAATAAAGTAATGTCAATTAAATGTTTGCACATGCCAATATTTTCAACTTTTTTAAAAAAAATCTTATTAATTTTCTTGTTTTCTTGTGGAGAGAACTTGTGTTGTGAAAACTATCTGCTACCAAAGGTGCTTGGTAATATTTATCCAAAACTGCTGGGGAACAGAGGCTTGAGCAGGAATAACATGAAATCAAATTGATCTATTTAAAAATCATATATTTTAGTAGCTCCCTGAGCATAACATTAAAAAAGATTGGATTTTGATTATGAGTCATCCTGGACTTTTAGGGGAGAATGAAGTTTGTGGGACTGATGATGTGAAATGAATCAAGGTAACAGCAAAGATCAAAGGCTTCATTTCAGCTACAAACATCTTTGGTGTTCCTGTAGATATATTTTATGTGCAACATTTTGTTTTCTATTTAACATTTAGATCCTGCACTAGAATCTGAGCTAGATTAATAGTAAGCTAAATAGCAGCTAAATGTTTCTTTTTTGATATTTAGTTATTTTGGGCAAAGATAGCATTTCCATAACAGCCTGCCAAGCTCTCCCCTGAAGTTCACTGTGGAAAGCCTCTAAAGCCCTGCTGAAACACGAGTGAGAGAATGTGTGTCCTTAGAAAGGTGCAGAGTAAAATCCCAGTATGTCTAAAGAGCATAAACCACAAGATCCGAATAGGAAACAGCAGAATGTGATTTCCAGAACAAAACAGCCCTCTTGCAAACAAGCCTGTGAGTAAAGTTGAATGAGAAGGTGTAGAGAAAATTGGGGTTGACCTGTGAAAGGCTCAGTAACCCACAAAGGGGAGGCCACCTGTTACTGTTTGTGTCACTAGCTCCTTGTGCAGATGGTGATTTATGTAATAGCTCACCTTGGGTTTAGGTACAAGGCTGTAGGAAAAAATAAAGATTAAGAGCTTGAATGTAGGAGTTCAGGAGACAAAAGGCAAATAATCACACTTTGAATCATGTTACTCAAAAAGCTGTACCAAATCCCCCAAAAAACAAGTCCAAGGCCCTACTCCCAAGCTTGAGTCCAACGTGAGTGCTCGGTGGCTGGGGCTGTGGTTGCTGCCTGCGTGCCCTGCGGGAGCAGCAGCTCCCCGTGCCCAGCTCCGCTCACGGGCTCTGCTCCCCGTGCCCGGCCCCGCTCACCGGGCCCGGGCTCTGCTCACCAGCCTTTCCCAGCGGGGCAAGCTTGGAGCTGGCCTGACCTCGGAACTGGCAGCGCTCTATGGAGCTGTCATGTCACTCGCTGCCTTTCTTTAAACTTTTTCTTTCTGATTTTGTGTTAAACGCTGCTTTGCAATGAGCCACCACACATCCCCTAGTGGCAGACTAAGGCCCTGGGAACCTGACTCTGTCCCCGTGAGGAAACAAAGCACTGCCTTTGACAGGATCCAGGCAGGCCCAGACTTCACTGGACTGTCTGTCCTTCTGTCCCCAGAGTTTGGATTTTCTGTCTGGAAAAACAACAATGAGCTTGAAGGCATAAGCATGCAGGGAACAGAACAGACTAGTAAGGAAGATAACTCTATACAGCATTTTGTGTGCCTCTGTTCCAAGTTATGCAAACCTAACTACTACCTTATCTTTAGGTGAAGTCCCCCTTTTCTTTCTTTATATGTCACAAACAACTTTTGCCTTCTGTTTCAATGTTTGCAGCCTGTCCCCCAAGGCTTTTCTCAGACTGGTTCCCTTTATGTATCTGTCTTCCCATCACTGACCCACTTCACTTCATCTTCTCCTTGGCTATGAAGCAGTGTTTCTATTTAATTAGTATTGAATCTCCTGCTGCTGTATGTAGCCTACAGGCCTAAGATGTCTCAGACAATTCTGTAGTTTGTGACTCCAGCTGCCTTCTCTGATTTTGAAATTATCAGCTATTTCAAACTTAGCTGAATACCAACCTGTCTTGAGAATGCTAATAAAATGAGCTAATGAAATAGGCTCAAATGCTAAGCCCTCTTGAGATCGTTTCTCTCATGTAAAATCAATATTAATGATCACCCCATTTCTTCCTAACCATTCAGCTGCTCCAGGCTTAATAGTTTTTGAAATAATTAACCTTGTATTAATTGCAGAACTAGCAATAAATAAACAAATTAGCTGATTTATAATACTCCTGCATTCCTAGTTAGCAGCTCATCTCTTAACATGAATGACAGATGATTTTACAGTGATTAACTCATGCAGACCTTTTTAGGCAAATGTGATTAGCAGTTCTGATTAGTGGCTCTGCACTGTTTTTGCGTTTGAGCATCAAACAAAAAAGGTTTTGCTCCTGTCGAAGTTAATAGCAAGGTGCTCTAATATTAGAAGGGTGTCACTTCTTCACGGCTCAATATATTTTTAGAAGTAGGGTCTGATTAGTAAAAGCATTACTCCAAGTTGTCACTAAAAGCCCCCTCATCATCAGCTTTCTGCAGAAAGGTCCCCCGTGTGTGTGTGCCTCCAGCTCCATGGTTCTTCCCATTACTTCTTCTCCCCCACACCTCTGAACAGTCGGCCCTAATTCAGGCAGCTCTGTTGTGATCTGGCAGAGACTGCGGGAAATGACATCCACTTCATGTGCTCCTTGGTGAAATGATGCAAGTGTCAGGAGCAGATCTTGCTGGGGAAAGGGAGGAGACGAATCCCTGTTACTTTGTGTGCTCCCCACAGCAGACACCTGTACAAATACTGATATTCACCAACACTGAAAAACCAACGTTGTTTTGGTAGCAGTGATTCATATTGCAATTTCTGAACAGAAATAAGCTGTTCACCATAAACGGGTTGGGTTTGCATTGCTAAATCTTTCTGTTCTATATTCCTTACCAGCCAAGGCAAATCTATTTCTATTTCTTGATGAATAATTAAAAAGTTGAGGAATGTCCTCTGCATTTTTACAACTTTCTGAGTATTTTGTCTAGAATGGTGGTTGTTCTCATTTTTTGCAACTAAACATACTTAATATGTAAGTCATGTAATTTTGGCCTCTTTTTTTGCTAAGTTAATGCCAAGTCCTCCCCATTGACCTCAGTGCAGACAGAAATAGAATTAATTATTAATGTTTATCTGGGAAGAAGAGATTATTAAACAGATCTGTAGCTGTACCCTTGTCATGAAATCCTGACTCACAATCTTATAAATAACTTTTTTAAATAGGATATGACAAAAAAGCAAATGGCTTTGGAAAAAATCAATCTTCAGAAATGCCTACTATATTTTGAGAGTATTCATGGACAACCTGTAAGTATGCCATGGAAAAATAAATAAATTAAAAATTATCTAACTTCTCTAATCTTATTTTTGGACTGGTATATTAAATATATTTAAATGAATTTTACACAACACAATTTTATTTATTTCAAACTAATTTTCAGGTATAAATGTTATTGCCTGATACGGATGAATTTGGTTTATATGCTAGAAATTAAAGTAAAATAAAAAGTGGCTCTGTATCTCCCTTCATGATTGGAAAATGCAGGATTTGATGATTAAGTTGGAAGATTACATATTCACAGAAGATTTGGCTCTGCTATCATGTGTGATTAGAATGCTTATCAGCTGAGGAAGGTTTTATAGAGGGCACCATCTGAGGCATGAAGTACAAAATTACATGACCTGTCGTATGTGTTTGCCTTTACTACACAGCAGGACTTAAACTATTAATTAAATCACTTCAAGGGACTTTTTTGCTCAATGTAGGTGCAAATCAAAAAATGCCTTAATTGATGAGATGATGATTTGAAAATTTGTCTACACAGCTGAGGAATTTCTTTTTGATATCAAGGTCTGTATTCTTGTGACTGTTTCTGGCTAGCAGTAGTTGTGGTAGAGGAAAAGGGAACTAGACCAGCATTTGTCCAAAAATATGTTAAAATCATTATCTGATTCTGACCTCATTTTTGTTCATCTTCTTTGGGCTTGGAACAAGAGCTGAGGGATGGAGTGAGTATACAAGAAGGGTATGAAGAAACTATATTTCCTAAGCAGGAAAACAAAAAAGAAATTATTAGTGCTATGTAGAGATAAGAGATTTGATTCAGAGATAGAAAAGAGAATACGAAGGCACCTTTGTAGCACAGGGTTCAGAGAGGATGTTTCTTCTCAGGGCTGCAGCAGGTCTGTAACAGCAGCCCTGAAACACGGGAGTGTGCTGGGGCTGACACCTGCCCTGCTGATGGCTGGTGTGGCTCAGCACCATCTTCATCCAGACCCACCTGAACAAGGTCAGACAGAGAGGCCACTGACCAGGTTTAAAGCAAAAAATGATCTATTCTGGCTTCCTTGGCATTCCCTGGAGTGTAGCAGTTAAGTGGAACTTGACTCCTGGGGAAAAGAAGTGGCCTGGCTGGAATAGGCAAGCCCTGCTATTCCGCAGTGAAGCGGGGCCCTAGGAGTGGTCCCTAAGCACTCCAGCAGCCAGACACGTGCAGTGTCACCACCCTGGGCTTGGCTGCTGTCTCCCTTGCTCCTGCTCACCAGGCACTTGTCTGTCTGAGCAGCTCTGAATATTGTCTGTGCCATCAGCCACTCTGTCCCTTCAGACCTGCCACGTGGTCACTCACCTGAGCGGGTGCACCTGGGCCTCTCTGCAGTGCCAAAAGTCAGTGAAATGGCACCCAGTGAGTGCTCACACGTGTGGGAGCTGATGGGCAGAGGCTGACGGTGGACTAGGGTACACATGACCTTGTTTGGACATTTTATCACTGAGGAAAATGTTACTTTTGGGGTGTGGCCATGTGTTGGCATGGTGTGTTTGGTTGGTTGAGAGGGGTTTTGTCTTGTTTTTTTTTTTTTTCCTTGTGGAATTTGCTTTTTTTTTTTTTTTCCCCCTTAATGCAGTAAGTCAATCTAGTGCACAGCTAGTTTCCCTAAGATGTATTTTTGTATTTGTGAACATTTGTGCCTGGGCCAGGCTCTTAACACCTGATTTAAAATCCTATTCTCTTCCAAATGCATCTCCAAGTGCTCGTGCAAGACCCAGAGCGAAGCACACGAGCAGGCGGTAAATCCCGGCCGTGGAAGGCAGCTCTGGTGAGGAAGGCAGCAGCAATCCTGCAGGGAGCCAGCCCGTGTGCAGGCTGCAGAGCCGTGCTCTTGGCCCTCCCCGTCCCACGGGGCCCTCCAGTGGGGTGTCCCAGGCAGGCTGTGGCCTTCCTGCTGCTGCCATCACAGCTGAGGAGGTGAGCTGGCCATGCAAGGCACAGCAGCAGCACATCTGAACTCCCACTGCTCTAGCAGCAGCCTCAGGGAGACAATGATTTACCCTCTGCCTGGGCACTGCGGCTCAGGAAAGCCAGGAAACCACCCTGGGTATTCTCCATTAGAAAACAGATTGTCCTTTTCCTTTTTAGAAATTGTATGGATTAAATAGAGTTCCCATGGAATATCTATGGAAGCAAAATACACAGCTGCTCATACTCTTCTAATACCTTTCTCAGCTTTACAGGAGAAAATAAGAACCTTTTAAATTTACTTTTCATTTTTAATTTTTGAAGGCTATGTTTTGTTACAATTTCTCTTTAGGTAACTAAGCAAGAAAAGAGTCTCATGAAACCTCTTTACGACAGATACAGAATTATCAAGAAACTTCTTGCTGCTCCATCTTTGATCACAACAATTGTAAGTTGGAAAGAATTCACCCATTGTCAAGGAAACATACAAAACACTGTGTTTGATTTGTACCCGTACGTCCATTTGGCAGCAATAGAACTATCCCAAAAAAAAAAAAAATTCAAAACAGATATCCCAAAAACCTGCTCATTGGCTAATACAGGGTGTTGACACTTCAGATAGAGCAAATGCTCTGTAAAATTCAACTTCTATGCATGCCAGAGGTTCCAATGTACAGCAGCAGTTTCTGAGGCAAGAACTTCAGTGGGCTGGGTAAGACATCAAAGGTTGGCATTGGTTTTCCATTGTGGAAAACATCTGCAACACAGAAGGAAGCCTCTCTCTTTCCATGAAGGACTCTGCTGTCACTACCTAAGTTCTACATCTTACCAACCATGCTTTTATCAATCATGTGGCACATAAATGCAATTTGTAGTACTTTAACAATATATTGGTGTAATGGAACAGTACTGGTCTCACAATCAGTGAAGACAGTGAAATCTGTCTACTTGAAAGTTAATTAGCATGTCTACCAAAAATATTAGTCTAATAGTAACTGGGGCTAGGTCGATTGTAAAAATTATTATTGTTGTGTTAGATGACAGTGTAACTTTACATTTCTTTGGAAAATCCCAATGCAAAGCTTTGCACACCTGCACATAGGTATTTTACTGAAAAATTTCTCTGAAATTCCCCCTAGTGTTACTTGTTGGGAGCTTTGCCCTATGGAGTTTTTATGCTTAAGCCTTAGTTTCAATAGCTCAGCTTTTCTTCTGAGGATGGAGGAATGTGAGCAAGACAACAATATCAGTCTATTTTAGTAGTTAACACTAGTGGCTATAAAACTGTGGAATCTCTCCCTCCAACTCTTTTTACAGTCAGAATATCTGGATATAATATACACACAGGAGATGGTATGTAAGAGGAGTACAGGTTACAGACAGACTGCACTGCTTACATAAATACAGAATGTTAGTTAAATCTTTGCTGCATAGAAGGGCTTTTGGGCAGACAGAAATAAGTTGCTGCTGGAGATGCTCGGGAGCAGGGCCAACTTCTGTCCTTTTTACTCCTGGTGGGCAATACACAATAACCCAGTGACCCCAGGAGTGCCTTCATGAACAGCCTCAAGCAGGCCTGGTGTAACCTGTTTCAGTGAATACATCCAGCAAGTCAGATCCTAATTCTTTATGTGGTCATCCTATTAGCTGTAAGTGTTGTAATTTAAGCAATTAATTTAATAATGCTTTGCATTTCCCAAGCAGGAGGAGGAAGACTCAGATGAGGACCATTCTCAAAGCAGCCATGAGTTATCATCTGGTCCCATGTCTTGCTTCCCTGTCGAAGAGCACCTGTGTTACTCTCAGGAGGAGAGTGAGCCTGCACATATTTCACCTCTGGATGAAAAGAAAGTTTACAGGCAGACAGCCTTGTCTATGTCCAATTTACATGAGGCAACAATGTAAGTTCTCTCTTTTTTTCCTCCAAATGTTTTAAAACATTTCATGTAGACTTTGTAAGTGAAATATGTGCCATACCTGTTGCAGAGGAATATGGAGTAATAAGGAGTGATTCAGTGTTTTCTTATGGGAGAGAGGAGGCAGAGGAAATTCATTGTTTGGGCAGCATACCTGTGGTTTGAGCTGTTTATTCAAACAACTTTGTGCCAACTCCAGGAAGAGAAAGGTAACTTGTTGAAGACTGTGCCTTCCAGGAACAGATACGTTCTCATAGCTTAGGGGATGGTATCTTTCTTTTGTGTTTTGATTGGGAGGTCTTAGATGCATAAATGAAGCTACCTAGAGTCTAACACAATTGAGAGTAAATAAAAATTACTTAGATTTCTATGTAACTCAAATATGTGTGCAATAGTTTGCTCATAAATACTGGGAAGATATTTCTGTGCATTTTGTTATTATGCAAAAAAAAAATAAATTACTGGGAGCAAAAGTCATAACAGAATTCTTTTTCTGCTTAAAACCCTTTTTCTCTGAACACTGGCTAAAACACAGCCTCCAAAAATGATGCTTCTGGGTACCACTAGCATTTCATTTCCACTGCATCACAGTAATGATTGGGAACAGCTGCAAACGGGAGCAGGGCTTGCATGTTGACTTAATTCAGTTACAGCATTTCCTCCTGTGAGATGCTGAGCCCTGTCAGCTCCATTAATTCCACAGGGAATTAAGGCCACTAGCAAGGCTCAGTCCTGAATGCTTCTCCTCCTCTGTTGACCAGAGTCTCTGCCTTCACTTTATTAGCAGGGTTGGAATACCAGTAAAAGGGAAGGAGCACAACTGTGTATGGAGGATGGTGAACGTCTCAGGGCTCTGGTCAGTGCCTGCCATGGCCCCAGAGCAGAAACTCTTTGCTACCCAAATCCAGGGCTTTTGCAACCCTTCCAAGCACAAGGGGCCTTCATGTTCTCATCTCTGTTTCACAGGCCCGTTCTGCTCGAACATCTCAGAGAAACAAGAGCTGATAAGAAGAGACTTCGCAAGGCGCTTCGAGAGTTTGAGGAGCAGTTCTACAAACAGACAGGAAGGTAACTCAGCAGCTCAGCAGAGCTCTTGGCCCTCTCTGATCCCCTTCGGGTCCTGGGCAGGGGTGTTTGTCTCTGTGAGGTGAGCAGGCCAAAGGGGCTGCACCTAAGGGCTGGAAAATACCCTGGAGCTGTCTGGTCTCTGGAGATGTCCATCCATCTCCCTGCTTAGCTCCTTCAGAATGTGGTCATCCGAGAGGAAAGCCTGCATTTGGGGATCTGCCAGACACACCTGCAGTGGGTATAAGCCCCACCTCAGCACAGGATATTCCCTGAGCTGAAGGGAGGCTGCTACAAGACTCTTTCTAAGGATGTCTATCCACAGGGAATACACTTGGCAGTTGGGCCATTTTTAAACAGATTGTAAAAACAGAAGCCACTGTTTCTTTTACCCAGAATAAATACTGGCCATTTTTCACTCTGTTTTTCCTCCCCTTTCATTTAGCAAACCTTTTTGTTGAAAACCATGAAGGGTATGGGCACTGATAACAGTGGTAACTGGTTACAGTTTTCAAAGCACTGTTATGACTTCTCTGCATATTTGAGAATCAAGTGGTTATGCTTCCACAGCTGTCAAGAAAGTTGTCTGGTATATGAATATTCAGTATTTAAAATATTATTTTATTTCTGTATATTAGAGCTTTTTGGTCCTGTCAAATTATCTTTAGTCATTTAAAGTCAGTAAAAAAAATCCAATCCTCATTAGTTGTTGCAGAATTAATTTTTAAGTCTGTTTCTCTTCATACTCATAGAAAGTGATGGTGCTTTTATTTGCTTTTCATAGGAGTCCTCAGAAGGAAGATCGGGTGCCAATGGCTGAGGAATACTCTGAATACAAGCACACAAAAGCCAAAATCAGGCTCCTGGAGATTCTCATCAGTAAGCATGATATTTCCAAAACGATTTGAAGTGAATGCAATGCTGTGATATTGTTCTCTAGGAAAAAAAAAATCAAGCAAACAAACAAGTAATGAAAAAGAGAAAGGAATTTTACAGGTCTTGGTCTGCTGCACAATTATTTGACACACTGAGATTTTTGATGCACTTTACCAATTATAATAGCTGGGATGAGAGAGGACAGCAATATGCAAGAATATTAAGCACGGGTGAGTGGACTATAGTATATATTTTTCCTTTTGAAAAAGCTTTGAAGTGCACTGTGAGAATGTTAAGAAATTAAAAGTACACTGAAGTAATGTAGATTCTCAGTTTGACCTGCTCCAAAAGTGTGAGGAAATGCTCTGCAAGTTTTTAGTACATCTTAGTACATGATAATGTGCCACACGTTCGTTTCCAGAATTAACATGCACTATAATTAATTAGTAATGTTGGCTCTCAAGGTGCTGATTCACTAGCTTAAAAGAAATGAATTAAAGTGAGTGAAGGAAAAACTCGGAACATATTCTGGCTTTCAAGGCAGAGTTGCCATTCAATTCCAGTGGCTTCAAAGAAAGGTGCACAGGAAGAACCAGTGCCAGGGCTGAAGTAGAGCAGAGTGATGCTGCCTGTGCAGGGAAAGGCCAGAACACGAGTGCCACGTGCAACTGTTGGTGGTTTAGAGACGAGAGGAAGTGCTTGGCAAATGAAATAGCTCCGGGTTGCTGAGAAGAGCTAGAACAGATGTACTGGCTGCTGTCCTTTTCACTCGTTCACAGGACCTGGCTCGCAGGATTGCAGTCAGTAAATAGATCAGCTACATGCTAGTTTTGATTTCTCTATTAACCTTTGCACTTTGGTTTGCCTGACGCTATAACATTCGCTTCCCTAACTACCAAAGCTCGTTTAGACGCATGCACTTTGTAAAATGTTGAAGTACTTCTTGTGTTATAAATTGCCACATATATATATAAAAACAGGACTAGATTACTGCATTATGCTAAGATATTTTGGATAGATAAAGTACATGGTATATAAGTGAGTGTCACAGTTATCTGATGAGGACCGCTAGATTTCTTGTTTACTGAAACTAAGGTTATAAGAAGTTATTTTTCCATTGGAATTAAGCATCTTTCTTAACGTTCAGAGCACCACACTTCGTAATATTAAGGAGAATTGTCACTGTTTGTGATAGGCTATTGGTGTGAAAAGTGGACTAGTAATGTAAGGAGTATCAGCAGGTTTTGTACGAGAAGTGAAAAGCAGGGATTCTGGGAAATACCTAGCCCAGACAGAAAGGAGGGAAGAATTACTTAGAGAAAAAAAAAAGGGACTGGAACCAGTTGAATCATGTTTAGTGTTTTGCTCTACCTGTCATTTTGTATTGACCACATAGTATAAGCAACCTGTTTTCTATCTTGGTAAGAAGATTTTGATTTTATAAAGCCTATTATGTACCAACCATGTTTGTATTTATCTAGTATGTAATGGCATGATTTGGAAGATGTACACATCTTCAAGTAGTTTGGAGGAAAAAATATGAACACTAAAAAAGGAATTTTTTATTTTGCAGACGTTTGTTGTTTCAGTGTACTGACTTAATAATTTATAACTTAACTTTTATGAATCAGAAATGGTCTTCATAAATCTGTTTTAATTAAAGTCATCTAGAGCAACAGGAACAGATACAGAGCTATTTGAAGTTTACAAACTACATCTTTGATAAGGGAAAATGATTTAATGACATATGTATACAATTGATATTAAAATGTAATCTATATATTCTATATGATTGTATAATATTTTATACAACGGTACAAATAAAATATTTTTCTATTATATTTATTATGTCGAGACACAGTTTCTGTTTTCAGTTAGCTAATATAAATAACATAAATAACACTGTCAAACAACACGTTGGAAGTGCTGACATTTCTAGGCTCTGAAATTCAAATCATGCTGCAATTACAACCTTTCATGCTGTTCAGTTATCCCAGTACTTGTTCAGTAGTTAAAATGAATGCATATTTAAACACCATTTATAAGCCGTTATTTTTATTTTGCTAAAGCAGTTTATATAGGATTTTGTTATGTTTGGCAAGAAACAGAAAACAATTTTTGCAGCATCTAGGTATAAACGGTTGCCAGAAAGAAATCCAGGACTTCTAATCATTTAAAGCATCGGGGGAACAGAAGGGAAAGAGGGAGAGAAGAAATACTAAGAAGGCTATTGGAGATTTTGAAGACTGGAGGTTGCTTTTGGTGCCAGCGGCATGTGCATGCTTCCGACAGAACCGTCTGACTATGGGGATGGCAACAGAGGTTTGAAGGCTCCTAAGGAGTGGGGGAAGTTTAACGTCCAACACTGATATTGCAGGTCTTGCAGCTGGGGTCTTTCTTTGCATTTGCAGTAGACAAGCTCATTAATTGGTGACCGGTAATTTCCGCAACTGTGCCGAGGGAGAGATCCACAGGATCAGTGTAAATTACTTCCAAAATAACATCCTGGGCGTGATGGTAAACCATGACCCCGTCTTCTTCATCGCAGGTCAGAAATTTGTTATCTTTTATATTGAGCTGAGGAAGGCGCTGCTTACAGAACTCGTCTCCCGGTGACCCCACGGGGGCGATCACGAGGATGACGTAGTGGTAGGCTGTGTACATGCAGTAGAAGTCTCCAAAGTACAAGTTAGTATTTGGGTTGAAGAGTTTTTCAGCGGCAATCTCATACCTGTATCTTCCATAGGGTGAATCTTGGGGTGGCTTCCCAGTATTAAACTCAGTGTTGCAGCTAAAGAAGATGCCTTCCAGCTTCCCGCTGATCGGAGAGCCATGGCTGCCACTGTTATCCTTAACAGAGGGCTGCATAGCATTCCCATGATGCTCTCTACAAATGAAGGACTGGTATTGTTTATTTTGGAACACATGGTAAAGAAAAAGTGGGAAGTTAGGACATCATGCTGTTTGGAAACAGGACTGGAGTGACACAAAGGGAAACCATTAAACCGAAAGCTGTGGTTAGTGTCATGGTCTTAGGACCAAGAAAATCAAGTGACATCAGACTTGGGAAATTCCTGCTCAAGGGGAAAATCTGCTTTTCCAGGCTGCCTTCTCTTGTCAGCTGTTTGAGTACTACATGCAGTCAAAATAAAGCATAAACAAAAAAGCCCCCAAACCACAACTATCTTTAATTAGCTGATTTGTTCAGTCTTACACTACATTTCTAACAATAAAACACATGTTGAATATTGCAAGTCAGTCTCCATATGCTGAATATACTGTTTGTTAATATGTATTCTTAGCATAGGCAGTATATAGCTCATGTAGAAAACTGCCAGTGAAAGTTATTTCTGAAGGATGCTTTTCAGAGAGGTTATAAGAAGGAATGTACTGTCTTCTACAGTCTTTTTTCTCCCCAAATGCTCATTTCAAGTCTAATTGGTCTACTGCTGACTTCAATCAGAGCAGAGCTGGGCACAGAGAATTAGGCAATTTGGTTAGTTTCCACTTTGGTTGGTATCCAGCTTCTGTAGTCACTAATCCTAACGGGAAAGAAAGACTAACTTTTTTTTTTTGGAAACTTAGCTCAATTTCATTCAAGTGAAAAGAAATGTACAATGCACAAGTGAATTTTTAAAATCCCAAATCCCAAATTGCACTCAGCAGCATTAGGCTGCTCAGTTTAGGAGAACACTCCAAAACACCCCATCTAATCCTCCTCAGCACCTGAGATTTTATGCGTAGCAGGACATTTCCCAGGATTTGTGCCCCACACATCTCTGGAAGTGCCCCAGTGGCAGCTTTGGCTTTCTCTGCAACCACATGATACCTGAAAGGCAATTATCTCCTTTTGTAAGTCCTGCAAAACACCATATTTGCTAGGCCCCCTTAGAACAATGCCTTTAGGCTCACTGACATGACAGACTAAAAATGCATGAGGCTGTGGGGCTGGAGATTCTTATATCCCTCCTGCTTTGTTTTTTGTCCTTTTTTTTTCTTTTCCCCTTCTTTTAGGAAGGGAAACCAGCCAAGAAAGGCTGTTCTCTCTCTGCTTTTAACTTGCACCAGGTCCATGTAAAATGGTGCTGTGTGGAAGGAGGATTTACTTGGTTAAAGTGGGAGGTAGCAGTCAAAGCAAACAAACTCAGTGTATACATACAAAACAGGTCTAAATCAACTCAGTAATATCTCCAACTGTGATTATTTTTTTTCATTATTTGTAATCTCCTCAGCAGCACATCTTTTTTTTTTACTCTAAGACACATTTCAAAAGTTTTCTGGGCCATTCAAATAGTACCTAGTTATTGCCTCAAGCCCTATTTCATATGACATTGATTGGAGTAGGGGTATAATTAGTATTTTATGACTGAAGAGATTACTAGGGAGAAAAGAAAGAAAAAAAATAAAGAAATAAAAAAGGTTGAATGAGCTGAAATAACCACCTGAAACCTCTGCAACCTGAAAAGTCAGGCTTCATTCTGAGAAAGTCAGTTCCATTTTGTGGCAAGATACTGACATCCAGTGGCCAATTAGGCTAATTATAGGTCACCCTTTGGAGGGATCTGAGCTGCTTTGTGGCACTCCCAGCCCAGGCAGGCTGCGGTGACACGAACACCCCTTCTGAGCTCACACCTCAAACCCTCCACTTCGGGGCTGCTGCTTTAGCACTGGGAACAGCTGTCTGTACACCACTGCTCCCAGAGCTTTTCCAGGCTGTGCACTAGTGATGACACCACAGAGGCCACTGGCAGGCATGGGATGACAAGGAATTCTCCCTAATAGGAAACACGTGGTTAGGGTTTTTACACAACGAGCAGAAGGGTGTATTGTGGAAGGATTAGCCCTTGTGACTGTATTAGCCTATTTCCAATCAAAAGAGGTGACCACCAGCCAGTTACTGGTATTGTAGCTTCCCACTGACCTGGTAAAACACAGCTTTTTGTCTCCAGCTCACTGAAACAAACTCATCTCTACTGGTGTCAAACCAAGAAAGAGTTTAACAGGAGGAAGGGGAAAGATACAGTGCAATCAATTAAAATCACATTTGGCAGAACAAGGCCAAACCCACAGCTATGAATGCACCTCGGTGGCGATTTTCAACACTAATGAACACAAAGGCAGATGCACTATGATTATATAGCTGAAAAAAAAAAAACAAAACCATGAGAATCAGAGCAGCACAGGCATTTCCCTTCCGTGGTATCCAGCCCAGGATGGCAGCAGTGGTTTCTGAGGTCCTCAAAGCACCTCAACAACTGCAATTCATTCTCTATCTCCACTGAGTTTTGCAGCTTTGTTGCTATGTGCAATAAAATAATTCTTCCAAAACACACAACGGGAAGAGCAAGCCCATGCTCTGCACTATGCCATACACTCTTGGAATAAATCAGATACCCATGAGTACAAAGTGGGAATGTTTCCAAGGGTGGTGGAGTCTGTTCTTTGAAGCTGGATTGCCTGGAGTTGTTTTAAAACCTTTCTATTCTAGGCAGGTACTAGTGTGACACTCACATAAAACTGAAATTATGTGGCCCAGCAGGAGCCCCATCTCCCAATGAATATTAAAGAAGCACAGTCAGTGCTGCAGCCTTCCAACACTCTGCTTACCTCTCATCCATGTTCTTCTAACAGGGGAAGGTTACCCTGTGTGGCTGCTCCTGCTCACTCAGCACATAAGCTGTGACTCCTTCATCCAAAGGTCTGGTTTTCTCTTGTACTGACACTTCTGGCCGTGTGTGGGAGGGCACACTGGGTCGCCAGCAGGAACAGGGAACCTACCTCCAGCTATCCTGTTTTTTCATTCCAACTGAAGCATGGTGTTGTAACACTGTCTAAAAATCATCTCCTCTCCTCCCCACATGATCTATAAATTAACATTCAGATTGCAGAGTCTATATAATTGCATTTGGGCATGGAAATGGCATGGTTGTATAAGGAGAGCAAGTATTTCAGATGGAACTCTTACATGCAGGCAAATGCCTATGCACACCATTGTACACTCCTACTCTCAGTCACCTCACTCTTAATTTCTCAGTACAATAGAAAGATTTGGCTACTAAACTCTCCATTTTGATTACAGACAATTTAATCAGGCTGAAGGCCCTATGAGTACCTCAGTTTCAGCTTCAAAACACAGACTTTTATTGCCTAATGGAAGTGCTGAGTTAAGCAAGGTAAAGAAATTAGTTGCATTTTATTCCTTGCCTTCTGAATGGGCTATAAAGCATACAGACATTCTGCTCTAACTTTTGCACAGCTGTCTCCATTTACCTATTTTCATTACTCCTCTAATTTGCCAAAGGACTATGTTTAGTTTCTTACCTGATATAATCAAAGTATTCTTTGTGCTGATTCCGATAAAAAACAGACAGTTTGAGCATACGGCCTGCAATCACTTCAGCTTTTTCCAATAGCTGCGTTAGGTGAACTTTTGAATAATCTGGAAAGGAAAGACAAACTGCTAGTACAGGGGGCAGGAAAAACCACAACACTCTCCAAAAGCCACATAGACACGCAGACTGAAAATTTGGAACAGAGTCTTGGTAACACACATCACATCATGCCCCCAGTTTTCAACAGTGGCAACAAGCAAATCAAACGGCAGGAGCAGGCATTGGTGATTCTCCCCCACGAAGACTCTGCAAGCCTACAGCAACTTTCAGTTTAGAATTTCCTATGTTAGAGCTGGCTTCCCCGAATTTGGGACTGCAGGAGAGCTCAGGACTGCAGAGGAGCTCAGGACTGCCCTCTCTGGCTCATATCAGTTGATATGTTTGCTATAATATACCTGGTTGTGAGCCAACAACCAATGACAGAACGAACAAAGCTTGCTCAGGACCCAGCTTAAATGACTTCCCAACCAACATGGGATTCATACTGAGCTTGCCTCAGTCTCCAGCTTTCACACAGGCATGCACAGTGGCAGCAGGTCGTGACCGTACAAAGGAAGCCTTATAAATCAAAAACAGGCCAAAGTGACCCTCAAGACACGGTGCTGATGGTGCTGGGGCTTTCCAGCATGCAGAGAAGACAGAGCAGCAGAATGTCTTAAGCTGTCAGGGAGCTGCTGTTCCACCTTTTCCCCACAGGTGCTGGTAGCCAGCAACAGGCACACCAGTGGCCCTTTCCTAGCCCAGGACCTAGCAGTCCCTAGCCGGTTGTCCCTAGCCTGGGACAGGCACAGCACTTTGGGACAGCGAAGCTATTGCACGAGGAAGGGCAGTCCAGCTGCCGCTGCTTGACGTGCAAACCTCGGCACACACACAGCCTGAAGTTCCAGTTCCATTCTCCAGGGGTGACTATTAAAGGCCACCAGCACAGCTGGCACTGGCAGGCGACCAGCCCGGTCTGGCAGCAGAGCCAGCAGTAGTTCTCTCCAGCCCGGGGAGATCCCTCGGCAGCGTTACCTGCGGTGCAGAACTCGATGATTTCGCTCCACTCGGAAACGACGTAGTCGCCGTCGAGCTGCTTGGAGGCCGTCTGCACGGCCACCGTGTACTCGGTCCGGGGGCTCAGGAACCAGTGCCCGCGCACCGTCATGGGCAGGGGGACGGCCTTGGCCACCAGCTTCGTGGGGACGTCCTGGCACAAACGACAGCACAGAGCGACACCCCAGTCAGCACTGCAGCCAAACCCATCTGCCGCCCTTTCCTCCGCTGTTTCTGCCATGTAGTCCCCGAGCCCTGGCTCCTCCCTGCAAACCCGAGTTACTTCCCACAGTTTGTTGGTGCAGCAAAGTGAGCAGTGGCAGAGGACAGTGGTGTAAGGCCTGTTCTAAGAGACGTGGGGATAACTTGCATGTATGAATTAATGATTTGTTCCAAGTGACTGCAGAGTAATACTATTATATATAGCCCAAATACATAATTCAGACTAGGGCCATTTGTGCTTAAGCATGCAAACTAAGAAAGACATGCTACTAAGAACAAAGGTATCTTAATTTAAGAGCTTCTTGTGCTCTCATTCTTTTCTTTCAGCCAACGTAATCAAACAAAATTCTTCCTGCTCTCAATCAGTCCCTCTACACTGCTGCTGCTATCTTCCAAGCTAAATTTCAACAGAGAAAATTAAACACATTGCAGAGTAACTGTGGCTGATTTACTTCTATCAAAATACCCTTCTGTACAGGAATAGCCAGAAGAAGCCAAACAGCTTGTGCCCAGCACTGAACCTCTTGCTTTCGCCCCCACTTCCCCTTCAGATCCTTTGTTTTGCTCTTCCAGTATATCACAGCCCCAAGGGTGCAACAAAGAAAAATAGCTGCTTGTTGGAGTTGAAATACTTGATTTCTACAGTACCAAAGACTTTGGTACAGACCACCAAGGGACAGAAAAAATGGAAGAACTGGACAGTCTGTGCTAGAACTGCGGGTGAAAGGACTCACAATGGAGTTGAATGATTCTCTGTAGTGTATCTGAGGAGCTGTGACAGAATGAAAGGTATTTATTATTGAATATTCACCAGTAATTACAGAACAGTAAGATGGCTGCCATGTGAAAAGTGGGCACTTTAAATGACATCCATAACTGTCCACCTATAAATACTAGTCCATAATCATCTACCTATAAATACTAGCATAGTAGTCCTTTAAGGAAAAAAGGAGTAGAAGAGAGATATTTTCTGGCCATGATCTCTAAGCAAGGTCTGAAGGATTTTTGTTTCTTTGTCTTCTATTGTGGGAAAAGATCTTTCTCCTTTTGTTTTCCTATCAACAAAAAAATTCTTCAGTTTCTGTATTAAGAAACTGTAAAATTAGCAGCTTGGGTTATTACAAGAACTGATGTATTTGAGTGATAACCAAGGGTAAAATTTTCTTGTCATGATTTCTCTTTAACCAATTCTCATTTAAATCAAATAATAGTTGGGAGAAAACTTTATCTGAAAATGAGACAGTTGTGCATGCAACAACGAGTAATATGTAGAAAAAAATTACAAAGAAATAAAAAAGCAACACCAAATGACATTTAAATCTACCCCCCAAAGGCATCCCGCTGGACTGAGTCTGCTACTGCTAATGCAGTCAGCAGGTGCCACAGTTAACATCATTGGTCTTCCTGTCACCTCTTCTTTGGTTATGGTAAAAACAGCTTCCACCTGGGTCAGATCCCTGGGTTCACACCCCAGTGGTAGCTTTTCCCCCATGAATTTTGTCAGTTTTCATGTGACATTAAAAGCCTCGTTGCCCTCAGGTGTCAGAGCCTTACCTTCCAGCTGTGCATCAGGAACCTCTTTTAGCTGTACCAAAAAACAGGGGAGACTACCAAAAAGAAAAGGGTAGAAAGAAAGGGGCAGACCACCACATTAAACTGAGGGGTTTATATCTTGCACAGCTGGGGGGGGCATATGTGCTGCTTCTCATAGCTCTAATCTGCTGGGTTTTTTCTAAGCAAACACCATTTTTTAAAAAGTCACTATACAGAGAAAATGTTCAAATGTTCACATTGAGATTCCTCTGGGAATTCTCCATGTCTCCCTTTCATCTCTCTTCTGCTCAGCTCTCATTCCTGGCTGATCCACCAAAGAACTGCAAAGTAGGTACCATGCCAGCTCTAGGAGAGCCAGGATTCTGGAGTGGCAGATGGCTGCTCCACTACCAGTGCCCACCAGACAGCTCTAAAGGTACCTAGGTGGCAATAATTTCTAAGAACAGCCTGCAAGCTCTGAATAACTAAGCAGCAAGGTGTTTGAGTCACCCTAGTCTCCTCCTTGGGAAAAGAGGTACCTTTCAGCCTTCAACTTTCTCCTATTTCATGCTACGCTTCTCTTTGCCAGGTCTGCTCATAGAGCACATTGTATGAACTCAGCACATCCAGATTCTAGTCCCGGTTTTGCTAAATATTTGAGTCTTTTCCTTATTACATGGGAGTAATCATATTTCCATATTTAAAAAAAGACAGGAGGTATGCAAAATGAATTGAAAAGAAGACAAAATCTTATTACAATTCTAGACTTTGCACACCACTACCTATACAAACCTTCTCCTTCACAGAGATGATGACAAAAGTCATAAATAATAAGGATTTATGCACCCTAAGTATGCTGAATATACTTTATATATTTACCAACAGAAACAGTATTGAAAGGATGAATCATTCACGGATGCTCTCCCAGGGACACAAGAAAACAAACATCTCCCTTTCCTGAGGAACAGCATGGATATATTTATCAGGTTAAGTCTATATCCCAAGTAACTTACTCACAGCCATCTAAACAAGCTGATATTTAAAGTTAATTCTGTGTAAGTTAGAAAATGAGCCAGTCCTTTGGGTCAGCACCTATGAGAGACATGGGCATTTGTAGTGCTTTACCCTCCCTACCTGTAAGCTAAGTAAGGATGAATTCTCCTTGCACAGGCATCTTCAGGGTGCTGGATGACTCCTAGGAGTAAATCCCGATGCTCTTTTTGTATCTAGGCAGTAGGGCTCTCTCTCTTCTCTCTAAAAAGCTCTGCTAGGAGAAAGGGCAGTGCTGTCCCTCACCTTAATGCAGAAGCTTTGTTAGGAAAGCTTTGTTAGCTCCCTGCTGTGAGTGAGGATTCAGCCCCGAGTGCTGCAGCTGCTGCTGTATCAGCTGCTGCTGCTGAGCTTCAGCTGGGAAACTCCTGTGGCCGAACTCGGAGGGAGGAAGGAAGGAAGGATGCTTGTCTCTAACACACCTGGGTTGCACATTGGGAACTGGAGCACTTCGATTACCAACAAAAGCTGTTCGAGGAGTTGTGTTAAAAACCGCGTAGTACTAAAGATGCATGAAAGCAAACACCCGAGTGCTGTGGCACCGAGTTGGAGTATTCAGCCTGTGCTTCACTATTGCCCACCCTCTCTGCTCTCTGGATCTCTGTCATTCAGGCTTGGGAACAAAACCACCAAAAATTACACCAAAAAATATCTTAACCAATTCACTAACAAAATTAGTAGCAAGCAATTTTTAGTTAATTCTGACAAGACATCCAACTTATTAATCATTTTAATTGACAGATTTTAGTCTCCTGTTCTTACAAAACCAATTACCTCTGTCCTTTGACTAAATACCACTGCCTAGTAAAAAGCTAGGGAATTGCTGAGAAACACAAAATAAATCTTATAGCTTATCTTTATTATACTACCAATACCTTTTTCCCCCCTCTCCATTTTAAGTCTAGTCTCATCACTGTGATAAAGATTTTGAAGTGTATGTGGTGTTTTCACCACTAGGATGGCTCTAGTTTTCACAAAAATAAATGTTCCAATTTTACACCAGTTTGCACATGAATTAAAAAACATGTAGAATAATAAAATGAATGAAATTAAAAATAATCCATTGCAGTAGGCATTTGCATTAGAAGGTATATTTATTCCTGCAGTGTAAAATGGGAATTTCAATTCAAAGGCTGTTAGACTAAAATTAGTAAGAGTAAGGAAAAAGCAAATGTACCCTACTTTATTTGCTATTACAATTAAAAATGGGGCATAATACATGCCTGTTATAACATTAGGCTTAGTAGTGCTTCACACACTGGTTCCTAGGAACTGCAACACCCTGGCCAAACATGCAAAATTCTCAATTTCAAGCAATAGTAAGTGATTTTTCGTTACTCTTAATGCATATGTTACTTCCAACCAAAAAANAAAAAAAAAAAAGTCAAATAAAATTATACACCTGCTATTAACAGAAATCTTATGAAAAATACTCTCACAATAAAAAGTCTCAGAGAAATTGGTGGGAATATTTTCTGTTTATCCGACTGGCTTAGAAACCAACTGTTATTTAGGTGCTGATAGAATTACAGCCCTTATATTTGTTTGGATGGTTACTTGTGCCTTGGCAAACCTTATCTTTTAGATAATACCAACATTATTTTTAAATTTGCAGAATGTTCTATTTCATTCCATGTTTCTCTAGACATCTCAGTATTTCAACTGTTCTGAGGTCAAAGCAAATTTTGCTGGATTTGGTAAGTACAGATTCTGCAATGCCTTTAATACATTCCTGCACCAGAGGCTTGAGGAAAGAGGCCAGATGAATATTCAGGTCACAGTGCTGAACACTGCAAACTAAAATTGCTGGAAGCCTTCCTGAAGTGCATTAGAATTTGTGGCTCTTCGGTTGAAATGACATGTGTTTCTCTCAGGAGTCTGTCACTGAACAAGGACAGGCAGAGAATACTCACATTTTACAAATAACCATGAAGAACTAGTCAGGAATAAAAATGGCTGTCTTGCACTACATTGTACATGTTCCAAAGGTGCTTTCAAATGAAACAGAAAAAGTAACGTGCAGTTCTCTGCAAAACAAATGTATTTGTGTGTACATGCACATAGGCTGGAGACAGAGAAGGTACTTTGAGTAAACCAAAATTCCATCAGATTAATCAGAACCCACCTTTGCTGGATGTCCAATGCTGGTTTCCCATGGCTTGGCTTTGAAAGGTTAATAAAACATGGAGATTCATTTGTTTAAAATCAAGTATTTGTGCCCTGATTTTTAAATGAAAATTACCTTGTGTTTGAATTTGTTGGAATTCTTGTTTTCTTTCTTGTTGAGATCGATGAAGTAATGAGTAATGCGATCCTTGGATTTAGAATCCATCTCCCAAGAAATCTTGAAGGAATCACATGTGATGTTACTTATTTTGATGTTGTGTGGGACTGGAAGCTCCTCCATCTCTGCAATCCCACTATCTTGTGATTTATTCCCTGCATAGAAAATAAGCACGGTTCGTTCAGTGCAGGACCCATTTGATCACTGTTTTGTGAACAGCTTTTCACACAGGCTCACAGGGGCTACTCAGGAGCCAGGGAGGTACAATTCTGCAATTCTGGATGTCAGTGGTGGAAAGCATTGGAAAGGGATGCAATTCCTCAGGTGAATGAGCACTAACAAGATGCAAGCAGGGCTCAGAGAGTGGCTGCCATCACCTCGGTGTGTGCTTGCAGGCTGACAGTACAAACCAGCTGAAGCCATCAAGTGCTCCAAGGTTCAGTTAAGAAGGCAGCAATGTCCACAGTTAACATCATGGCCCTATCCATATCTGTCAGCAAAATCAACACAAGCACAAATCATATTCAGCCTTAAACCATTTTTCAAGCACAAAGCACAGCCAATCTCTGCAAGGGTTATAGATGGTGGATGCATATGCACATATGTATACACATATTTAAAACAGCAACTCCTTTGAAATGAAACAATTAACACTTTGATGAGCCACAGCAAAAGGTACACACAAGCAAACTTCATTTTCTGTTCTTTATTCTTTCCATTTTCCCAGCTGAGACCCTGCAGTTTTCTTGGGAAGTTCTTTTCTGATGTCTCTAAGTACATATGGGAGATGAACAAATGACCATTGACCCCAGAAAGAACCACTGGTTTTAAATTTAGGTCTCCCCTTAGTTCCCAAGGCAACTTTATAGCTCAGCATTCTGTGAACATTAGAACTCAGAAATGTTAGGTGTTCTTGCACTTACATGAGACCCAAGTCAAAAGTGAACAAGTAGAAAAAAACAGAAAGCTGAGAAAAAACACTGGGCAAAAAAAGGGGAAAATCTCGATGGTGTAAGAGAAGAAGTAAAGAAACAGAAGAGAAAAAAAAAAGAATACTGAACATAGATAAGGACAGATAGAAACAAAGGAGAGAAAAAAAAAAAGCTAATGTCTGTGTAAGAAAAAGGAAAGCTCCCAAGTTCTGGCCAGATGAGGAAGATGGGAAACTCATGCAGGGATGTGAGGCAATGCATTGTCAGAACTGGCATAGTCACCTCTAATTACAGAAAAAGATAGTATTTATACTTTCATCTAACTGGTAAAAAATGATAAAAAACTGAACTCAGAGGTGTTTGGGCATTAATAAAAGTAAAAAATTTACTTGGAAAACATTAGGAACATTTCAGCCTCTCAACATACTCTGCCAAAGAATTATTCCAACACTTCAATGCAGGAATATTACAGTTGGCCTGATTGTTCAAAATTCTCTTCATAGATATGTGAAATTCAATCACAGGGTCTGCAAAATTCATAGATCTCCAGCTAGTATTGTGAATAATGCATTTTTACTGGTGACTTCAAGAACTAATAAAACTATTTTTAATTTCTATTTTATGCATTTACATCCAAAAAGCTGTCTATTCTTCAAACATTCTATCGCTTTTTTTTTTTTTTCTTTTTCAACTAATACCAAAATCAGTTAGTGCATGGTCTTGCTCAAAATGCCCCCGTATTTGTGCCATACACAATGACATTTACAACAGCTGCACTGGCTGCAACAGACTCAGAAATACCAGCCATTACTGAAAGCTTTCTCCTCATATGAAAGACGTGGTAAGTGCTTTTCCCAACATGACATTTCAGAAAGCCAGCAGGGAGAAAATGGCACTGCTTGCTTTTGCAAGCAATTTGTATTTGAAAGATGACAGAAAGCTCTGCCAGGTACACTGAAAAGGCTTCGTATGATGGGCTCTTCCACCAGCCAGGCTCTGTGTTTAAGCAGAAGATGGAGTGTTGCTGCCGAGGTTCTCAGAGCTGGAGGGCTGGACAGACTGACACCCAGCACTGTACAACGTCCTGAACAGACATGCAGCCAGGAAACCCAGGCCATAAATCCACAATCCCATCATGTGCAAATTTTTTGCCTAAAATGAGCTTTGTATTCCATACCCAGCCAAGGTGGTTTAAGCCTCAGGAGATGTGCAAAGCAGGAATAACCATTGACACAAAGTAACGGAGAGAAAAAAAAAAACATTTTGGAGAACATCAATGGCAAAGAGCAAAAGTGCTTCTGGAAATAGGTATCGTTTCCTGTGCATTTCTTGGTATTAATATCTGTCACACATCTTCAGATATCTGACATCCCATTCCTTTTAACTTCTTTGCTTTTGAGGTTAACACATACCTTAAGCAAACGTCAAGCAGAAAATCTCCAGGTAATTCTTTGGGTTAGGGTAGGGGTTAGGGTTAGGATTAGGATTGAGAGAGTCAAAGAACCGAGAGCTCCAGGAACCCTGGGGTGGAGAAGGCAGGCCAAGGCCACCCTGGCAGGGCCCCAACACTGCTGCTCCTCTATCTTTATGGTCTGGACTGCCTGTGGTGCTGGGGTTAGGGTTGGGGTTAGGGAAGGTAGTGCTTAGGGGCAATTGTTAGGTACTGGGTAGTGGCAGTGGCTATGGGTACTGGCTCGATAGAAAACGGGGTGATATAACACACATATTTTAGGGGAACTACAAAGACAACAAAGAAAACTAAGCACACTTAACATGACAAGCTCCTGAAGAACCTCCACCTCTAACACTGGCTTTTTCCCCCAGGATTGAAAGTTTGCTACAAAAAAGAAAGCCCAGATTAAGTGGTGATTGCTCTGTTCATCCAAACCACGTCTGTCTGTGCACAAGCACCTCCAAGCAGCCTCTAGGTTGCTGCAATCTTTTTATGGTGGGTGAGACATCCAGAAGCCATTGAATTAACTGGGAAAGAAGCCCTGGTGATATCCCACAACCAGCAACTGGAAGGAAAGTCAGACTAACTGTGGTGATGCCACTCCTGTGTCACCACAACATTCCCCTCCACTGATGGAATTTCACTCATCTGGGCTGCTGCCACGCAGAAGAAGACAGTGCACCGAGTGCTGGGTGTACTTTCTCTGGGAAGACACACAAGACATTAACCCCTGCAGGTATTTCTGTGAGGTGCCAGCTCCATGAAAACCTAGCAATGTCAGTGACTCAGCTTCATGAGCCAGAAATAAGCAAGGCGAGACTGTACTCACATAGTACAAAATTAAAAGCTAATTCTAGATTCTTAATACATTCTGGGAAGATACCTGGAAATCAAAAGATGTGTAGATGACAATGAGAAGCAATTTCTGAGACCCTCAAGTATCAGGTTTATATATATACACAGATACCAACAGCACATGTAATAAACACACTTAAGGCCGCACAGAATTTTATAATATGAATCACATTTTTTAAAAAGAAAATCTCACCTTATTCAGATCTTAAAAGTGTATGCACTGGGGAAATCAGAATGTCATTTTCTCAAGCTAACATTTTCAGTACAATGAGAAATATTAGCTATGGTATTTTGAAGTAGAAATGTTTGATGAGAGGGGATCAACATTTAAGAGCACAGGGATACCATGACATAAGAAATCCTCTTATTAGGTGTGGATACTAACAACTGAGAACAACTCACTTACACACAGGAACTCCCATAACATGATCAGAGAAACCCTTACATCTTCTGAAATACAAAAGTTTCTACCTTTTCTTGTCTTGATAATTCAGCTGATAGGTTATATATCAGATCTGTAAAGGTAAAATATTGTAATTACAGACATCTGATATAGACTGACAATACTTAAGAGCAGTAATTGAGACTGAATTCTCCAATTTACTGAGAAGGTATTTAATTTCCTCAAAAATTCAAAAGAAGGGGGAAAACTTCATTTTATATAACCATCAAAAATGATGGGGAAGTGCCAGGAAATGACGTATTAGCTGCATACTTTAAATTTAACTAAGCAAAAATACGGTCTCATATTTTTCTCCTGAGCTCTGGAATGACTGGCTCCCTGTCCAACTGCTGGCTATATAGAATTGTTTTACAGAGCCAGGACAATATGTCCTCACCAAGCAAATAATTAACCCGAACACCAACAATTTCAATGTTCACAGCAACACCCTGTGCAAGAGAGACAGTGAAAGCACACAGAGGAAATACAAATGCAACAACATTCAAAAACTTATTAAATTGAGGCTGTTATTTGTTAGACTATGTACGTGCACTTCTGTAGGACAGCTATTCTATTTCAAAGCTAATTTTTTACCCATAGCCACAGAAGTAATGTTTATGTTTTGTTTGTGCCTCTTTTCGTGTACAAAAAAATGAGTGAAGAGTCTCAGACTCCTAAGTATCTCTCTCTCCTCTCCCCCAGAATCCTGGTAAACTACCTCCCAAGAGAGATTTTTATATTTATATAAGCATATTTAGGAATATTTTCTAAATAAGTGTCCTTGTAAAACCAATTCCTAAATTAGATAAAGAGGGAATGCCTGACCCTAGAAATCCTGTTAGAGGGATAAACTCCTCTAAACCTTCTCCTCATTTCCTCCCCGTTGTCTGATACTACTGTTGTGAATTCTCTAGTAAGAAAGGCACACTGTGTCCAAAATCTTTTAAAAATACTTTCAAAACCAAAGCATTACTTAACTATAACATGTATATCTATATTTACTGAGTGTTTTTGAAATGTTCATATACATTCAGATTCTCTTATCACTTGGTTTTAACAGCTTAATTTAGCTCTTTCCTGCTAATCTAGGACATTGACTGCAGCAGGAATATTCCATGTGCAGACCAAGAGAACACAACTGGGCTCTGTGAGTACAAATGTGCCTTCAGTACAGGCATCTTCTTCAGCTGAGAATGCCCCCAAGTGTGCCCGCATAAACAAAGCACGGAGCAGTCTCTGGATTGCCTGGTTTCTGTGCTGACTAATTGGTCTCAGCCCCTTACAAAGGACTCGATTCTTCCTCCTTCTCCCACGGAGGATGAGTGTACTCTCCAAGTGTGTGTTCCCCCAGCACCAGTGGGAATAAACACACCGTGGGGCAAGCCTGGCAGCCAGCAGCAGCCAACAGAGGCACCGTGGTGAAGTTTGGAACACAGTTATGCTGGCAGAACCGAAGGGCTTTGGTTCACAGCTCAGTCACTCTCTCAGCAGGCACTGAATGCAACATTATGTTCAACAGGAAATTAAGGGTATCTTTACAGAGAAGGTTACTATAATTAGTAAGCAGAAATTAAATAGTCCCATTATAACATTTCGGTGGAATATAAATTTTGGCATAGATACTGAATTTTCAACAGTGGATTTGTTGGGCCATATGTATTCATTCTAATTTAATAATAAAACCCAAATATTTCTTAAATATGACAGCAGAAACAGTAACAAGAAAAAACCCAACATGTTCACTCCTGTGATAAGACCACAGATATCTGGAGTTATACCTGGAATAAATTTGATACAAAATATGTATCTGCTCATCTAAAACCAAAGGCTACTGCCCAAAAGATTTTATACCTATGACTTACAATGATGTTCAGGCACAATTTTCGTATGATATATATGAAATATATATATGAATTTTTATATATATATATATATTAATTTTCCAGACTACTGTGGAAACCACTAGTACTTTTACTATGCCAAGAAAGACAAAAATACTGACAAAACCCATCACCCTTGGGCAGTGAGTCTCCTCAGGCTCACTTTGCATCCAGTGAAGAAAGGCAGTTTCCTAGATGGAATAATCTGAGTTTACAGGTAGCTCTCACATTTAACTTTGCCATTTAACTAGAAAGGGAGGTCACAGAAGTTAAGAGCTAGCTGAAGTTACCCTTTATAATTATTTCCTAAATTACATTTGTCAGTTCTACTGATTCTCACGATGCAACAGCAATTTGCAAGATTTCTGCCAGAGAAAAAACAAAAAGAACACGGGGATTAAAAGTACATTTTACATTGTAGCCAATTTCTGAACTCCTTAGCAATGAAATCCACATGTCACTGACTCAGAAATATCCTTTGGACTGATACTTTAAAAGGGATAAACTTTTCAAGAATAATTTCTCTGAATTTCTGTGTCAAATACATCAGAGTTCAGCACTTATCCCCACAATATTTCTTCTAAAAGCACTGATAGGATCAAACATCTCAGGACCATTTGAGCTTGAATGTGGATGAATTTACAACTTGCTAACTGCAATTATAGATAAATTATTTAATAACTGTAATTTAATTAATTTTAAATAAAAATAAATAATGCATTTAATTGGATCATTAAACTAATTCCTCAGAATAATTGTTTCCTCTCTTACTATTACCATGCAGAAAATTCAGATATATCACTGTACATTGTCCTTTGTTATCAGCCAAATAGTCTAGATCAGTGCCAATTCTTCCTTTGATTTGAGACCTATCCACACTTGAAGCAAAAATTTAGGTAACGATTAGTAACATCTCCAGAAATACCTAAATGATATGGAAAAGTCTTTATGAAATCAATGGAATTTAAGCTGAGTTACTCAAGAACTTCTGAAAATGTGATTGCAACTATGTACACAATTTTCACAAACCCAAAGCATAACACAAAACCGGACTGCAAATGAGATCAATGGCTAAACTGCAAAGGCTGACCTTATTCTTTCACTAAGATTTAATTTTTATTTGATATCCTGACATCTTGGAAGTATTTAATATTTATACCTTACTCATTCAAAACAAAACCGCATTTTCAGAATGTCAATAGCAGCCAAACCCCTAAACTGAGTACTGAAATGGAAATAGATACAAATCCCTGTTGATACAATTACCTTTTTTAGAGTTCCCCTTATTCCTTATAGATAATTTTTGGAAGAATATTTGTATGAAAACTGGATGCCTCTATGCCTCTGTAAAGTACTTGGTGTCCCACAAGGCTGGGCCATTATTATGGAATTTTTCCTGTTTCCTTTTTCTAATTTTATTACAAGTAAGTTGAGGAGTGTTAGCACAGTAATATGCTTAGCTAAACACACACAGGTTCACACAAAATTTAATTTTCACTGTGTTAAAAACATATGGAGAAAACATGAAAAAGGAGGATTTTTATTTTCAGATGAAAATATTCAACTGGAATGTAGTAAATAATCATGTAGGTACATATTTCTTCACTAAGGACCAGGAAAAGTGTAAGACTGAAAAGCCACCTGGGCTAGAAGATTAAATTGACACGCATGCTGTCATGTCTGCTCCTCCCTGTGTGGCAGATATGGAGATCTATTGAGACCTACTGACCCTACCACGCTTTCAGAACTGACCAAATCAGTGGTAGAGAGCTGAGAAGTGCTGGGCTCTCTTTTCATGACCCATGAATACCAAAACCAAACAAACTGAATTGGCCAGATAAGCTGAGACTGAGTGCAAGTGTCACCACCATCCATCAATGTCTTGCTCCTCATCCTGTCCACCGAGTGACTCCTGCATGCCAAATAACTTATACCCAGTTCCCTCTAAAGTTCTCAGACTGTCTAAATTAAACACGGCTTTATTTTTTACTGTACCTTGCCATGTAAAGCCAAATGAGCTTCTCTGTGACCTTCTGTGAAATGAGAGTTGCAGTGTGGCAAAAACAGCTCCAGCTGCACTCCAGCTCCTACTGGCAAACCATTGGTTTTCATGGCTCTGCCATCTGAGCCAGGCAGGGCAGTTCTGTCTTCTGGAATTGAACAGGACATTACAGCAGGCCACAAACACTAAGCCACCACAGCATTTACTCCTAATTAAATGCTCCCATTTTGTTCAGCACAGCAAGCTCGCAGTACATGGGTGGTAAGTGGCTCTTCTCAGCATGTGTTGGCTACAAGATACATTTGAAAAACAAATTTTAATTAAAATGTGCATTTCTCAGTTGCTGAAAGGGAAAGAAGGCAACAAGGGATGTAAAAGGCTCTAAACCACCATCTAGGTTAATTTAAATGCCATTTTAAAATGAAAATGAACTTTGCAGCCACTTACATACACTAGAATTTGAGGATAATGCATACCTACAGTTATACAGAATTCCAGATTTGGAAAGCAAGTGCGTACGTCAGAAACACTACAACAAAATCTATCCCAGATCAATCTATCACATGAACTTCATCCATTTAGCAGAACTCTGTGTTATCAGGTCTCTATTATTATCTATCTATTATTATCTATCTATTGTGAAATTCTGACCATACTTCAGACTGCACTCAGGCCCATTTTGTGGTGTATTTTTGTAAGGATGCTATCTCAGTGCTGTTTTGCTGAAAATTGGGAGCAAAATTGTTCAGCAGACTCCCACCCTGTTGATCCCTAAAGGGGCAGATTTTGGAGCAGGAAGGGATACAAAGCTTTTAAAGGCATGAGGTTTGTCTCTTGTGGTGAATAAAATGTCCAGCTGCGTCCGAGACTGTGGAACTGCCTGTGTCTCCAGGACTAACAACAAAGGAAAACAGATCTCATAGATGAAGGCACTGACTGTATGACCCCAGACAAGTTGCTTGGGGCCAGATTCCCATCCAAGTTACACTGCTCTGGGTCACTGGCCTAATTGCTCCAGTGCTCTTCATCTAACAGTGTAATTGAGGCAAATCTTTGCCTTAGTTCTCCACTGCTTTTAATATTAACTGTATATTAGACAAGTGAGTGGCCTTTCATGATTTGTGTTTCCACATGTCACTAAACAAAAGAGAGAGACAAACAAACACTTCCATTTTAGTTTATTACTAGGAACCTCATTCATACCCATTTACCTCATTCTTTGGCTGGCAACAACTTGTGCCATTTATTGCAGCTGTGTCTTCATCTAAACCAAGATGTGTTCTCTACTTCAAGTTAAGTCATGTGAGCTCAAATCTAGCAAGATGAGGCAGCCTTGGATTCACACCAGCTTTAATGTGACCTGCCAGCTTGCCTGAAAACTGCAAGTGCCTTGATCACACAAGGATTTTTTTCATTTAAAATCCACTTCCTTTCAACAAAGGGAAGCCCAGACAGAAAGGGAAAACTCGTCACTTGAAGGGCAGCAGAGAGAAGTCAAGGCTGGGGAACACAGTTTTACTAAGCATTTTCCTTGAGAAAGTAGGGTGCTCAGCATGAGTGGGCTTTTGTAAGTCTCTGGACACCCTGGCAGTCTGCAGCATGAATGAGCATTTCTTTACTTCAGTGCTCTGGTTATCGCTGTGTGCTTTTCACACACATCTCTTGTAAGGAACGGGATTTGCCTCTGGTTTACACCAGTTTGTGCTTTTTAGCTGTGATTTGAAATGTGTTACATATTCGCCATAGTTCAGGAAATTCTACTTTGTAACTTGTACTGGTTTTTCACATTTAAATTGTATGCACATTTTGGAATTGTAAGCTGGTTTCAGACTTTCTCTCAGGCCCTGACAACTAAAGGATATAGGGGTTTTGATAGCCCTTTTTTTTGGCAGGAGTCGTTAAGTTTTGTTTCTTTTTTAGCTGGTTTCCTAGGGCAACCAAACATTGTCAAGGCCTTTAGATGTAAGTCTGCCACTGGTTGACTGTTCCTAACTTTTGAACCTCTGACAAGAGCAGAGAGCTCACAGATAACCTAGGTTGCTGCCAGCTTCTTTAAGGCAGGCAGGCATGCAGAAATGAGCAGATCCAGCTAAACACTCCCTTATCAAGAGGAAGGCTACAATGAGTTCAAGCTTTTCACTGTCACTAGAATATAAAGATGACATAGTTATGAATATTGTAGTCAAAAGAAATCTTTCAGCAGAGTCTTCACCACACTGGAATTCACCCCTCACTCAGACACATACAGCATATTGGCTGTGCATATTTATTAAAAGTCTCAGCTGTAGCTCATCAGCTTCCTGCCCTGATGGCATTTCTGACAGAACTCTCCTGGAGGTTATCTAATGAGAATTGTCTTATGAAGAAAACTCAAAGCAAAGATTTGATGTAATTAAATTAAAAGAAATCTACAACAATTCTAAAAGCATCAGATTCAAATCCATGCTCCTCAATAATTCTCAAATTGCTTTTAAAAAATGCACAGCTCAGTTGGATACTTACAGTAGTTTCCATTACAAATTTTCTGTAGTCTTATTATGCCGGCTATCAACAGCCACTGGATTGCAACACTGGCACCAGTCATGATCATGGCAAGACAAAAATTGATTAGCTATAGAGGAATAGCTGCATAACCTTCTACAAATTCACTATGCCAGACAAGTCCCCTTGGGTATGGTACTTAAAAAGAATTCATATTTAACTTAGATTTTCATCTTTTGGATTTAGAGAATTTAAAAGCATCTCAAGGAATGCTTTCCATTCCCACTCTGCACTATATGAGCTAATCTGATAAGCATACTGAGATACACTGAAGGATTTCGTTTCCCTCTCTGGCTTCCATCTGCAGCACTGCACACTTGCACCAGGGCTGACAGCCCCACCAGGCAGCCTAGGGGGCTCCCTGATGGTCTGCTCAAGGAAGCAACACAGAAACCAGCTGAGCATTACAGAACATACAAAAACAGAAAAAGGAGAATCACTATTTTATTTTTTTCCCATGGAGATCCTGGTTCTTCCCTGCACTTGTCCAGTTATGAGAAAGCAGAGAGTACTAGATATGTTCCTACTACTCAAGTCATGCTGGGCCTGATGTGTCACTAAACCTGAAATTAAACTCTCATGGCTCTAAAAAGGCTGCTCTACTCAGATCCCTGTGTATCAAGTATGATTTAGGAACTCCATGCTACCAAAACAGTGACAAAGTGAAGTACAGAAGTGACATATTCTTTGTGCTGGGGTCCCAAGGCATGGCACAGAGCTGGGCACAGACAGAGGACACAGAGAATTGTACCTGGAGTTTCAGGTGCCTCCCTCTGGGGGGAAAGAAAGTAACCTCTACACATGGGCAGAGGTGAGACAATCACAATAAATGGCATAAGAAGCCGTACTGCCCAGACCTGTCCTTTCATGAAGTGTAAGATGGTAGCTGTGTCATCAGAGCACAGGTAACACTGCCTAAAATTCCAGTGTGTTCCACACAAGAGGGACAACTTCCCTGTGATTTACTGGATTCAGACTGAGGGGATTTTCAGTTCCTGTTATTAGAGATATGTCTTGGAATGACACTAGAAGTGCAAAGGCTAGAAATTCCTCAGAAACATTAGTGCTCTGAAAGTCACGTGTTTACCACTGAACATTTATATTAAATTACCAGCATAAAGTTCATCATGAAAGTGTAAATACATAATATTTACTTTATGTCATCAGATGGAAGATGGACCTTAGCAGCATTAAAAAATACAATCTGCTGCACACCCTGTTTTTAATTTTATCCCTTGCTTTATATAAACTCACATATAATTTCCCTTTTACATAAGTTGTATTAAAAGGAACAACGACACAGCATGAGTCACTCCACAGATACTTGTACCCTAGGACTTACAGCTGGCCAAGACTGAAAGAGCCTTTTAACATCTTTTTATCCTGCTCATTTTGAAGTCCAAACGTTTTCAACTATGAGTACACATAGAAGTGAACTGAAAAAAAATGTTCAGAATGATCTTTTTAAAATGTTATTTCTAGCCAAGAAATAAATACAGATTACAAATACAGGTTAAATGCATGTACAAATATATACATCTGTCTTATTAAAAAAGACAGATTAAATCCAGACAAAGTGCAACTCAGAAAAATTCCAAATGAGATGCCTATCTTAATGAAATAAGATAAAATACACACACCAAAGACTAGAAAAACACAGTAGTTGTAAGATATTAATCATGCCACATTATGAATGCAAATTGGTCTTTACATAAAGCCTTACTGAAGCAAATGGAAGAGCTCAGGAAAGAAATTTATGGGATGCTTCTGATCATTGCAAACTGAAGAATTTTCCTAACAAGAAAATTCTAACAAGACTTTTCCTAACAAAGCTTAATAGGGCAATTCCTTCAACTGTGCTTCTCCTAGAGCTGCCAGCTGGGTCTGACTTTCTCCAATATTGGAGAAATAAACTCCAGACTCCACTCCACGCTTGGAAGTAAGAAAGTGCAACCCTGATAATACTTTCTGTCACTCTGCAGGAATGAAAGAGCAACACCAAACTAGTTTTAAGGCTTCTCCTTCTTGGCAGCAGCTAGGCCTGTCAAGGCTCAGAGAAACAGTTGTTAGGTTATGAAAACAGTAGAGCTGTGATCATTGCTTTCGGAAACATCCATGCAAAACACCTTGTTCATTGAAGCAGAAATAAAACAAGAACACTCTGAGAACAATAAAATAAAATTGACTAATGATTCAACTACAAACACCACTGTGAAAACTGATTCAGTTACGAATGCTGCAATGAATTCTAACCAAATCTTCTGTGCTGAAGGAAAAGAATTCAAGGTCAAATAAAGAATGCTCCACTGTAGAACAAACCCTGGTGAGGAAATCAAACAAAGTGATCCTGGAGAAGAGCTTTCTTTAGTTCCAACTGCCTAAACACTGTCTTTGTTCATGTTTTTATATAGCAGTGACGTATTTCATACACATATCCTGTACTGGCAGTGTTAGTACTATTTCTCCAGATATGTTTACAAATTTTTGAAGAAAGTAGTCTGCAAGAAAAATGGTTGAAAATTCTGTCAAAAGAGAACAGAAGACATAGATTAAGACTGTGGGCTGTGTTCAGCCAGAATTAAATATAGCCTTCAGGTCACAAAAAGCAGGAAAGGCCATGCATGCTGGCAGAGCAGAAGATGTACCTACTGTCCTGAGTGGTCTAAGAAAAACTCAGACTGGGAGGATTTTTAAAGTATACCTCCTCAGCTGGGGTGAAAGGTACTGCCACTACTTCAGCAGCACAAAGGGGACTGAAAACTACCTTCTTCAGAAAAGGCAGGGCCTCCAAACCTGCTGTTTAGAAGACATGAACAATAAAAGATGGAGGAAATGACAAGGAATGGGTAAAGGAGGAGATCTTTCTAGATTCTGGGGGGAAAAATTGAGAACTAATGAGGCAGAGAAGTCCCAAAATGAAAAAGCAAGGTCAGGAAGACAGGCTTCAGCAAGCCTTGGGAGACACCAGAACACAACAATGCCTGACTGGAACCCATTCAAAAATGAATGATGAAATACTAGAGAAGTCTAAATAGGATATTGATAGTGTCCCTCCTCAACAGACCTGACATGACAGAAGGGATACTCTGCCTGTTCTAGAAGCTATGGCTCTGGGACCAGGAACCTCACTGGAAAGCTGTTGGAAAGACTGAACTGGCCTTCTGGGTGTACTCCGACCTAGGTCATACAGGCAGAAAATGGTAGGGTAAATTGTGAATTTGGAAACATGAGCTCACAGTGCTTCTTACAAGAGGTGGTAGAGCCACTAAATTAGTAGGCTGAGACAAAAATTGCTAGTAAAATAGAAAAATCTAGTTTAAGATGAAAGATGAAAGAGATTAATTAGATAGTAATGGCATAACTCTTCCTCAATAAAAACAGCTTTAGTCTTTGAGATTTGCAGAAGATATATGAAATTTTAAGTGAGGGTTGGGCTTGGCTTCTCCTTCTAGGGGACTTCTTCTCAGAGGTTGGAGGGGTTAGAATTTCTCTTCCCTAAATGGTTCCTCCTGCCTGTACTTGCTGAGAACTACTGATCTGCAGGGCTGAACGAGGGCTGGCAGAGGTGAGACTGACAGATGGAAAAACAAGGGGTCCACTGGGCTACCACAGAGCCTGTGGTTCCAGGCTTTGTGTCTTTGTGAATGATCTAAAGAGAGATCACATTTGTGTACTGCAGACAACATTAAACAGAAGGAGCTGCAAGCACAAGGTGGCTTAGAAGCATAGGGAGGAAGTGCTACAATGGAATCTGTTACAGAATAAATAAAAGAATGCATCTGGGAACTCTAATCTGAAACAAACACAAAGAAGAAGGGACCTACACAGGAAACACTGACGATTAAAATGCTGTAAGTACAAAAATGACTAGAAATTAACTACAAAAGCTATGTTATATGTTTGGGTTTCAACACAGCAATATCAGCACTGGGAAAGAACAGTGATTCTGCAGGTGAATCTGGCATAACTACACATCAAGCATTTCGGTAGCTTTATAAGGGATCTCATAGAGTTACAGTGAAGAATAATTGAATGAAAAGGGGCACAAATGGAATGGCAGGCAAAATATAAATAGCTAATAATATATAACTTGGTCATTGCCAGACAAAAGAGCTCATAATAAATTACACAGATTTGAGTGATCAAGCTCTAAAAGAAGATGAGAAGGAAGAAGGAAGGAAAATAACTCTAACAATTTGTTAATATAAAGGAAGAATTCGGATGACTACATTTCTTGACAGCAGGATGTTGAATAACCAGTTTCCAGCAAAGCCTTGCTAGTTAAAGATATGATTACTTATAACATAAACCAAGACAGGATGAAATACTTGCTGAAGTGGAAAACACAGGCAAATCATTAGTTTTCTTCTCTTCCACAACTCTAAAGATCATTCATGAAGACTTGTTGCTTGGCTCCATTTAGTATTTTTCTGTTTTAACAGTGAGGAATATTACATGTGAAATCTTAGTCTCTGCCAAGAATGTAAAGCTAAAACAGTAAAAAGGATTTTTCTTTGCAGCAAGAGAGGTTTTCAAGTGATGCACTAGATTTTAACTCCTACCTGAAGCAGCATTATTGCTTGTCACCAAAAAAAAAAAAAAAAAAAAAAAAATCCTCACCATGTCCAAGTTCAGCCAGGTTAGACATAATTTTATGGAAGAAATACATTTCTTAGTTGGCCATTCCACCACTCAAACCCTAGAAAAGTGATACCATTTGCATTTTGAAGAGAGTGAATTTAAATCTCCAAATTTACAGACAAGGAGAGGAAAAAACCAACAATAAACATAACTCTGAATTTTGTGTCCTATCAAAATATCACAAATACAAGCACTTCTCTATTATGTTGGATACAGAAAATATGAACTGTGCTCAGAAGTGTCATTGTTTTTTTAAAAACCAAACAAATAGTCAACAACAAAGATTCAGGACACTAAGAATTACTGTGAAATTTGGATGTTTCAATTGTCCTTCATGTGGGAGTCCACCTAGACATTCAATTTTTTCCCATCTCTCAGACATATATGATGACATTTCAGAAGCAGCACTGATACTGCGCCATAATTCCAAAAAGGGGATTTGAAGATTGCATCCAGAGACTGGATGATGCCACTTTATCTCTTCTGTTTAAAAGCTGAATGTGTACACAATATGGCAATGAAAACCCCAATTAATGAACTCCAGAAAAATATTTCAGAATCCTCCAGTAAGTCCAGCATGATAATAAACTCCTGAAATAAATTAGAAAACGTGAGACATGCTCAAATAACAGGGAAAGCCAAAGATGCAAGCTGTTTACATAAACCAGAAATGACATCTTCGCTTATATGATGTAATGTTTTTATACAAGCCTGTTAGACTAAACAGTTGTGATGGTGCCAAGTGTTTGGAAGGTGATGAAATTGATTGAGACTGGCCAAGACACCAGTTCCAGCTCTGATCCTGCTGCCTAAATACTATCTTCAAATATATGAAGATAGAAAAAAACTTTAAAAACACTTTAGTGAGATTGTATAGCTCAAGCCATCGATGGTTAGAAAATACCCGAAAGAAGCATACTTTGAATAACCTTAAATTGGACACTTTGTTTAGATTATGATATAGCCTTTAACAGCATGGTTATGTACTAATTTTTCCACATAAATTCTGACTCATTCAGCACACATAATGAACAGTGCATACACAATGAACTATTTTTCTTGTAACCGCTATTTGCTGTTGTTCAGTGTGTAGTCCCAGGACTTATTTGCTACACATTATTCATATTCTTCTCTAAAGACAAAATTATGAATTTCATCATGGGTTTTTCCATGCTCCTCATGGGTTTTCCAGGCTACTACAGTGTCTGTCTGATTAACAAACATTCATTAGTTTATTTTGAAAACATCGCTGTGAGGGGAGGCAGCAATATGCTTTTATTTTACACATGGAAAACTGAGGCACAGGAAGGTTCCTTAAGGTGGTTAATGTTCTCCCTCAAAACATTTTTTTTAAAGTCCTGCTCTCACTGAAGTCAGCAGCAGCCATTGACTCTGTGTACTCCATGGTGCCCTTCTCTGCTGGCAATGAACGAGGAGAATGTGGCATCTTGGGGTCCTGTGTGGCTCTGGAAGACATCATGCACTGATACACACCGACCCTTCTCTGGGGGTCCCACCAAAGCACAGCCTCTTCTGCCCTGGTCCTTGAACTTATTCCTGTCCCACCTCCTTCTTCTTCCCCAGTCACACTTCAAAAGTCCTGCTCTCCATTCCTAACCCTGTCCTTTCAGTCCCAGTCTCTTTCTTCAGCAAGTCCTAGTTCCATTCCTTTACTCCTGAGCTCTGTGGTCCAAACTGCCCAGTAGCCCCCCTCTTGTAATTTTTGTCTCTTCTTTGCATGCAGGTCACCAGGTTTACTCTTCACAGGTTCCCAATCCTCATTCTTCAAATTAATCTAATCTGAGTGAACACTTCCTCACTTTTTCCCCCCTAGTTTTACTTCCCTGGGCATGCTGCCTGAAATTAGATTGCTTTCCTTGGTCCTTTATCTTCTTTTCCCATTCTCATGCAGGGTTATTTTGTCCACTTCTGCCCTCCCATTTAACCTAACCCCCAGCTTGCAAGACTTTCCTGTTCTTCCCCCCTTGACCAGCCACTGCCTCAAGTCTGTTAACCCCTCCGGGGCCAGTGTTGCTGCCCGACTCCCTCGTCTGTGTGTCCCAAGTTCCAGCATCCTCTTTGAAGGTTTGTTTCCCTGCTTTCCTCCTTTTCTGCACTTTGGCAGGTGTTGTTTTGCTGGGTGTCCTCTGCTTTGCCTCTGGCTGTGCAAGGTGGGAGCAGGGGAGTGGATGACGGCGGCAGCGCTGCCGGCCCGGCGGGACCCGGCAGCCGAAGGGCATCATCTGCAGGGGGAGCACGGCACAGCCACAGCGCCGCCTCGGAGTTCAGCTGCTGACACCCCGCCCTGTGCTACCGAGCCTCCGAAAAGCCTGGGTTTTCCCCAAGATTTATGGTTTCCGGGCATCCGCAGTATTTCCATAGCATTGGCGTGTTCGTGACACAAAAGTCATCCATCCATCTACTAAAGGTTTAATCCCCAGGTGAGGCTAATACAAATTTTATAAAAAGGTCACCAGAATGTTCAGCACTGATTAAAGATTCATTCCTGGCCTAAGTTTACAGGAGTATGGCTACAATGTTCAAATATGGCAAAGGAAAATAACGAATGCTACACGTCTTCCCATACACAGAGTGAGTTCAGGAGAGTTCTAAGGAATTACACATTAGATTGAGCATCAGACTAACACTGAGCTGTGCTGTTAGACCCATGTAAAAGAATAAGAGCAAATAATGCAAGATGCCTTTGTAAATAACAGCTTATAACTGGCGTTAGAATGTTGCATTCACTTTGAACCAAATCTTATCAGGAGATTTTAGATTAAAAAAATATTTCCAAAATGCATACATTTATTATCTCTTACTTAACATTTGTAAGTTTTTTAATTGCTTTGATTCATTAAGAGAGATGACAATGCCTGGAAAAACAACACTGAAAAAACCAAGAAAAAATTCAAAAATAGTTGAACTCTCATAATATTATTAATTACTTACTCCAGTTTCTAGATTTGTGTCTCCTGTATATACCTCAACAGAAGGTATAACACACTTTACTGAATACAAAACATTTCAATATTAATCCTCTCATCTTAGAAAACAAGAAAAATATTTTGCTACATAAATTTTCCATTACTGCTTATGTTTTACTGCAGCATTGCTTTCAATTCCAACTAAGTGTGTCGCAGAATTTGTCATAGTTGGATGTACAATATTATTATTTCACTGGCTGTCTGTACAGTTACTACAGCTTAAAGACCAAGGACATTTTCAGAATACAAATCTAGCATATTCATAATTTACTATGTGTAATACATTGCTATTTATCACAAAACTTTGTTTAACCTCAGAGATGCTAATCACCTTAAGAACATCACCTTTTTTAAGACAGACACCCTGAAATAAATTGCAAGTATTTATAATACAAATGTACCCATGTGGACACTCAGGGATCTAAATGCATTGGGTATACATTTGTACACTCATCTCAAAGATGAATGCCTTCACCTTTGCTTCCTTCTTTTGTGTTCCCATTAAAACAAGTTTTTTGATGCATAAGTGCCACCTGTAGGAAATACCAGAGTATGCTCAAGAGCAGCCCTGTGCCAACTGAGGCACTGAGTTGTCTCTCCCATCCCCAACATAGGCACCTCCTTTGGAAATCCAACCATGTATTGAGAAAGAATCGGCCCTGGATGATGGCAGCTTGCTTGATGAATTTAGTTTGTAAAGCCACATCTACAGGAAACTTGTTGTTTTCCAGTGAAGTCTAATCAAAAAGGAACTGAAATGAAAAATACTACATTTTTGCATTTGCTTGTCTGTATGAAATTACTCTATAGGAATCAAGCAATCCTTCACTGTTGTATGTTGAACCAAATAGAGTTTGTCATGATTAACATGGAGTACTTCACTTCAATTACTTAGGGTACACAAGTATGAAGGATTGTAAAATTTATCTATCTTTATCTACTATTAATTAAAAGGAATATATGTGAAAAAGGGCTTTAACAAAAACCAGTCTAACCTCCACCACTGTAAACACAGCTCAGTTTCCTGTAGCAGTGAGTAAGGCATGAATGGATGGAAGTGCACATATCTAAATTCAAACATTAAAAGAAAAAAATCAAAGAATTTCTAATGTAGCTACAAAAATAATAACTGAGACTTTTCAATACCTTATCAATTTTTTTTTTTTTTTTACAATTGCAAGAAAAATAAATAGCTTGCAAAAATTCAGCTTTTTAAATGTTAGAGTCTGCCTAGGTCAAAAAAAGTGAAGTATTTAAGCATAATTTGTAAAAAATAACAGAGAAAACTGTCCTGACTTCCTCTATAGCCATCAGCTTTAACAGTTATGCTCCAAAAATACACTCACAACAAGGAAATGGTTTCATTAATTCAACTGTACCAATCACTGATACAGTATCTCCATTCCTTGGTATATTTACTAGGTAACATAAATTCCACACCCAAAGCACGTTTTGCATCCAGAAATGAGAAGTTATTTTTAATAATTCGATGTGAGATGACAAGATAGGAATCATCTGGTATATGAGCACAAATTATATGCCACTCTACGAGAAAATATTAGTTCATTGTTTGACAGCCAGTGAGCCTGTTTAGTTTTGTCAGTCACACTTGTGTACAAACGCCACGTCTCTCTTCTCCCCTAGCCAGCCTTCAGTGTCGCTTTGAGCACGTACACTTGTTTTGGCTGTCCCTCGTCACCACCTGACATTTATCCGCTTGCTTCAACACAGACAACCTTTAACACCCGCACCTGCAACTCTGAGACCAAACTTCATCTGCGTGCCGGGGACGGACGGACGGGCGGGCGGACGGACTGGCAGCCGCGGTGCCCAGGCCACTGCGGTCTCCCGCGGCGGTGCGGGCGCGGCGGGAGCGTGGCGGGAGCGCGCGGGAGCGCGCGGGGAGCGGGCGGGAGC
>VZRO01003401.1:1625694-1822517 GCA_013397915.1 Daphoenositta chrysoptera | reverse complement strand
CGGCTCCGCGCTGGGCTCGGCGCGGCCGGGCCCGCGGGCGCGGTGCTGTCCGCGGTGCTGTCCGCGGTGCTGAAGCGCCTCTCTCGCGGTCCCCCCCCGCGCCCCATCCTGCGAGCCCCCCGCACGGTCCGCTCGCCGCCTCACGGCTCTCACGAGCGACCGGCAACAAGTCTGGCCGCTTGCACATCGCCCGTGTATCTGAAGCACGGGAATTGCCCTGGAATACAAAGCACTTTGGAGACCGCGGGCAACAAAACCCCACCGGGGCCACTACCCCATCCCCAGCTCCGGACTCTCCGCAGCGCAGCGCGGGCTCTGGCTCCCATCGCTGCCTCTCCCAGAACAAGCCCCAGCGTCCATTCCTGGCAGGGGCAGGGTTGTGCATCAGGCTTGCCCGGGGTAATCGCGCTGCAACGCCAGGCACGGCTTAGGGAGCGGCGGTTTTCCCTCCCTTCCCTCCAGCAAGGTGCAACCTTCTCTTCCTCTTTTGTTCTCAATGGCAGGAGGGTGGCGGCGGCGGCGGGAGGGGTGGGGAACACTTGCACCTACAAATTCATGGGGGATAACAAAGGACCATACGCCGCGCGGATTAATTTGCATTAGCATCCACGAGGGCAGCAGCATCTTAGGTCTGCAGGGATTAGCCGCGCCGAGCCCGGGCTTACCGTCCCTATCGCAGAGCTGAATCGCCTCCAGGCTGAGGTTCTTGATCACCTCCTCGCAGGGGCTGGTGGGGCTGCTCATGGTGTGCGCCAGGCGCGGAGCCTCCATCGCGCCCCTCGCCGCTGCCTGCTGTGGCGTGGCCGGGGCTGGGGCGGGCCGGCTCCGGTGCAGAGCCGCGCGGCAGCGCTTCCCGGNAGCAGCGAGGCGGGCGGCCGGCGCGCCCCGGCAGCCGCGTTTAAAGGGGCCGCGGCCGCTGCCGCCGAACCCTCCCTTCCCCCTCCGCTCCTTATGTAACGGAGGCCGCGCCTCCGCGGGAAGCTCCCGGGGAGTCCAAGCCCTCCGGGTCAGGCCCTGCGAACGGCCGGCCCGGGTTCCAGCCGGGCGGCCTCGAGCACGGCTGCCCACCGCCGCGGCGTGGCTTGTTCCGAGGTTACTCCACAACCCGAGAGAGTCGCCCGAGGCAAAACCACCCCCACGCCACCCTTAGCGACTCCCCTTCCCTGCGCGCAGCCCACCGTGACCGCTGCGTGCAATCACACCCAACCGCAAGGGCTCTGCCGTCCGCTCTGCTCCTTCGAGTACGCAAGAATTTCCAGAAAGAAACATCAGCCGGTTTTAGATTGATAAACCTAGAAAAGCTGGCAGGTTATTGATTGCAAGAGAGGGTATGGGAATGAGCCATTTCTGGCTATCTGCTCTGCACACTCCCCACCTGCCCTTTTTGTGGGAAGGAGAAATAATCCACATGGTAGCGGTGCCATTCCTGTTAAGCTTTTTTTAAAAGTACTTATTTATCGGTTCCCAGCTTCAGGAACAAGAACAGGGCCAGAAAAGAAGAAAATTTAAAGAGTAACAGGCTAATAGATTAAACTGGTGTAGCACTGCACCATCATCAGGTGTTACACCCCACAAAGGAGCAGCCTCCGGGCCTCAGGGGCTGCAGGAGCACTGCTTTGTCCAGGTACAGACGGACTCTGGGATCAAACTCACCGTGCTGGGATGGGATCACCGGTGTCCAGACTGGAAAGTGGTTTGAGCCCATTTCCTACCACACATTACAACAAGCATTCCTGGCACCAGTTTGTTGTTCCACCAATCCAAAATCCACACTATTTAGCCATTGATCTTGAGACACCAGCACTGGTTGCTTTGAGAAACAGCAGTTCATCGCACACAGGCTCCCGTCAAGACTGAGGCTGTGACGTTTCTTGGTCAGCATTGCATGACAGCAAGTCCAGAGTCCCTAAAGCTCCCATTTCTCTTTCTGCAGTCCCAAGATCACCCAGTGTCCTCTCAGTCCTCACTCATCTGGCACAGTAGCAAGCCCCATGCACAGCTAGATGTCTGTCATTCCACTACCACTGGACTTTGGGGTCCTTACATTTGTTATGATGAGTTCTGGGGACACTAATCTCAGAAAATGAACTCTGGTTTTGCCTTTCACAAAGCCAAATGCTGCAGCCTAGAAGCAAGGAACAGGTTTTAGGAGCCTGGATTCCTCTGACACCTTCAAAAATCTGTAGCACATCCTGGGGAGAATGTGCAATACTGAGCACCCTTCTGGGACTGTGTACTCTTTACACACACACACACACACTTAAAATACACTTTCTTGTTCACCTTTTTATTCCTGCTCTTTATTTCTCTGATGTTTTTCATCATGATGGAAAATGTGTGCAGAGGGGTCAGGCAGAGGAGAAAGGGAATGAGTGGGAAGGGAGCCTAAAGGAAGAGAAAATGAAAAGGAAGTAATAACAGGAAGGGAGAGTGTGAGTCAATGGGGAGGTGGGAAGGGAGAGGAATATATGAATGAATGCAGAGACAGAATGAGGACAAATATAGAATCAGAGAAGGAAGAAATGAAAGTGGGTGAGACTGCATTCATCAGGTTTTAATTTTGTCTCTGACAAGCATTAATTCCCTGCACTGAAGCAAAACCTTTCTCCTTGATATTGCAACTGTTCTTAGCACACAGTCATCTCCTACGTAAGGCTGGAAAATTTCTTTCTCTGAAGATGGTGTATTTAGTCTCTCAGCCTTATGTTCCACATTCATTCCCTTCCACAATGTGGCAGACGCTTCAGCAGCTCACACAATCTTGTTACTTCTTTGCTATAACATTATATAAAGTCCATTTGAAACAGACGCTGTTCTTGAATACTGAGAGAATTCCCATTTTATTCTCTCTGCCTCTATTTTATACACCTTTCTCTCCTCTACTTCTTATTCTATGCACCTGAAACCAGGTTTTTAAGAAAGGATGGATTTTGCATAGCTCTTTGAAAGCGGGCAGCTCTGGGGGTGTTCCCATTCCTCAAAGGCCTCTCATTTCTCAGCTACCTTGCAGCAATAACCCCTGGATAAGCTGTATCTATTTCTTTCCCCATGCCATTACAAATTTTTTAAAAGAAAAAACTGATTAACTCTCCAAATACTGGCACAGACTTCAGTGTAAGTGTAGAGCAGAAAATCTTTTCCATAGCTCCACTTTTCTGAATCTGGACCTGCCTGAGACAGTATTTTGCAGAGTCACACTTCAGACTCCATGCTTCCTTCAGCCTATCACTGCTCCCATCACCTGGGCTAGGGATCAACATTTTTTTAAGCTCACATTACTCCCAGATGTGATTCTATGCAATCACTTGGCAATGAGTTTAGTCCTAGGTATTTCAGTCTCAGAGCACACAGTACTTTCATAGCGTTTTTCTTACCTGAGAGAACTATACTCTGCTTGTCTTAACAAGGAATAGCATTGTCTGAGGCACAAGTTATGTTTGTGCCAAAGGATGACAGAGTCTCAGCATATAATCAGAAAATTTATTCTGTGACAGATTATCCCTGACAGTGTTTAGCAAAAAATGTCACATAGCACAAATATGGGTCAACATTATGTAATGGAAAGTCTGCCAATGGCAGCACATCGTTAGAGACAGCAGAGGGTCATGTGTTTAGAACTGCAAAAGCTTGCAAAGAATTTGCCACAACAGCAACCTCTCAGACTTTCAACATTTAAATAAACAGAATCTTACCAACTTCTGAGTTCAACAATGTACCTGTTATTACAGTAACCTCACACAAGGAGAGAGAAGCAGCATTTTCTAGCGCGATGCACGTACCAGGAAACGTGAGCTGTGGCACACAGCTCTTGCCTGGCGAGGTTCAACAATCTCAGCTCTCCTGCCTCAGCCTGGCATTGACAGTCCCCCAGGTAGGTCAGCGAGATCTTGCTGCAGGGCTACCACTCCACAGCAGAAAGGCAGAGAGGCTGCCAGCCAGCTGGAGAGGAGTGGGGCTTCTTTCCTAAAAGGCACAACCTCATTCACGGCCTGAAGCAAGGGGGTAAGGGGCTGTGTATTCCTTTCCTCCCCACAAACAACCCCCCCACAACTACAAAGTTCAGCCCCACCTGTGTTGCACCCCGTTTTGGGAAAACTGCTGTGTGTTAGCAGCAGAGCACAGCACAGAGCTGGGCAACCCCATCCTCACTAATTGAAAACTTGTATGTATTTCATTGTAGCAGGTTTTCATCTGCAAGTAATAAAAGAAACCCCCTTTCTCAGACCTCAGCAAGACTCAGAGTTCCAGCTCTGCCTTCCCACTTGGGAATAAAAAACGACTTGTGTTATTGCTCAGTGGACTGTGCAAGCAGAAGGCAAAAAGGCTACAGACATGGTTTTCAGGAAAGAAAAAACAGGGAGGAATTAAAGACAACATTTTGAGATTTTTCCCTCCTATTAATATGTCACTTTTGAGGAGAAAAGCAAAATATTACAGGACAGATAAAAAGAAGGATCAAAATCAGTATTGAGGGTCAAAGGTGCACTGACTAAATTTAGCATCTAATCCCTGAAGTTTCACAGAAATAAATTCTTTGCAATTTTGCAGTCATTTTCTGTCATTAATGGACATGTCAAGTGTTTCAAGCATGCAAGGGCACATACTTGAAAAAGACTGTGTGCAAAATATTCTTGAAATACCATGGAACTGAAGTAAAATCCACAGACTGGTGACAGAAAGACAAAAAACCACCCCAAAACTTAAGACCCTAAGTGAAAGCCATGACTCTGTAGAGTTAATGTGCACTGTGACATGGCATCCTTTGCTAACTGAGACAGACATTGATGTATGACAATTTAGAGCACTAGGCACAGTATCTAACAGGAACCTCTTTGTTTTTTCTCAGATAGCAAAGCAAGAGCCTCCTCAAATGCTCAGACAAGAAGGATGATGGCAGAAGTCCCCCTTTTATACTCTAGGAAAATCCAAGGCAGAGCAGCAGTGTTTATTCTTAGCTCTAGAGTGAGTCTCTCTCCCATTTTCTGCAAAGGTAACACCCATGGCCAGGCACCCTGACACCAAGTCCAGCAGAGAGGCTACAGCTCTCCTGGAAATGTCTCTGCCTGCTGTTTTCTGCTTTGGTGTTGTTTGAGGTGCTGGGAAGCCCCACCATTTCTGGGAACTCTCCAGTGAGGTGCATGCAGTAGCTCATACGTCTCAAAATGTCTCTCCTTCCCTTTTCAGAGGGCTTCATTTCAGCAATTGCATTCAGTTCATGCATTCAGGCTGCTCTTGCAAGGCCATAAAGCATACTTTAAAACATCAAAGATACAATTCCGAGGCCATCTTGTGACTTCTGGGGCCAGGGAACCTACTCATGAATCTGGAAAAATGGCTTCAGCGTAGGCAAAAGCTAGTCAGCTACTCGGATAAAAGGACAATCAGTCTGTGAAAAAGGCAAGCAAGGGCACAGAGATGGAGATTCCCTGCAGCACAAGTGGCACAAACGGGGTGAGCAGAGTCTGGCTCTGCCCAGTCTCCCAGTACAGGAATTAGGGGGTGGCAGCTGCAGTTAATAGCAACAGCTTCAGAGCAAACGAAAGGAGGTGGCACTTCCTGCAGTGGATCTAACAGTTGTAAGACTAAAGGACAGTGCCAGTGCTAGAAATTTTTGTTTATTCAAGGGAAGGCTGGAAACATTCATGCAAAAGGAATCCTTTAGAGTTACTAAAACAAGTGACTCAGAGTCCCTAAGGTGAAAACTAACAGAGTCCAGGATGGAGTTACTGAAGACTGTTATATGTGCTTGTCATGCCCTTCATCTTCTGTAAACACCCATTTTCAGCCACTGCTAAAGAGACTTTACTTCCTGGTTAAGTCCTTGGTCTGGCCCAGGATAATCACAGAAATGCCCAGTATCCAAACCTTCATTCCTTACCACCCACCACTACCACACCATCCTCATTCGGAAGGAAAACTTCAGAGTATGGAGCCCTCTGATGGTACCAGTTGGGTGTGCAAATCTCAACCTAATCTAAGCAACATAAGCAATTAAAAGTGAATATTCCTATCAGATAAAGAAAGATATCAAGCAAATTATCATTTCGTTAATGTTATTGATGGTGCTGCTTTCTGAATTTCAGTTTTCTGATTAGCTTTATAAAGTCTGAATAAGCATCTCAAAAAGACAAATTCTTTCATACACACACAAAAAAAGTAATTGTAGTTCATAAAACTTATTTGTTCCCTAATGGGCACAAAGTACTGTTAATGCTTAGTATTATCACTTATTAATTTAATTTTATGTTTAGCCTCCCTTTATGAGATCTAGAGTAACCTTAGAGAACAATCTGAACCTCTCTCTGTGCTGTTAATCAGTCTTCCTACTTTTGTAACCACTTTCACATTTAACTAGTGCCTTATCCTCCAGATATTGGACCATATCTTGACCTTTAAAGGATACTACTGTCTGCTTATCCTTGACAATGCTGACTGCTATTCAGATTTACTTTCTGTCTACAGTTCAGTGGCCAGCCTTTAAGTGAATTTTAGCCCCAGCTGACTTGTTTCAGTAATTTCCTTAAGATATTATGTGGCACAGCATCAAATGCCTTTGTAAAGTCTTGATGCTGTTCTGTCCTCTGCTAATCTTCTGGCTTCATCATAAAAGATGTGGAGGGATAAACATTCTAATTGGCCAGGCTTGGTTTACTGCAGTACACCTGTGCCATATCAGGGTCTTGTTACACTATTCACGTCCATATAAATGCATTTCCCCCTTCAGCTTCACTATTTATAGTATTTGTTTCAATTTGGAGCCATGCCCATAAGACAATAGTTTCCATAGTTACTCTTAATTCAGTTTTTAAAGACTTCTGGCATGCTGACACTTTGTTAGTCTCCTGATACTTCCTCAATTCTCTGTGGGGTTTTTTAGCAACTAGCTGTTCCATCAGTTCTTTAAATATCTGAAGGGACACCTCAGATGCATTTGTTCAAGTGATGATATTTCATTATGTATTTCTTAGTTACTTTTTCCCAGCAGTTCATAATTACATCAATGATTTCTTAAACAAGCCATTATTTAAAGTTTAATCTCCTTCCCAATAAACTTCATGGCAAAAGTCCAATTAGTTTAAAGGAGAATAAGAATTGGTCTCAAAATTTATCTCCTTATTACATATTAATTACAGTTAATATTTTCTTGGTCAAGTAATTTTGTGTTATTGTGCCTTCAGGACTTATAACACAGTCTTTTCATATTATTTTTAACCTCTTGGCAGCTGTTTCAGTGTATACTCATGCTGTCCCTGTTTCTCTCCTGTGTACTAAACTTGGAATATAAAACCCTGTTTTGGTGACCCTCCAGATTTCTGTTTCTAGCGCAGTTCATATTTTAGTTTTACTGGTTTAAGTAGCCCACAGTGACCCATTCTCTCTTCAGTGTTTTCCATTTTCATTGGAACAAGACACATTTCTGCTGGCTTTTCATTACAGTATCTTCTCATGTTCTCCCCACTGCCCTTTCCCTTTCCACAAAGCCTTTTCTGAAACTCTCTCAGCTGATCCTGTGAATGAGATTTTCCTCATATTACTACACCCTTTCACTGGGTAGCCAAAACTCTTCAGATAGCCAAAAAGAAGGTACAGTTCATTAATAAAGTTAATGAAGAAAGTCTAAATGATTAGTTCCTCAGTGTCATCTACTGATCTCATTTTCTTATAACTATAGAGCTATAAACATTTTGCATAAGCACAGAAGATGGGATCTAGGTAGATGTCACTGCTTTCATACCATCACAATCTGCCATGACTGAGGTGATGTGGCAACACAGCAAAGACACCACTGTCTCATCCCCCACTGCTCCCATGAACACAGCCAATTAACTGCTAAGGAAACACCAGGAAGACTGTGTTAAATCAATGACAGTAGCAACACCAAGACACTCCCTCTCCTTAGCTCAGAGACTGGATGAGTAGTGAGACTAGTCTTGAATCTTTCTCTCATTTGACTCAGTCACTTACTACAAGCTCTTATACTGTTTTTCAGATCTATGATTATTTACGTATTTGTTTTGGATTGACCCAGGATGAATGCCAGGTGCCCACCAAAGCTGCTCTCTCTTTCCCCTCCTCAGCTGGACAGGGGAGAGAAAATATACTGAAAAGCTTCTGGGTCGATACAAGGGCAGGGAGAGATCACGCAGCAATGACTGTCGTGGGCAAAATGGAATTGCCTTAGAGAAATTAATTGAATTTACTACCAACCAAAATCAGAATACGATAATGAGAAATAAAACAAACCTTAAAAACACCTTCCCCCACCCCACCCTCCTTTTTGGGCTCTACCTCCTCCCCAACCAGTGGCGCAGGGAGATTGGGAATGGAGGTTATGGGCAGTTCATCACAAATTGTTTCTGCTGCTGCTCAGGGAGGAGAGCCCTTCCCCTGCTCCAGCCTGGGGTCCCTCTCACAGGAGACCCTCCTCCCCAGACTTCTCCAGCTTGAGTCCTTCCCACAGGCTACAGTTCTCCACGAACTGCTCCCGTGTGGGTCCCTTCCCATGGGCTGCAGTCCCTCAGGAGCAGCCTGCTCCAGCGTGGGCCCCCCATGGGGTCACAAGCCCTGCCAACAAACCTGCTCCAGCGTGGGCTCCCCTCTCCACAGGTCTGCAGGTCCCTCCCAGGAACCTGCTCCAGCGTGGGCTTGCCATGGATTCACAGTGCTCTTTAGGGCATCCCACTGCTCTGGCATGGGTCTCCTTCATGGGCTGCAGGCGGGTCTCTGTTCCTCTGTGGATCTTCATGGGCTGCTGGGGGACAACCCGCCTTGCCATGGTCTGCACCACAGGCTGCAGGGGAATCTGCTCTGGCACCTGGAGCACCTCCTGCCCCTCCTCCTGCACTGACCTTGGTGTCTGCACAATGTTTCTCTCACATATTCTCAGCCCTCCCTTTCCTGGTTGCAATTACTTCTGCACAGTAACTTTTTTTTTTCCTTTTAAAATATGTTATCACAGAGGCATTACTGCAATTTCTGATTGGCTTGGCCTTGGCCAGTGGTGAGTCTGTCTTGGAGTCGGCTGACTTGGGCTCTCTGTTGGACATGGGGGAAGCTTTCAGCCACTGCTCCCTGAAGCCACTCTTTATCAGCCATGCCTGTCCCCTCCCTGCTACCAGAACCTTGCCACAGAGACCCAATGCAATATGTGATCTACAATTAAAATGTCACAAAATTTCACCAGAAACAATTTCCCATTAGAAACAGCAATGAACAGCTGTGTTTTCCATGGGTTTGCTCTGGTAGGAATGCATGTCCACTTAGCACCCATATACAGGCAAATTAGATAACGAGAGCAGAGTATACAAATAGACAATAAAATGAGCATTCATCTATAGCACTCTTTCTTTAACAGCATCCAGAAGCATGTTAATTAAGCCATGTTCTGCTCTGAATTATGTCTTGTGTTCTGAATAGATGTCAGCCCTGCAGTATGTTGTTTATTGATACTGTAGCAATCCTTACAGATTTCCAGTTGCTGTACATACGCAGTGCCCTGGAGAGTTTAAAGTCAGTGGAGGAGTTGTAGCATTCTGTGAGCCTTAAAAATCCTAGAACTGACTCAAAATCTGTTACTGACTGATTCACTGCTCCTGCTTCTTAAACCAGGCTGCACAGGAGCATAATTGCAAAGGCCATCTTTAGCCTAAGGAATTTATTTGCCTTAGGATCTTTCTGCAGTCAGTGGAGAGTAGAAAAATCCTCATCCGTGTCTCAAAGGGAGTTCATTATAGGTGCTCAAAGTTGCCCCAGAGGAAATGCTTCCCCTTGACTCTACAGGAAGCAGGGGGAGGAAAACCTTCTGAGGCTAAATTTAGTCTTTGTGAATGCCCCCTAAATTGTTCCTATGTGTGTCTGCAAAAGCCATCTTTGATAACCCGCAATACGTTCTGGAGTGAGAAATGAGAACAGCAAACAAATATGGCAAAACTCTCTGTCCTGGGCTAACACAAGCTCCTCAGCTCCTTGTCCAAAGTTCAGGGGGCTTAATCTACACATGCTGATAGGGACAGGGCTGCCTGCAAAGCAGAACAAGTGTCCATTTATGCAGGCACAGCTGCTGCCTAATGACAGAGGTCTGACAGTGGCTCATGTGTGATGGAACGTGGGTCTGTGTTCAGACTTGTCCAATCACTGGGTATCTGAGACCTGCTGAACTCACATCAGATTCTCATCATTTGTAAATTCTTTTTCTCTGATTTCCTCTCTTTTTTCCATGTTAACTGCTCACCCGATATCTTACATGAGTTTTTAAAACCAAATTTACTAGGGTTATTTATCTAATTTTTCTTTTTAATACCAGTATTTTTCTTGATTCTCTCAGTTCTTACTTTTATCCATTTTCAGTCTAACCTCACCTACTCCCATCTGTCTGAGATCCAGCTTCTGATTAATGTACCTCCACATAAATTCAATTTAGCCATCGACAGTACCTTTTTGGGGTTGATCACATGACATCCACCTGGTTATTTCTGGGATGAGGAGGGAAAATGAGGTAGAAAGTAGCAAAAAATTACTTTCTGTGTTGAAGCAGTTGATTTTAATTAGCGAAATTATTGGGTTTGTGTGGCAAAGTTTTGGTTGCTCCGGGAGTGACTCTGTGAGAAGCTGCTGGAAGCTTCCCCCAGGTGTGAGGGAGCCGAGTCCACCCAGCTCCAAGGCAGAGCCACCGCTGGCCAAGGCCCAGCCCATCCACATTGGTGGTAGCACCTCTGGGATAACAGATGTAAGAAGAGGGGGAAAATCCCTGTGCAAGAGCAATCAGAAGAGAGGAATGAGAATGTGTGAGAGAAACAACCCAGCAGACAGCAAGGTCAATGGAAAAGGAGGGGGAGGAGGTGCTGCAAGCACTGGAGCTGAGATTCCCCTGCAGCCTGTGGGAAGGACTCACGCTGGGTAAGTTCAGGGGAACTGTCTTCTGCGGGAGGGACCCCATGCTGGAGCAGGGAAAGAGTGTGAGCAGTCCTCCCCTGAGAAGGAGGGAGCAGCAGAGAAAATGTGTGATGAACTGATCAAAGCCTGAGTTCCCCATTCCCCTGTGCCACTGGTTGGGGAGGAGATAGAGAAAATCAGGAGCGAAGCCGGGGAAGAAGGGAGAGGTGGGGGGAAAGTGTTTTTAGATTTAGTTTGTATTTCCCATTATCCTACTCTGATTTGATTGGTAATATATCAAGCTAATTTCCCTGAGCTGAGTGCATTTTGCCCATGACAGTAATTGCTGAGTGGTCTCTCCCTGCCCCAATTTTGACCCACAAGCGTTTCATTACATTTTCTCTCCCCTGCCCAGCTGAGAAGGGCAGTGACAGAGCAGCTTTGGTGGGCACCTGGTACCCAGCCTGTGTCAAGCCACCACATAAATTTGCTGGTCTCTTGTCCTTAGCAAGCTACTTACAGTAGGTGCCAGTTGACAAGAAAGTTGTCTGTGTGGATTTTATCAATCTTATAACATATTGCCTGTCATGTTGTGGAAGTACTCATTTGTACACATAAGTGACACTAAAGTTTTCCAATTCTAGATCAAGCACAGCAACAGAAGTAAGGGTATGAGGTGGAGCTATACAGTTTTGTACTTCAAATGCCAATCTAGATTAGCCCTACTGTTTTGTGTGGGCAATAGCTACAATATTATGATTTAATTCTTTGCATTTTTAGAACAGTCATTACATTTTTAAACATATTTTAATGCTGTAGCTCCATCAAATTAATTTAGAGGTTGCACCAGCTTAATTATACACACACCTACAGTGATATAGCTACAGTTCACAAAAACTAAGGGCAACTTCCCCCTTAATTTCTGTGTACCACCAAACTGCTCCTGCCAGGAATGAATTATACCTGGTATTAAGGCAGTACTGAACCCTGTACATGTTTTTGGAGTGGATCCAAATGTTCACGTCTATTAAAACCTCTAGAAACTTATTACTACATATGTGTTTGCATTCATAAAACTTAGCAAGCAAAGCTATTCAGAAAAGGAAGATATGACACAGAGTCAGCCTAAGGAGAGATTGAAAACAGAAATATTTTATCACTGACCAAGGACTATTCTCATTTGTCTAATAGTGCAATAGAAATGAATGCCAAATCCTCCATTCTCTGCTGACATTTGAGGCCTGAGCAAAAATGCTCCATTACCACATTTTATCATTCTTTCTTGAAGCTGAATAATATATCACAGTAAACTAGGTGAAACAAATGAGGTATAAATCAAGCTAAGGTCAAGGGTTACTGAGATTAGCAGCTATCAGATCCATAGACTATCTATAGACTGACCACTAAGTCTTATGCCCTCAGGAGTTAATTACACAGCTATCACAACACTGCAAAGGCACATGACTGGCCTCTACCTGAACTGCAAACAAACCTTCCCACTCCCAGCACAGGAGCAGTGATGTCCAACAGAAATGTGACAGCAAATAATTCAGAAACAAAACACAGAAAAGTACTCCAGAATGTCTTCACGGCTTCCTCCCATGCTTAGGAGGCATGAGGGATGCTCAGTGAGAAATAAGACAAAAATTGGGAAGCCCAGCTGTCAAAGCAGAGGTTGGTCCCCCCACTCCTCTCACCAGAGAGTTCAACACTGCTGTTACAATTAACACTTGTAGAAAATGATTTAAAAATGCGCAGCGATCATGATGGTTAAGGTGGGGAGAGCCAAGCTCTCTGGGTCTTGGTTCTGTTTTGGTGCAGGGCTTCTGCAGCTGGAATGGTGCCCTGCAGCCCTTTTGGGAACAGCTGCTGTCAGCGAGCACTGTGAACTCGCAGTCAGTCTGGCCAAAGATGCTCATCCCCTAAGTGTGGCTGTTTGGCTGCAGAAGGCAAATGCCTGGAGTTAACAGGAGTGTCAGTAAAGAAATAGGGGCAAGCAGTGGCGTTAGACTACAGTCACTTTGGGGGTTTGAGCACTCATTAAAATGACTGCATGACAGCACTATCTAAATGGGAATACTATGTAAACTGTGAATTCATCGTGGAGCAAAACCTCCTTCCTGTATCTTGCTGGCAAAAACACTTTATCAACAAATATATCTGCACTGAAATAGATCATGCAACCAGCTTTGGAGAGAACATGTAGTCTTATCCCTGTTTCCTCATTTTGGGTTTCTCCACCCTCTTGAGGGATGGTGGTCTGAACTCCTTATACTGTCAAACTCCCACTGACCTCAGCAGAAAACAGCTCATCCCAAAACACAGCTGAGCAGAGCAGCCAGCTGCCTTTGCTTGAGCCAGCTGTTCCCAAACCGAGGTTGCAATTCCACTTGCAGCTGCAAGGCAATGAGATCAGGGTCAGTTCTCCAGCCTATTATGTGGTGCTTCCACTGACTGTGGGAGCAAAAGATTTGCTACAACAATGATCATGGGTATCTTCTTTCACTACTTTAAAGTTGTTTTCCCCTCTTCTTCCCCCTCAACTAGTGACGGAATCTTATTACTGCTTGATCCAGCTGAGCCCTAAGGCAAAGTTTTCAGCACTGGGCACACTCCTGCAGAGAGAGTTTTGTATGAATTATGAAGTCAGGGCATTCAAATACTACATCAAATCACTTCCCACAGGCTGTCTTCATGAATGCTTATTCATCTTGAAATGATGGTACTCTAAGAAGTCACTTAAGCTCTTAAGCTTTCCTGATCTCATGTCACAACTTCAAGAACAACCAAAAGGAAGAGCACTTGGAAAAGCATAAAAACAAAACCCATAGTCAGAAAAACTTCTGTTGCTGCAACTGCTGCTTAATAAAGAGATCACTCCCTGCACAGATACAGTATAACAGTATGTTCTGCTGTACAGATCATAACAAACTTTGATTCAGTCATTTCTGCCACCAAAAGATTATTGCTGTGGTGTCCTCCTTGTTTTGGGACATAGACAAACATAAAAGCCCCTCTGCACACACCCTTCTGCAGACTGCAGAGGAGAAGCAAAGAGTAAAGACATGTTCCCCACGCTTCCATTGGGGGAGGGCTGCTGGCTATTTCTGACAATCAGATTCTCATTCTGGCAGAGACATCTTAAAAGTTTTTTGTTGTTGTCATTACATGTAGCAGTATCGGTAACCTTTACAAAGCACTCCTGTGTTTCAAAGATAACATTACCACACAAGCATGAGCTGTGCAGTTCCACAAAGGCTAAGCAACACACTTCTTGCAGCCTTAAATCATGTCTTGTAGGCCTGCTGGAGATCAGAGGGGCTGGCACAGGGGAGCAGCTAAGTGCAAGTCACTTGTAATGTTCTACCTGCTAACTAACGAGCAGACAAGCCCTGGCAGGCTGGCTGGAGCTGCAGGCACACAGCACTTGCCATGGCTCATTTCAGACGGGTAGCACTGCTCTCCTCTCCCTCGTGCCCTCTGCCACACGCCAGCAAGCAAACAGGAGCACGGGAGCAGCTGACCAGTTGCGATGCCAAGGACTGTGTGCGCGCACTGTAACAGCCTGTGCTCGCCAGCCCTTCTCAAAGGAAACGAGAAGGCAGTGTTCCTCTCGAGCCTTGGGTGAGGGCAGGGAAGGGAGGGGGAAAGAACCCCCCCCGTACTCTTTATCCTGTCGTGGGAGCCAAGCAGAGAAAGCCAGATTTAGGAAAGTGTGTGAATGTGAGACCATGGCAAGCTGTCCCCTTCCCACAACACAGCAATTGAGGGAGCGCTGTCGGGGCCACGGCACCAGCTCTCCATGCACAGTTCACATAGTCTGGGAAAGTGGGCAAGGTGGAAGCACAGGAACCCCTCTGCATCCTGATGCTGTTCCTTCCCTTCCTTGGGCACAGCACAGTGCCTGGGACAGACAAAGAAGCAAACACAGGGCAGAGGTGCTCTCACAGAATCACAGAAAATGCTGAGCTGGAAGGGAGCCACAAGGATCACTGAGTCCGGCTCCTGGCTCTGCAAAGGACTATTCCCACTCTTAAAACCACTTTGCCCTTCTCTTCCCCAAAGTCCTTTCTCCTACTCACTGTCTTTGCNAAAAAAAAAAAAAAAAAAAAAAAAAGGGGAAAAAATACAACGGGCAAATAAAACTTGCTATTTGCAGAGATCAGCCAGGACATGGTAGTGATGTTCCTCTCCTGTCCCCGCTCAGGGACAAATAGAGAAACCATAACTCTGAGGAGTCAGGAGACATCTTCTTGCCACATACATCCCGACTGAGGGTCCCCTCAGCACTGGGTCTGCAGGACCACTGAACAGCAAGAGGCTGGTGGAGACAATGGACTCCACACATTTCCATTGTTCAGAGGCAGTTTATCAATCATTTGAGGACCTGTCCAGGTCAAGTTTGGTTCTATTTTCAGAGCTGCATAATGACTGTTGATGACATCTGCCCACAACTGGCAGCACACATTGATGAGTACTGTAAATGACCAGTTTCCAAATGTACAGCCACGTGTCTCCTTTCTGCTCCAGGCGGCTGATAAAGATCCACTGGTGGTAGCTGCTGTTTAACATGGTAAATGAATTTGGAGATTACAGTCTTCTCTTGTGTAATCTTCTTACGTAAGGACTGAGAAAGAAAACATGTGAAGTGCAGAATTTGAACATCAAAACAGCAGTGGATCTGGAGCTCAGCATCTTGAAAACCTTTTCTTACTATTCCAAGCTAATAAAAAGTCAACAGAAATAAAATTCACCCTCTTATATATACAAGAAACTTAAACAAGAGCTGCAAGTCACCAAAGAATCTTGTGTGACAATCCACTATGTGGTATTTAGCTAGACAGATGTTGAGTGAATGATATAGGAGGAAACTAAGCAAGTCAATTTTAATTCTAAGTAAAAACTAAACAAAACTGAAAAAAAAGCTTCAAAATCTGGAGCTTAGAGATTGCAAATGGGCTGTTCCTATGGTAGGTTTATGTTGGAGAAAAACATGTTATTCTTCCTAACGGGCTGCCTCATGGTGACACACACGTTTTGAGACTTTTTGCATGCTGATTTATGATTTGGAGCCATGCTATTCCATTCGGTCTCCTCATGTGCTGCGTCAGCAGCTCCTGCTGGAAATGTGTTGCTTGTAGCTCCTTTTGCTCATTCCTCAGAACTTACGCTTGTAGTAAAGACAGAGGGACTGTCTTAAAATGTTTCAAAACTTAAAAGCAGAGAGTGAAGAATGTAAAAAACAAAACAAGATAAAGAGAATGGAAAAAAAGTAAAAGTAGCAGAATGGGTGGAAAATGCTGAAAGGCTCTTTTGTCCTTTTCATTCCTATCGATTACTGCCTGCTCTGTTCCTTTCTTTATCTTTCTTTGCTGTATCATGTGTCATACTGCAAGCTTTGAGAACACTGTGCTCAGATATAATGGCAAAGAGCCAACACATGCAAGACCTGAAAATACCAAAGAGATGAACAATGTTCACGGGTGGAGGCTGTTTGCAGTAATGTGAGAAATTTCATGCCTGCAGAAAAAATGTCAAGATCAGGAGAGGGTCTATCCTGTCTTTACTTCTGAGCATGAGGTATAGAGGGCTCACAGATTTATACAACTCAGTAAGGGATGGAAGTTTTTCATTGCTTTTAGATAAGAGTTGTACCAGTTCTTAAAAGAGCTGAGAAAATACTGGAAAAAGCAGCATTTGCTCAAACTTTTTAATGAATTCAGTTTAGCTGTGTTTGTCCTTCATATAAATTCTAATGAACAAATATGCTGGTGATGAGACTCACAGACACTGCAATCATTATGCAGATTATTCAGTGAAGAATTTGGAATAATGCATTGGTAAAGACTGGATTCATAAAAGACAGAGGCAACTAATGAAATTTCACCTCTGCCCTGTTGATGCACCAGTTATAAAAAAAAGGCCTTATCCAGAGGGGTTTTTGTCCTATTCTAAATGCTGTAATTCTGAAATTATTTAATATTAAAATGCTTTTCCTGCTGCACTGATCAGCCTCTCAAATGGAAAACACAGCCTAAACATGCATATTTTATCAAAAACTTGGGGTTTTTTTCCCTCTTTGCATTTTTTTCCTTAAAATGCAAAATCTTGCTTGATGTACATTTCCTTGGCAGTAAGATCAAGACTGAACTCAAGGAAAAACTTGTTAAAGCTCCTGACATTGGCTTTACAATGAAAAAACACAGACATAACAAATCCAAACACCATAGATGCAGCCATCTTCTCTTATGCCCTTGCAGAATGGCTCTGGTAGAGAGAATGTCCAAAAAGAGAGAGAGTAAGGAGGAAAAACACCCCAGACTGGGGGAAGATCTATTGCATGCTCTTGTTTCATGGTGGAAACCCCGTAATGACACACTGATAATCTCTAGATCCAGTCAGTCGAGAAAATGAGAGTTTCCTGTGTTTATTACTGAACGAGTAAACAAGAGCAGCGCTGTGACCACATGAGCCCCACTGAGCTCTGTCCCTGTTGCTCCGTGCTGCTGCTGCACACACCAGTGCTGCAAGTCTCCTGCTCTGTTGTGCTGTGCCCACCAAGCGAGTCTGTGTCTCTCACAGGTGCTACATCGGCACCCAAGTTCATCATTCTTTAGACAGACTCCTCAAGATGGTTCTGGAAAGCTGGTTCATCACCGCGTTGCATACTTGACTGGAATTTCTAAAAATGTTCTTTGTGAGGCAGACAATGATAGCACAAACAAAACCAAAGCCAAAACCATACAGACCAAAAAACCCAACCTGTTACAACTATTTTGCTCTCATCACACAGAAACACAGAGACAGGGTGATTTCAAGAAGCTAACTCTTTGCTCAAATCTATCTTTTCCATTAACAATTTTCATAAGGTCCTTCCAGAGCTCCTCCTCCTTCCACTCGCTGCTTTGTTTTCCATCCTAAGCAGTAAGTTGGCTGTCTGGCTCTCCTCATTCACTGTGACATTAGGTACTTAAGCCTAAGGCGCCAACGTCTCTCAAAAGGTTGAGCAGGGTGGCAACGCTTTGATTCAGAAGACAAAAATGCATCCAGGCACACAACTCTGAGTTTCACTTATTTCTTGACCTGTGCTGACAATGTGCCCTCTTTTTTTCTCCACTCCTAGGAGGGAGACATTCAGTCATCCAAATATTTCTTTTGGACACAGATACAGCTTAGTTGCAAAACCCACTGAATGTATATGAAGGGCAGAGCTTATTTACAACTGCTGTGTTCCGTGGGTGATTGATTGCCTCCAGGAGGGCTCCTCAGACGGAGCTGGGCTGTTTGTGTTGGAGGCAGTGGCTGCACACCAGTGCATTTGGTGGTCACCAGATAGCTGAGCTTCCTTAGTGCTCCTATGTACGTGCCCCAGTATACACTGTTATTTTAAAAGTCACTAACACTGCTTACTAGAATTCTGAAGGAAAATGTTTTTCCTCTAGTTCTGCAAAGTTTGTGCTTATCATTCTGCACTGAAGTCATAGTTCTCCTCTCAACCCTCTTTTGCCAAGTTGCCTTTTTAATTTATTCACCTAATAACATAGCATACACAATATAATTATTGTTTATTTATATAAAACACCTAAATATTTTCCAAGTAATAGAGGGTAAGGAAAACTGCAAGGATAAAATCTCTTATGATGTCACCTGAGACACAGATTATGTTCTTTCTTCCCAGAGTGACAGCACAAAGGAAGTTCACTGACTCCAACACAGGAGATGAAACAGAGAGATTCAGCTCAAATACCCTCGGTGGATAAGCAAAGAAGGATTTTCACAGGAAAACATTCTAAAAATAGATCTGGAATTTGATGGCACTGTATTTCCAGAGTATAATAATAACACTGACAATAATAAAAACAACACTACCTTTATACCTGTTATGACACTGTCTCAAGTAATTTAAAAATAATATGCCCTGAAACTATGAACAAATAATTTGGCAATAATCTCGAGGAATGCTTTTAGTGCAGCAAACCCAGCATAAATTCAAGGAATGAAGTTATGAGAGAGTGTGAGCAGCAGAAGCCCTTCTGCTTTAAGAGATGTACATGTTGCTGTCTATTTCTAGACATTGCTTCTAAGCTATCAAATATGTCCCTAAAATATCATTACACCAAAACACAGATTAGGTCAGAAGGGAATGTTGGCAAACACCATCACAACACAGAGATCCTCCAGGGCTCCACTTGAGAGTAAATAGTTCCACGCAGCCGTGAGTACCCAACGAGAACTGCTGAAAGGATTAATTGTGGCCTGCTCAGCTTTCATCTCTCCACTAAATGTCCTACTGCGAATAATAAAATATTGGATAACAGTGGATTACAACATCAGGAGTTCTGAAAGTATTCAAAGAGTGACACTCCAGAAGAACCCTTCTTGACTCTATACCCAAACTCCAGACAAGAATGGTACTGGTGACATTTTGGAAAGATGTTGGTACATGATTTAGATATATTTTTGTATTCTTTGTTTCTATTTCAAAATATTGGAAATGACCATTAAATTCTGAAAGGGTGTACATAAAAAGCTGAAGTTTTTCTCCTCACATTTAGATAATTAGTAAACCACAGTATAATCTCTATATGCTTCCTGTTCATCACAAGTCTACAGAACATAAAATCCCTTAGGAACAGAGAAAAATTATTATGCAATCACCGAAATAGTATGCACCAAATTAGGTTGATTTATTTGGTTTTTAAATGTGAGAAATATAACTCTATTAGAAAATTGTGTCAACATCCTTAGAAGTAATAAGGGACACATATTTTAAGTCTTGAATATACCCTTGTAGCGTATTTTGGAGGCAAGAAGGCAGAGACTATCTTAGATCTGACATAAATACTGAAGATGAAAACTTCTCAGAAATGACCATCACCTCCAGTTCTGTGCACTCAGGAGGGAAATGCAGCTGCCATGCTCTGACTCGTTAGTGAACAGACCCTCAGGGCAGGAGCAGCACAGTCCGTGAACAGAAGGGCAAAACCCTTGAGGACAGTTCAGGTACAAATGCTGGCTGTGGAAGCCACCGGATCTTGCTGCAGAGAGGCACCACGCCTGGAGGGGCCTTCTGTGGAAAGGTCTATTGTAGGGACAGTCTCAAAAAGAGATGTGCAGGGCCCAAGGCACTGGAGCTGACTGGGGTTCACCCCAGGTCACAAAAAGTCTCCAAGAACAACCTCCTGGAATCTATTTCCAAGCACATGAAGGACAGTAATGCAGTCACAGGCACTCAACGAGGAATTTCACAGGCACATCACACCTGACCAATCTCACTGCCTTCTTCTACAACAAGTCTGGATGCACAGATGAGGAGAACAGTGGCTGTAGTACATCTTGGCTTCAGTCAGGCTTTGGACACTGCCTCCCATGGCATTCCCATGTGGAAGCTGAGGATGTGAGGCTGAACAAACCAGCCACTGTTTGGGCTGAAGATGGGCTGCACCCTTGGGTCCAAAGGGTGGGATCATTGACTCTCGTGGGATCATTGACTTCTGCAGCTGAGGGTCTCTGCGGTGACCCAGCCAATGTGTCCTCCAGCAGCTGCTGCAGGAGCCCCCCTGGGCAGGATGGGGTGTGTGACCCAGCAGCTGCAGGGAGACCTGCCCCACTACACCTAAAAGAATAGTGGTCTGCTGCGTGTGCTGTGTACGAGTGCTCATTTTAATTAAGGTTTAATCTCCTCAATCTCTACACTAATCCTTGGTTCTCTATAATAATATTCCCACAGAGGACTCCAGGGTATTTTCTGGCATCGAACAAGTCTTAACTGCTGGGTTTGTTCTGGTTTTACAGACTGCTGTGTATCCATCTTCTTTTATTTTCTGAGAAATATGTGAGGCAGAAAAAAATATCACTGTTTGAGCATTAATTGGATGATAATGGCAATTTATGGATGTGAGGAGGAGAAAAGGTGCCACTAGAGTGTGTAAAGTGGGCAGCTGGCACAGTAGCTTTTGCCAGCATTTGTGTCAGCGTGGGAGTACAGCAATATGGTAGCTGTTAACGTTGCACTCAATAAATATCTCATCATATGTGAAGATGTGACTAGCCTTTTGGAGGAAGAAGCTGAGTATTCTCTGCATCCGTGGCAGGATTTTAAGTGTAATCCCAAGAAATCTCAGCAGGCCTTCATGTGTGCTTAAATACAGTACACATAAAATTGCTTTCTTGAAATCTAGTGTATAGGGAAGCAGTGACATAATAATGAAATAATTCACACATTGAATTATCCAGAGAAAAACAGTGTAATGCTCAACATGACACTTTTTCTCAGCTGATTCAAGCCTTAAGGAAAAACACACAGACCTGCTGTTGTCCAGTGCATGTGACAATTTTTCTTACTATGTGACTTGCATTCTGGGTTATATTTTTGTGCATCCACAAAACCACTTAAATATTTCCAACTTCTTTTGTTGCTGTTAGAAATAGGAAGGATATTAAAATTATTGTTTTAGGACTGAGGAAATTATTTCTGTTACACATGAACTTTTAACTATTGGAGTTAAACAGCAAAAGAATGATATTGTAGAAAAAAAAAGGCACTAGACATTTATGGGTATTTTTCTACAGCTGTTTCTTGCCATGAGGTTTCCTCCTGTGGATTTTCTACAACCCTTGCACAACGATTCACTGCATTCTTTTAATAGGGAAAAAAAATCTGGTGTTAGGGTTCTGTCTTCTAGTTATGTTCTGTTTTCATTTTGCCACGACATTTCTGTCTGTGAGGAGTGTGCCCACCCTTTCTCCTACTTCTTCAGACTCCTTCTTTCCCTGCCTCCATCCATTACTGCTACTCTTCTGAGTGTCATCCCTACACAACTACTAATTCTGAATAAATCCCACAGCCCCATTCCCTTAGAAGAAAGTTCTCTATAATAAAAATTTATCATAGCATCAACAACTGAAACATCATCATTCTGAAGAGTCAAACCCACTGAGATTTTCAAGAATTTTTGTCTGTGAAGCCTCAAAAAGCTTGATTTATAGATGCAAGTAAAACAAACAGAACTGAAGCAAACTCAAAATACATACTACATAAGAAAATGTCCAACCAAACCACTTGTAAAACCAACTGGCTACACGGGTAAAGAAAATGTTCCATTTGGTATTAATGATGCCTAGTCACTCTCCAACCAGCTTCCAAAATGAGGATTCTACCCACAGAACATCACCCATGCATTTATTTTTACATCCACATATGCATAGACTGTCTTTTATGAAAGAATTTGGGGATGTAAGGTGGTGTAGGAAAAAAAGACTATTAAATGACAGTGCTATTTTCAAACTAAAATGACAAATGCCTTATTAAAGTGCTTTGGCTACTATGGTGGACAAAAAAGTTCATATATGCATAGGAAATCAAGTTTTATAGTTTCACATGCAAATATAAGAAGGTTCATTTACACTTTCTTACTGAAAAGTTAATGACTTTCACATTTCCTAATAAAACACTTTCAACGAGCCTCATTAATGCAGCTGTTTACATTCACAGTTATTGGCATAAGCACGCAAAAAGGGAAGATACTTTCTCCACCCTATCTCTTAAGCCTTAAATCTTGAAATTTATAGCTGTAGAGAAATATCAAACGGCAACACTGCCTCACAGCAAAATCCCAAGCATAAAACGGCACCTTCTGAATGAAAATGAAGATCCTGGAATGCTGCTCCAGAAAGTAAGACATCAGCAGGCTGATTTTAGCAGCAGGTGGCCAAGAAAGACTAAGGCAGAGGTGGGTATAATTTTTTCCTGCCAGCATGGGGTCAGCCCATCACAGAGGAGTGAAGAGCTCGTGGGGACGGGCCAGCCCCAGGAAGGACAGAGGAGCGGGGAACCCGAGCGCTCTGCAAAGTCACCACTTCTCTTCCAGCTGAAGAGCAGGGCTGTGTTGTGTTGATCCCTCATTTGTATTTACCAAAGAGGGCAAACAGCAGCCTCACGCTGCCATCACCAGAATGGCAGGACAGGAAATTGAGGGGTGATCTCCTCCGTGCTCTCTCCATGGTGTTCCCCAGGCACACGGGAGAGCGGGAATGCGTGCACTGGCACACTGCTCAGAGGGGGCTGGCATCCAGCCCCGTGTCTGCTCCTCCAGCTCGGGCCGCTCTTCCCCAGCAGATCCTGCCTGCGGAGTTGGGCCTGGCGGAGCCAGTCCCTGGGAGAGATCTGGCCTGTGGACGCTGTTGGGTGCTTTGTGTGTTTGATAACGACAGGATGAAGCCACGGCTGTGCTGGCCAGGCTGTCCTCAGCCTGCCTTCCAAACACCTGATGCCCGAAAGATAGGCTGGAAATAAATCCCCATAGACTGATGTCTATAGAGCAGGTATTTGTTTATTTCAGCGCTGGTGATGAGAGGGAGTTTTCCTCCCAGCTCACCCGCCTTTGTCAAGTGCAGTGGTAAATTTATACAGTAAATTCTGCTTAATGTGGCTGTGTCATCACAGCATCATCACATACAGGCCGGAAATAATTTACATAACATGATCTCATGGTTATTAGGTAATTTCTTCTCACTGAGCCTGCGCTCCCCTAATTCGGGGTCTTCGGGGGTCTTTGATGAAGGCTTCCAAAGTCTTCTTCGCACTTGAACTTTTCAACTTTGGCTTCGGAGCATGCGTAGTTATGGTGCTCCTCGGTCTCTCTGGTGTTAACCAGTCTAAATTCTTTGTTTTGTGGCTAATTGGCTCTGCATTTGCCAACTTCTCATTAGTACTACTCTTATCTATCTCTGAAGCCACACACCTGGTAAATCTTTTCCTCTCTTTTTGTCTGTTCAGCATTTAAGCAACTAATGAACCATATACTAGCCATTACATTGTATAAAAAGTTATTCATATTAGATATATATATGAGTATCAAAAGTCATGATTTAGGTTACATAAGTAAAAACTATAGAAGGCTATTGTTTCAGGTTACAGGGTATATTGATATTAAGGTTACATAGATATCTTTTAACTCAAGCTATATGAGCTCCTTATTACTTTGACTTAGGTTATATAGACATCACACCAAACGAGTCTTGGGAGAAACATCAGTGGGCAAATACTGTGTAACTGCATTTTGCATGGAGAGTACTCTGCCGTGGCATAGACATTGTTATTTTGGTAAAGTTTTCTTCATCAAGCAGTAAATAATCTCGAATCAAAATAAAGACAGCTGCAACTTAATACCCTACATAACAAACTTTCCAATAAGAATTAAAATGAAAAAAAAAAGGAAAAATCAGTAAATCCAAGCATGCTGACCCATGTAAGATTCATGAAAATGGAAGGTTATGTTTATGAAATTTATGAAGCCAAGTACTATTTCCTTTTTTTTTTATAGTGAGCCTCTAATCCGGTGGGGTTTAGAATCTCAAGGGAACTTGAAGAAAAACCACTTCAGCTGCGGGGTTAATGTACCTGTTTCTTAAAATAGGTGCCAAAATAAATAGTCTGGCATCCCATCCAGTAGAACAGAGCATTTTGCAGATATATAAATAAATAAAACTCCACTCAGAAAAGAAGCAACAAATAAACAAGTAAACGTTTATCCCTGAGCATCTGTGATCCAAAGACATTCAAGTCCAAGAAAACAAACCAGATTTGAGCTTTGTCAAATACTCATACTAAAGAGCAGGTCTAACCATACCTTCAGAAGAAAGCACCATCTCTTACTTCTTATTTCCAAATCACATACATGTACTCCATTCTTCCAAAAACAAATTTTAAAAAGCATTCATTTCATGGTAATGGCCATATTCTTTTGAACAGATGGGAGACCGATGGACTGGGACACAGTGAATCCCTTATTTGCTGATTTCAAAAAGGGAAACTTCTGATTTTGAAGATTTGGTTAAGAGAGTTTTCTGACTTCATGGCTTAGAAGATTAGCAATGTAGAAAAATACAATTGTATGTTGATAAATTCTGGAGATAATGTGGGAACCAGACAAAAAAATGCAAGCAAAGTACAAATTTGAAGTAAAATGCACGTTGCATTTTTCCTCTTAACGCTGGTATTCCCACTTAACTCCCTCAGTCATTGCATACTCAGGATTGCATCAAGCCATTAATTGTACAGTAAATTCCCCTTTTGCTCCCTGTAGCATCACCACTCCCTACTTTCCGCATATGGGAGCATCCCATTGAATCTTATTTTCCCTCAGGCAGTAAGTCAGGTTCTTCCAAGCCCCTCCATCCTAGTTTCTCTGCACTCTTTAGCCCCCTCCTCTCTTAGTTGCCCATCTCTCTCCTAGTTCCCTCTCCTCCCTCTTTCCAGTCTCCCTCTGCCCCAGGAGTGCTGTACCTGTCACAGAGTGACCGTCTGGGATCCTGGCTCACGCTGGAGATGGCAACTTCTCCGTGGGCCCTTCCCGTCACCGAGGGCTCTGCACTGCCCTGCTGGTGCTCCTCCCCCAGCTCCTGCCAGTCCCCTCGTTCGGACACAGAGAAAAGAGGTTTTCTTGAAAGTTGTGTTGGGGCCTCAAGAGGGAATGGTCCTGCCCACTCTGGCCACTTGCCAGACTCCAAAGACACCTGAAGGGAAGGGTCAGTAGGGGTCCTGGGATATTACTATTCCCGTCCCAAAGTCAGATGGGCATGAGCTTTGAGTTCTGAAGGCACCGTGCCTACCAAAATCCCTTTGCGGCCAGTGCTCCTGGTAACCTCCCAGTACGGAACTGGGGAGGGTGAGCAGGGGAGAGGAGGAGGTGCTGCACAGCCAGGCTTCCCCTGCTGCCACTGTCACCGCATTTGCATTGCAGGGAGATGATCTGGCTGCCTTTGTGTGGCCCTTTGGCAGGAGCCCAGCAGCATTTCTGTGCCACTGCTCACATTGTACTGCAGGAGTATAAACACAGGCTTGTCCACAGAGCTCTCAACAGCTCTGGAGAAAATCCATGATTGCCCAGTGTCAAATAGGCCAGAGAAGCTGGGCTTTCTGTACACCAGCTACTGTCCCTATCCTAAAGCCCTGTCTCTTGTAGAAGTGTGGAAATTCGCTGGTATCAGAGAAGTAGGACAAGGTAATGTGATGTGACTGTGATAAATATTCTCATTCAGAGCTTGATGGTACAAAATTGTCTTTAATACTCCACTGTTTCTAAAGACTCAGGCTGTGTGTGTTTTACACTTCTCAAGACCATGCCAAAGTGCCACAGAGAAAAATAAATGAGGCAGAAAATATATAATGCTTGAGAAGAAAAAAAGAGTTGCTAGTGTGAGGAGAAAAAATATTTTGAAACCAGAAAATACCATCTAAACTAACCCTTTCCCTACACTATAAATAATTAAAAGCATGAACAATTTTGCCAATACTCTACTCCTTCCTGTCCAATTTTGCTTTGACAGGGAGAATAATACTGAGAAACACAAGGACAAGATCTTTCATCTACCGAGAAGCCTTAGTACCCTCCTGGCTAGGCACTATATATGAGCTACTGGACCATTATGCTGACTTTGCACGGATTTGCTTGACCACACAGATTTCCAGGCCTGAGAACACAAGAAATAGATGAGAAAAAAATCAGCAGGTTGGTCCTCTCCAAGCTTTGAGACCTCTAGACTGGAAAAATTTCCTCTATGCTTCCTGAACTTAACGCAGGAACTTGAAACTCTCTGGCTTTCCTCGCTGAGCTTTCTGGCTCCTACAGCCCTAACGAAGGCACTGGTCCAGTCTGCCACAAACACGGGGTGTCCACCTGCCCCTGGGCCCCTCCAGGTTCAGAGCAGGAGCTCATGTTGCTCCTGCGGTGAACTCTGGGGAAATCCCAGCAGCTTTAGCAGAAGCTGGTGTGTGTCTTACAGCCCCAGATGATGTGGGTTATGTTAATTTCCTCTGTTACCACTCAGGCAGAGCTGCCTTGCCCCAGGGAAAGCCCTGGCCTGGCCGCAGCACGTGGTACCGGGAAGCGCAGGAGGGCGAGCAGGAGCTCCCTGCGCTCCCCGGGCGGTCCCGCAGTGGGGCGGGCAGAGGGTGCGGCTCACACAGTGACACCCTCAGCCACCGCTTTACCCGTCTGAAGCACAACGTGGCGTTTCATTAATCACCCCTTTTCCACAAACACCAAAGCAGGATTTTGCTGCTGACTTCCCTAATGCTGTAGCAACCAGCTGATTAAACCCTTTGGAAATGCATGCAAATTATCTTTATTGCACTGACTTCAATGAAGCTAGACAAACTTATACCCACTGAGAAACTAAACCTTATGTATTACTGCAGTAGTGTACTACTGGACAAAGAAATATAGTTACAAGTGTAAATATGAATATGAAAAGAAAAAGAGTCTTTCACTCTCCTAGAAGCTGTTATCCCATCAGATTTCCACAGGACTATAAAAGTCTACAGGCTACAGACTTTATTCTCTTTACCTTTCACCTGAAATTATTATAGTTTTAAACAAATGCAATCTTCATAATTTTTTCCTATCCCAATTCAGTTCCTATTTCCTGCTCTGCATTTAATTTTTAATAAGAAATTAAATATGTACCCTGATCAAAAAATCAATTTCCTTTTGAATTACCCAAATGTTAAAACTGCACTTCTGTGGCAAAGAGATGGTGCTCTGATGAACAGAGCCATCTACAGAAATCTTTCTGATAATGGTGTCCTTCTTTCAAATCCAAACATTTCCTTGATGTAGAATACAAATTGAGCTCTAGTGTATAAGTCAGCTAGGATTTCAAAGTTGGCCTTTATACTTCGCCATTAATTAATTCTGTTCAAGAAATTCAAACAAAGATACAAACAAAAAAGTTCTCTAAATACATTACATAAGGCATTCAGAATATTCTAATTCATTCCCCTCCAGGAACACAGCAGCGTCAAAGAATAGTGTACACAGCATGTTTGGACTGTATAAAAAGCACTAGAAACTGTAAGAATAGTTTAAAACCCATTTATTTAAAGCCCTCCATTATAAGAGCTATTGTAGAGTATTTGCTAATCAATCTACACTTCTGAGTTCTGGACAATTGCAGGTTTAATGAAGTGTACTTTTCTTCACTTTCAGATGCAGGAACAAAGCTTCCCATTAAAAGGGAGGAAATGCAAGCAGAAGGCAGAAGACCTCCTCCAAAAATTATTGGAACTTCTGAGTAATTTATATATTGGCTAGAAAGTCAGAAACTCATGTTTGTGATCTGAGAAAGAGACGTTCTTTCCCAATACACCTCACGTACAGCTTTAAGTCAGGTAGAACAAGTATTTTCTCTGATACAATGAGAAAAGCCTCCAAAATCAGGGGAAACTCATATAAATTACTCCATTTTTTAAAAAAAAATCTCATTTTCTTGCAATTATCATAACATAACTAAAACAGAAGTTGAGAGTATGGGTCAGTGGTCAGTCAGCATAATGAGACCTTCCAAGCTGAGTAATGAAAAATGGTTTGTGCTTAGGACTAAGTACCACAGCATGGAGTAAGAGAAGAGCAGGCATGTCTGTTCAGCCTGAAAGTACATTAAGAGGGTTTTTTTCCTCAAGATTCACTTAGTTCAACTTGTATAGAAACACAAGGGAAACTTATCCCCTCACACCTTTGACATAAAACTTAGCAGCACTCATTCACCTGAAAACCAGATCTGTTAGGGAAAGAGGCAGAGTCACAAACACAGTGCCAGGAAAAAAAAAAAAAAAAAGAAAAAAAAAAATGAAAAAAAAAGGCTTTGTTGTGCTCCTCACTACCCCACAATATGCAGGTGACACCTCCGTCCTTGTCCCTCCTGTGGTGGTGTGACAATTTCTATAAAAGGCCACAGATCTCAGTTGATACATGGTGCTATAAGTACCACTAACTTCTATGAGATTTCCCTAGGCCACTATCTCCTCCTCTTAGCTCATTATTCTCTGGAGCCCAACTCACAGAACACTAATTTGTGGCAGCTCCTTATTTGTGCTAGGATCTTGCATGGTCATTGTTTTTGTGTAGCCCATCTCATTATTTTCTTGTAATCTTATTTATTGTGCAGTGAGACCTAGGAAAGTCCCACACCAAACTAAATGCTTTATAGGACTAAATTTCTAGCACTTGATTGTGACCCTGCTGCATGAGACAGCCAGTGTTTGACATCCTCTTCACTTTTAATTTTGAGACAGACCTACAATAATGGACAATATTAACAGAGTTTTAGGTTACAATAACTTGTCGCATCGCCTGAGACTGTTTGAGAAGATGCAGTTCCTGTAAAGGACAGAGATTAATTCCAATGCCTATATGGGCATAGAGAAGCACATGTATCTCTATTTTTCTTTGATCATGTTTGATAACTAAGACTAATGAATTGCTATATTTCAATCATGCAAATTTTGAGGGGTTTGGGGGTTGTGTTTAACATGCATTATAATTAGTGCCAGCTGTTTAAATATTCATCAATGCCCTTTAGGCACTGAACCACAGGCACTGAAATGCAAGAAAGAAAGAATTTCACTTACATATTGTAGGAATCAGCTATTGGAAACAATCTAAATCCAAACAAAGGAAAGATCAATGATTTACCTCTTTCCTCCCTGTAAGAAATTCCAAATGTCCTGATTCAGTCTTTTTAGTCCGCCTGAAAACGAAGATGCAACTAAAACCATACTGAGACATGTCTGAATGTATTGTCTCCCTCACCTAAATATCCCAAACCCAGAGGAAGCTGATACCTGCATTCTCAGAGCTTATCTATCTGCAGAGCTTTGTAGTCTCTCATTCAAGAATTTGGATTTTCTCTGAGATACGTGGCTTGGAAATGAGTCTGGCACAATATAATCCCTTTTGTTATGTAATTGGAAAACTTCATATCTTCTTTTAATATTAACATGGGTTTCAGAGGAAAGAGGAAATTCCAGTTTTCTTAAGGAAACAAAGCCCATCTGATCCCACATCTTTGCAATGTACAGAGAGATATCCAGGCATGAAAAGCAGGCTTTGCCATTTGCCCATGAAAAGCAGCATCTTGCGATGCTATCTGTATTTTTATTGTGACTACAATTTCAAGACCACATACTCTGGTGTGATGACAGATGAGTAGTTCCACAGCACAGCGTGGGATGATGGCCCATTATACAGCTAAGGGTCTGTAAGGAAGGTTTCCATGACAGCATTCTGTGTATCGTTGGTATTTTGGAAATAACATTCAGCTTTGATCTCTGACTTCTACAGGTTTTACTGTTCCCATGAAGCATTATATTCAAGCAGAAAAAAAGCCAGGGCTAGCATGAATATTTTACATACAGCCAGGAAAGTCTGGAAGTGATATTCCTGTGATATATTATAGAGCTATGTGATAAACCACAGAGCTATTTGTTAAATGCACCTATTAAATATCTTTAATTACCTGTTCTACTCTCCAGCCAGTAACCATTCTGTCTTGGACTTACTCTGAAGTTTTATATTGCTGAACAGGTTCAGACAGCTGGCATTTCCAGCCTGCTGTCTACATTAAAATACAGAATTTTTTTGAAAACGAAAACTGATTCAAAGCCCAAGAGAAGTTAGTTTCAATCCCAGGCCAAAAAAAAAGGCTTTTCTATACATTAAAACATGATGGTTTTTAAAAGAACAGCATCTTGCTCCACGAAGCTGAGGATGAGTTTAGCACTGAAAGAGAGGGGAGAGTTGGGACAGGAAGGGCCTTAAGAATACTTCACATTCAGATGTTCATAAAAGTTGTTCCAAGTAAGGTTATAATCTGTTTTGCAGCTGTTTATTCCTTCACATTTGGACAGGGATTTTCCAAGGGGTCTGGAGGAGCTGGCTGCCCAGTTCTTATTGAATTTCAGTAGCATTCCACCTCCTAACTCCAGTGTATTGCTCTGAAGGCTCTGAGACGTGAAACACAGCCTCTGTAATGAATTTAAACAAACAGTGGGGATCTGGGACTTTTTGAGAACAAGGCCAAAATACAGGTCTTATCTGCAGCACAGGGAGAGGTCCTGTGCAACTTTCTGCTAGTTTGGAAATGGAGACTTTTCTCAATCCACACATGACTCTGTAAAGCAAAATACACTATCACATTATGCATATCTGTCTGTAAGCATGTACTTACAACTTATATACAATAAAATATCTAACTGGTTGCAATCTGCTTAAGGAGCTTTTCTCTTAACCATTTGAATTTCAAAGCGTAGATAAAATTGCAGAAGGATTTTAATTGTATACAAGATCTCAGCTTAGATAAACCATCTACATGGATTCTTAATCCTTTGTGGGCAGCCAGTACTTCTTAATCAGTGTAAAAAAGAATTCAATAATAAACACAAACACTGAGCGACAATACAAAAGCATGGATTTTCTAGTACATTTGAAGGTACGCCACAAAAAATTCTCTCTGATAAGGAAGAGAAGACATACTGCTTCCAAAGTGCATCTTTTATTAATCAATTTGCCCACGTGTTTTAGAGGATTATGAGTGAAATCTGAAGATGCAGAGAATGAAGAGTACAGCATTCCTCAGCTATACTCTCATGGACAGAGAAGAGACCTACTCACATAGTCCATTCCCAAAGTAAATCCCAGAGTGTTTTTCTGTATCAATGTCAGGCAGGAGCATGAGCCACTGGTGTCCTACTTTTCTGCATGCTCCTCCATTTCAAGCTCCAAATAAGCCAATAGAATATACCAATGTATGTTTCCATCCTTACAAATGCTTTCAGTAGTCCTGCACCATATCAGGAAAGCAGTTTTGCTGGGGCACAGCAAGGAAATGAGCCTTTTGCTCCTGTTTTGAAGAATGTGCTGACTTATCTTGTGAAAAAGTTGGGTGTAAAGGATCACCTGATATATTTTGATAACAGGCAACATGAAATCAGAGCTTGCTCAGGAATCAACAAGAGCAAGATGCACTGGTGGCACCACGGTTAACCCAGCACAGCAGTTACTTTGCACTGAGCCATGGTACTGCCAAATTATTAACACAGCAAGAATTTGTGTGAGAGACCAGGGCTAGGAGAAAGCCTAAGGCTCTTAGCCCAACCCTAGCAGTGACGGTACTATATGTGATAGAAATTTGCTGCTTCTCTAAATTTACAGCAAGGGAAGGGGTGAGATAGAGTCCCGAGGAAAAACACACAGATGAAGCAGGGAGAGGCTAAGTTTATTGCACCAACCTACTTCATCCAATGCTAGAGGAAAGCAATGCCTAATCTTCTTCAGGGTTGGGTATCATGCTCAAGAGAGATGCTTGGCTCTGGTAGTTTTCTTCAAAAGGAAAGGTTGTTGTTCTGAATTTGCAGCCAGATTTGCTTTTCTATTCTGCTTCTTTCTACACAAAAGTCTTGTCTTACAGACTCGTTTCATGTTCTTTGAAAAGGTCTTAGGTTAGAGCATGGTGCTAATAATGCCAAGGCTGTGGGTTCAATCCCTGTACAGGCCATTCAGAGTTGGACTTGATGATCCTTGTGGGTACCTTCCAACTCAGAATATTCTGCGTTTCTGTGATTTGGAGAAGATTGGTGTGGGGGAAGAGGCAGTCTTCCGTTTCTGGGGAATGCTAGTAGTCACAAGAACAAGTGATGGTAAATTCAGAAATGGAGTGCCCCTGGAATCTATGTAATTGTCCTGCATGTAGTGCTGTCCGTTGCTACCTGAGCTCATTTATGAGGTCCAAGCAGCACTCACTTCCATAGGTAAGGGTTGCTACTTTACAAGAAAGAGCAAATGAAGAGAAGAAAAAAGTGCTGCTCAACCACTGTCTTCCCTATTTTTCTCACCAGGATTTTGTTTATTCTTTGACAGTGTTCCCTATCCTTGTCTTAAGTACAAGATAGCCAGGTTGGGGAAGACATTCCTGTAGGCATTTGCAGACTGTTTGGGATACAGAAGCTGGATAATTTCCCAGGTAAGCAGGCACTCTGAGCCCACAGAAAGGGCTGGCACTTTGCCCTGCATCCCCAGCTCCAGGGACCCTTCTCACACAGAGCAGGGTGTGTGACGTGCCCCACCAGTCTGACAACTGGCTCCTCTCTGTTCCACACTCCTCTTGGCAACATCACTTTGGAAAAAACACATTGTGAAAAATGTGGGATGACAATCAAACAAACCTGCAGTCAAGGGCAAAAGCAACACCGTGTCAACAGTGAGTTTTAATGATAAGGTGTTCCCAACCCAGACAATCTGGATATATAACATTCTGAAGCCAAAGTCACCAAATAAAAATGAAGTATGAATTAACAAGCTGTGAAGGAAGCCAAAGAGGATTTTTGACTTTCTGCCTTTCTTGATCTCCTGGCAGCTGATAAGCTTTTGAGCTGGAGGAGGCTGCCTTACCTACAGGGACTGTCCTGCACAGGGAGGGCTGAAGAAGGGTGCAGAGGGCAGGGACAGGTAACATCCGTGGGCAGAAAGAGCAGCACTTTTCAGCAAATTAGAGCATGGAAGTGTGTAAAGCACTTGGATACCTAATTTTAAAAATTGTGTGTCATAGGGAAGTGAAGATAGATGTATCTTGGGAAGAGTTTTACTTCTGCTCAGAATATGCTGGCAGCATGATAGCATGCTCTTAACAAGTTTCCCTAAATCAAAACCTTAAATCAATGTGCAGTGTGTGCCAGCATTTCTGCAGCTCAGAGATGGGTGTCTCTTCTATGTTTTCTTTTTTCCTTTTCCTTACTGATAAAAATTGCAAGGAACACTTGAGCTGTAGAAAATACATTGCAAACCCCCACTTTTAAACAGATGCCATTTTATAGAAGCTGGTAAAGTCCTGGGGCTCCCTGGTTGTTTTGCTTCCTCTGCCTGACTGCAGTGAGAGCCAGCTATGTAACATCTGATGCCTACAATTCACTCATCAGCAGCTATTCTGTTTTTTTTCCAAAGAGAATACCACGCAACTCTAATCAGAGTTGATGTAGATCAATGCGAGCCTTTACTTTCATTATATTTAAAGGGACATACGATTTATTGATTTGTGTATCAAATTTTAGCACACGTGTTTTCTCTTTTGTCTACAGTCAATGCAGCAGATCTGTAGATCCAAATGTCATTCAGTACAAAACCAGAGTAATACCAGGAAGATGATTAAGCAATGATATTGGCACAGGACATATTTATTTTATAATTTCAAGTTTGTAATATGTAAAGATGTCTACTTGAGCACAAAGTTAGATCCCTGAAAAAGCATTAAATCTGAATGTCCTTGCCCTGTGGGGTTTATAACATGGCTGCTTACTTGATTTAAAAATGATGTCCTATTTCTAGATATTTAAAAATAATTTTAAATTCAAATCTAATGTATCTTGTGGTATTGATAATTCGTTGAAACAAAGAGCTGGTTGGTTTTTTTTTTAACAAAGAAAAAGCCCACATACTGTGCTGCCAAATATCCTTTGCTTAATATGCCTTTTTCTTCTTGTTTTTCCTGAACAATGTGGTCTGATTATACATCTGACATGAGCTTATCACTAGAGTCAGGAATTAGGTAGGATTCACATCACTGGCCATGTACAGGCATATACATGTTAGAGGTTTAGTCTGACAACTGCCCAGGCTCCCTCTACAGTCCAAGCAGCAGGAAAGGCATCTCACTCTACTCCATCCTCAGCTTGAGATCCTCTCCAGTGACCAGCTCCACCTACATGGCTGACCTTGGTGACATATCTGAAATTTATAAAGCCAAATACAAAAGATATGCGTCCCAGCTGCAGTGAAAGCTGCTGGTTTTACTTAAAATCAACTCTGCTTAATTTCACAGGTTTGACCCAGCCCCAGTGCCTCCCTTCAGCAATGCATTACAGGTAACTTCCGTGAGATTAGTGCATTCTTACTGTCAGGCAAATGCAAAAGGGACTTGCTGAATCATGTCCTCAGTCTAAAAGAAAGACTGCTGTTCACTTGTTAAACTCTATATAAATTATATGTCATTCTTAACAGGGTTAATTAACACAGTATTAAGGACAAAGCAAACTGACAGCTGTAGTGCCTCTAACACATGAGAGGGGCTTTTAGCACCTTTGACCTTTCCTGCTCCTTTCCTTGAAGTGCAGAAATATCATTCATATTTCTTTCCACTTGAAAACAAGGAAAAGGAACGTGGAAAATAAGTTAATACTTATGATTGACAGCATGATTGTCCATTAAGGAGGCATCATCAGCCACAAATAATTAATTTCTTCCAGGGCGTAATGTACATCCATCATATGTCTCCTGCATATTAGCAGTGCTGGAGCTGGGGACAGAGAACACGGGTTTTGCTTTTGCTGTGTGAGTAAAGCCGTGTGCATGACTCACTGCTGTTGTGTAAGCTTGTGAGCATCTTTGCGTGAAAGATGAAGGCATTTTGGATGAGCCCGCTCGAATCAGTGCCATCCTCTCAAGCTTGAGGACATAGTTCTGAAGAAGACAGACTTGAAATGCAACAAGATTTGAGCTAATGTGTTACTGGAAAAGAAAACCACCAAAGATCAGCTAAGAAGTACTCTTTACTTCAATTCACAGGTCAGCTTGGCCATGGAAATGCCTCTGATTAGGATCTTTTTGAACTACAACTCCAATCATACAGCATTTCTGACAAAAGGTGTAGTCATTCTAAGTCCATTGTAGGGAAGTGGTAGGTCTGAAACGTGCACCAAAGGGAAGCTAGTTTCATAGTAATATTTTTAAGAATTTGTTTCAACAATAGCAGATCAATTAATTTCTTCAACAGTTATTTGCAGTTTTAAAGGGAAACTTTATTTCCCTGTCTCCAGTTTTCACTGAACTTGACCTTTCAGGACTGATGTGTGCTCATATGAAACTCCACAGCATTGCTATCACAGGCTGGGTACCAGCCCCTGCTCCTGTGCTCCTCTGCTCAGCCACATCAGCTGCTTGGACTGACAGCCAGGGGAGGAGAGGAGCCCACAGACTCCCTGCCTGCCAGGCCCTTTGCTCCAGGATCCCCCTCCCCTCTCTGTGGCTGCTGGCCCTGCCCCCATATGTTGCCTGATGCATTTAGAGGGGCTGCTTGGCTCACAGGGCAGCACACATCACTTGCCTGGGAAATGGGGGTGTGTAGGGAGCCTGGGAAGCAGGGAGGTGGAGAGGTGTCCCATTTGCAAGAGCTGGTACATTCCTTTGTCACAAGGCTGAAAGTACATGTGGCCTTTATAAACTTAGAGCTGTTATTTCTGGCACTGGTTCCCACTATCTCACCAGTCCTGGAAACCCTATTAGCAGGTACTGCACGGATTACATCAATCACAGCCAAACATGAAAAATCTTGCAAAAATTTATCATCTTGCCTATGTAGTCTTGCCTAAGAGATGACACAAGAAAGATAATACAAACTTGAGAGACAAAACTTGTTTAGCAGGCCCTTATTCTTTACTCATCCAGGACAATGTGTTTCTCTGTTGGCTTTGCTTCCCTGGGCAACTGCACTGAAGCTGGAACACTTCCCTCACGCAGCCCAGATGCTGGTTTCCATTTTGTAGAGCTACATAATTCGATTTGCTCTGGTGGTTCAAAAGGCCAGTGGGGAAGGGCTCCCGTGGAGAGGAGAGCAAGCAGCTCTCGCTAACAAATGGGTGCTTGCCTTGGAAAACGGCACATGTCTGTTCACATGCATCCAAACTGCTAAGGCATCCCACTGAGAGCGAGCCTGCCACAGGAAGAGACTTCACAGATCTTTCAGTCACCAGGAGTAACACAAACAAGAGCCAGAAAAAACATTTTGCTTTTTAAAAGGGAATCATTATATATAGTGCTTGATAAAGATTTTTGTACCAGTTCACGGAATCGGGAGGGAAAACAGGACCTTGTTTGAGGAAAGCATTCAGATGTAAAATGTGACCTCAGCTCCGTGGTGGTGTTGTGACAGGATAGAGACAAAAGGATATTCAAAACACACGGCTAAGAAAGGGGAAAGAAAAGCTGAATCCCAACTGCTGTGTAAGGACAATCACCATGTGTGAGTTGGAGGGAACCACCCAGGTCCAAGTCCACAGCCAGGGCAAGAATTAATACAAAGGCAGCAGTTATTGGAAAATTTCAATTATTGTGCATTGCTAAGGCAGAGCAAAAGCATTTTCAGAGCAAATGAATAAAGGTAAAACATACTATTCTTTTTCAAAAACAGAGCAGGTCAAAGCAGTGTTATTCCAAAAGCACTATGGATCACAAAGAAATACATTCCTCAGAAGTACTGTCCTGCCCTGCTCCTACTGGAATGAGAGACCTCGGTAAGGGAGAAGGATTAGACCTATACAGGAAACACCAGTCTGCTACATTTATACTGCTACATTTATACAGCGTCTCTTATCACAAAGAGTTTGAAAGATATTTAACGAGCTCTGCAGTGTTCACAGGACCATTCAGCTACCAATGAATACAAGCTTCTCGAGTCGACTCCTGTGCCTGGAAAGGCTCCCCAGTGGAGGGGCAGGAGAGCCCGGGCACACAGCACGTCCTGCTGGCACACACACACTGCCCACTGTGCCTCCAGTGGTCACCCTACTGCACTGAGAGCACCCCAGCAACATCACCACCGTCTGAAACTTTACACAGAAACCCTCAGCTTTCACCTGCACACACCTCACTGCTGGGGAGAACTGTGTGCAAGGCAGATGTTGGCCCTGCACATCTGCAGCTCCTGGAAGCATTCAGAAAGGCAGAAGGGAAGGAAAGAGGGGAGCCAAATCCACATTGACTGGCAGGCAGTTGTGTCCTTGGTGCTGTATAATCAATCCTCCTGCCCACTCGAAAGTACACCAAAACCCAGCTGAGCATAAGACTTTTCTGAATCTTTGCTCCCTGGACACGGTTTATAGAAGAACTGTGTGGCATGGTAGATCCCAGAGCACCATGCTGGGCATTACCTCCCAAAGAAGCTGCATTACCTGCTGAGCTTGAGCAGGTAATGGTTGAGAAATGATTTAGAGCTGAAGTTACCTGGAGGGTACTTCCAGCCTTTTTTAGCCCTGTGCTTAAAATGTCTTTTTATGACCTCTTGCCCTCCCACCCAACATAATAGGAGATAATTTGTATGAAAAGCCAGATGCTGGTAGAGAATATTGTGAGGTCAAAATGTTTTATACATGTGGTTGAAAAAAAAAAAGGCAGTTACTAAACTGTGGTTTACATAAAGTGCTCTTAGCATTATTTTTTTAAAGGCACAGCAGTCCTAGAAATACTCAAGTTGGGTGGTCAGTATTTTTGTTTCAGTTTCAAGCAACTGGTGGAAAATAGGAACAGACAAGCCATGAAATCTTAAGCCTAACTTTGGCTGCTTTTCTGGCAAGAAATCACTGCTCAGCCTGAAAATGTTGCCATAGTCTACAAGAATAAAACTACAGCTCAAATGGTATCTCCGAGTATGTGTCAGTTTCAATGTACAAGGCCTTTATCACGAAGTAGAACTAGGAAAAAAGCCCAAAACCACTGAGGGCATTGTGGCATTTTTTTTTTCCCAGACAGTAACAAAACTCCTGAATTGTGCTATTTGTGGTTTGTGTCTGTGCATCAGGAACATGTGAATTTTGGTTTGTAATTATTCAGACACAGGACAGGAAGCCTGAGCCAAGGATAGGTTTTATTTCTGCTCTGAAACTGCCTTTCATGCTTTGTGGAGATTGTTGAGGAATGACCCTCAAATCCTGGAGTGATACTCTACGTTCTCATATCAACGTGCAAACACATTAAGAGGAAAATTTTGTCAGAAGCCACCTTTAGTCACTTCACTCACTTTCAACCTTTCTCTTCACCACTTTACAAATAAAAAAAAAATAAAAATGTTTCTAACAGCAGGGAAAGCAAAGTCCTTGAGAAATGACCCAGGAAAGAAACACTGCAGTGTTTAAAGAGAAGCTTAAACAAACACATATCAGAAACGTGTTTAAAGCTGCAGGAGCTCAGCTGGAGCTGCTACTTTGCAGCTGGGGAGGCAGAGGATGGCTGTAAGGCCGTCATCAGGGCAGCACTCGAAGGTGAGAGAGCCCAATAGCTCCTTTTTAACCCTCACCAAGGCATGAACTTTGGCTTATGGGCTGGGGGAAGTCCTGGAACTGACAGCCCCTCACCAGCCTAACCTGAAAATTTAGCCCTACCAAGAGGTGTTTTACCCATCATAACAATAAAAACCAAAGGAAGATTAAAAGGAGAGGAATCGCCTGTCACCATTGGTTACGGGATGTTCAGAAAGCTTTGTGGGTTCGACTGGGTCCAAAGCAATGTTTAGCTACCCTGCTGACAAAGTTGGATTTCCTGCTTTCTTGTTTTGGGTTTTGTGCTTCAGCTGCAGCGCTATCCCTTGCCTGCATAGTGGGCCATCTCCCTCCACGGCTGTGCTCCAACAAAAAGAAAGCTTGTGCATGGGAGAAACGACAGAATTCTACCTTGTCCTCAAAACCTTTCATCTAAAGGCCTGACTGTGTGCAAGAGGTACCTAATGCACTCAGGGAGCCATTTTCTGCACTCTCAGCACAGTCAGAGCTTCTGGGTTTCTAGAGTTCAGCTGTGGTTGTTTCCTCATAAATACTGCTGAGTTCCTTCCTCTGCCTGCAAAGGGACAGCTCTGTGTCCTCATTTTCACTACTAGGATGTTTTCGTAAAACTCCCCATTATTTCGTATTTTGAAAACATGCTGTCTCTTCAAGCATAAAATGTTGGCACTGATAGACCCTGGGGGCTTTTATACAGTAAATTGATCAGATTATTTTGTTTAAAACTATTGTTCTGAATACAATTAGAATTTCTGGCTCTTGGACCGTGTTCATTTTGGCCTCATCACAGCTAAAATTCTGACTTGAAGCCTGTATAAATATTTGCCCTTTTAGCGTTTATTTTGATTCTAATCATAGTCGTAGTTTGGTTGCCTTTTTTTAAAGAAGAAAAGTACATATAAATCAGATTAAATAGATCACTTTGCTACAGTTTTGCCATGAATGTCTGTTCTGCAGAGCGAGACATCATTGCCAGATTTTTCCAGCAACCTCTGTAAACATTTACTTTACTGTCCTGTAATTGCTTTAACATGTATTTTCCTGTACAAGCTAGCTATTCACCATTAATTCTATTAGCAGGAAGATTCTGCCTAATGTTCAAACTCCAGAAATTTCTACACTCATTCTTGTTTACTTAAATACCCCAGTCGGTCTGAGAAAATTTAGTACTGTACTTTGCAAGCAGGCTGACCTCCAGCACCAGAGCCTTGAAATGAAACCCCAACAGGTTTGAGGTGCATAGCCCAAGCCTATTCAGAAGAGATCCATTTCAACCTTTAAGCACACAAATCTCTCACACTGATTTATCCAGGAACAGTGTTTTCCTGTTCACTTCTGGAGACAGATATTGGACAAGATGAATGGCTGGTAAATTAATATATGTCTGGCTTATAAAAATGGAGTGCAAGTTTTTCTAACAAAAACAAAATTCATTTTTGGATGGACTTCAGCCTGTGGACTGACTCTCCCCACACTCCCAGGTGTGCTTTGGCATTCTGTAGTGAACTAACCCAGGACAGTAAGATGGAGCCTTTTAACTTTAGCTTGGCTGGTTCGGCTGAACAATTTTTCAGTGTATTCACAGTGGCAGGCACTCCCTTTTCACAGTGTCCATAACAAAAGTTAGCATTTGCTGTGCTGTGAGGGCTGCACGCTGCTGTGCTGTGATGTTTGACAGGCAAAGGCACGGCAGGGGCAGGGCCAGCGAGCCCCAGCCCGGAGCTCCAGCCCGTGGCAGGGGGCAGCTCCCAGCCTGCACACACCACGTGTGGCTCATGGGGGATGCAGCACCTTGCTTGAGACCACTTAGTTTAAAACTTTGGCACGGAAATTTATCACAATTAACATGAATTATTGCCTGCCTTGCTAGTTTCTGCTCTAGCCAGTGACTACTTCTGAAACCTATAAAATTGTCTCAGGGCAATGGATGGTTTATTGTGGTCAGGACAGAAACACTGGAAAATGTACAGTGTTGCTAACTCGGAGCAGCTGCTCTGCAAACACACGCATGACTCGGGTGACCTGGCTCTGGTGTTGGAAACACAGGGCTGTGCAGAAGGCACAGGTCCCAAAATTGAAATGTGAGAATCAATACACCACAAATATCTTTTGCCATATGCCACAGGTGCATCATGAGCTATCTGAGATTCTCCAATGCATCACTCAAGATCCTATTTGGTGTCTTTGCTCTGAAAATACTTTAAAAAATTAAACCTCAGTACACAAGACACCCCAATTTTACCTAAGTGTTTAGGAGAGTGAGAAGGAATTTATCAGAAGCATATTTAAAGGAAGGTCCAGAGTTTTCTAACTTTATAATTTTTTTTTTTTACAGAAAATAAACCCATTTTTCAGACAGTTGCACATATTACACAATAATGAATGTGCTGGAGTTAATTATTATAGCCAGTGATGTTTCTAGTGTTTACTCAATATGAGTGTATCCATACTGGAAGGATATAAACCAAGGGCCAGATGGGAAAAAAAGCAGATATTATAGCCAGACCTGATTATGAAAAGCTCCAGAACTGAATCCAGCGACTCTTTGTTAGACTAATGTAGGCTATGCTGAAAGGCAGCCAGTAAGGATCTGGATACTTCAGCAGAATATGTCACTTTCTTGGATATCTTTTTCCAGTTGTGACTGTTACTGTTAAACATTCCTGTCTTACTACTTGCACTCATCTGGCTGCAGCTTCCAGCTGATGATCCTCTGCATGCCTTTCTCCACTAGATTCCAGAGCCATTAGAATCCATTAAAGTATTTATATATTGTAATCAAGTCGCTCCTTAAGCCTCTCCCTGCCGTACTGCATAGATTGAGCACCTTAAAAATCTCTCCCTGGAAGGCATTATCTCTAGCCCTCAAGTCAGTCTGGGAATTCTTACCCCACTCTGCTTGTCTCCTAACTGCTGGGTTTTTATTTGTTTTCTTTTTTTTGTTTTTTAATTTGTCCTGTTTTTAAAACCATGATCAGACCATCTTCCCCAATTTACCAGGAGTATACAAAACTGTACCACACATTTTCTCCTATTTATTATGCCTCCTTTAGCCATCTAAGGATTTTTTTTTCCCAGTGCTGAATACATATTGGGAGCTGCATATGAAATATTGTCTCAGTTGCCTGTTATATTCAGCAATAGACACAGCACCCCTTTCTGTAGCTGTAGCTGGCAATTCTTGTTCCTAAAGATGAATTCTTCCACTGAATCAGTCAAACAGTTCTGGAGGTAGCTCGGATATCTCTGACACTCTACTCCTCCTGGTATTTAGTACTCTACCAACCATTGTGTTATTCCATTTTTAGTGCTTACTCTCAGATTATGGAGAAGCTGCACCTCCCATTGAGCCTGTGCACTGAGATGCACTTTACAGACTTGATTTTGCAATGCTAATTGAAATATACAGCGCAGTCAAAAAGTAAACTTAACCCAGAGGTTGAAATCAGCTTTGTCTGACCACAAGAATTATACTGTTAGACTTCACTTCTCTGTGACAGAAATCTTTTTCATAAGATTTTTCTTGCTTTCCTATACAAAATGAGAACTACTCCATTTTTTGGAAATGTCATTAAGTAAATTCCCTGCTCTTACAGAATGATGGTGATTTCTTCTGCTCCACTTTTGCATTTCAAAATTTTTAATGAATGCTGTTTGGTTTTCCCGCACTTCTTACTTTCTATGCTTCTAATTCCTTACTATTTTTTCTCCTGAAGTAAATACACTTTTAGCCAAAACAACATTTTCATATAGCCAAGGAATACAGGCTTTTTGGCCATCTAGAAAAATCTTAGAGATCTTTGAGATGTATTTGACATTTTGTGTGCACATATGTCATATTTGTCATTATTTTTGTTCAGCCCTGATAAATAGACCCATAGACAACCGTTCTTGGGACTGGTTCTCTCTCCACTGGATCACATCCATTACTGACGTAATCAGAACATGACCATCAGCTTCTGTGTACACACTGATTTCTGGCCCACCAAGTAACTCCTTTTACTCCTTATAAATTAGACTCCAATTGCAGCTACTGTGTTTAAAGAGGAAGAAATTTTGAAACAGAAATAGTAACTTTAATAATGCTCCACACTGGGTGCTGAAGAACTATGACATGAGCTTAAGGGTCCAACTGGCCTCTCCTGTAAACCTTGATTTTGTCACCACATTTTGGAGAGGAACTTAGGAAATTATGTATCATGTTCTCTCATTTTATTTATGATCCACAAAAGGTTCTCCACCAGTATCTTCTGATGGGCTTTGCAGCAGTAATGCATTTGAATCAAAACTAATCTGTTCTCATTCGCCAGTGTAATTAATACAAGCAAAGGTCTCTATAATACCCTATTAACAGACACATGCATCATCAGAAAACTAATTCAGATTCATCCCCTTCCAGGTTCCTAATTTTCCCTAAATATTTTCTGAATTCCGTGCAGACCAAAGGCTTTTGATAAACTTGGCAAATTAAATGGTTCCAGCTACCTTAGTGCAGATAGCTCCATTCTTCGTGGCTTAAAATCCTATCTGCAAAATCCGTATGACTTAGAAACACTGTCATAGAAGAAAAAGATAAGCTGCTTATGGTAGTTTGAAAGTCATGTTAGATTACAGTGGAATTTGACTGTTTTTCTGGAGGAAATCCACATGTGTGTCAATTGTAGCAGCTAGAATATTATTTATGCAGTTGGGGCAAAGAGAAAATTCCCTGCACAAGCTAAAGCTGGGAGGGCAGCTGCTGTGTCCCTCCCTGGCAGCACAGCAGCCTGCTGGGCCTCTGCAGCCATGCCCTCCCCTGTGCTCACTGCTTTTGCACAAGTGAAGTGCAACTGGAAAACTGCTAAGCCAGAACCCTCCAGGGAACATCCCTTTTACTATGCCTTGGTGCAAAGCTGTGTAGCTCATTTTATGAATGACTAGTACATTGCGTGACTATTCCTATTTTTATTCCCTGTTTCAGTTGACAGATTATATAAATGTGTTGGTACAGCTTTGAGTACAACACAAGAAAACTGAGTTTTCAAGCAGGTTATTCTGGAGGCTCAACAAAGGAAACAATGATCCCAGGGAAGAGCTAACATGAAGAGGAGAAAGAGGCTCAGATCAGTGTGTGAAGGTAAGATCAGGGAGACAGCATGATCTATTAGGAATGTAATTTTTGCCTGTAATTGCCTTCTTTCATTCTCAGCGCCAAGTGACACTAAGTGTGTGGAGAGAGCTGATAAACATGAGCTGAAGAGAGAAGGGAATGCAGGACACAATAGTGTGCACTCACAACCCAGGGGGCCAACTGTGTCCTGGGCTGCATCAGAAGAGGGGCCAGCAGGTCTAGAGAGGGGATTCTCCCCCTCAATTCTGCCCCTGTGAGACCCCAGCTGGAGCACTGCATCCAGCTCTGGGTCCTCAGAACAGGAAAGATGTGGACCTGTTAGAGTGGGTCCAGAGGAGGCCAAGAAGATGATCAGAGGGCTGGAGCACCTCTCCTATGAAGGCAGGCTGAGTGAGCTGGGGTTGTTCAGCCTCCAGAGTGAAAGTCAGGGTGTGCTTTGAGACCCTGCTGCCTGGTGAGCACTGGGGGTGATTTGTGTTTGAAAGCAGCTTAGTGTTTAAGCACAAAAAATACACGCTGAGAACTACCTGCTTTTCAGCTGAGACAGGTAAGTAGGGCGCACACGAACCACCATGTGCACTGCTTGTTTTTCTGGAGACTGCATCAACCAGGAAACTGTTTCAGAGCACCTGATGTGATCGAGCCTTCAGACAAGGCCAGATGTCATCAAGCTGTGTCATGGGATTAAAGTCAGCGGTTAAACTGACAGCATAAAATGCAACAAATAGGCAAAGAATGAGTTGAACACCCATAATGAAAACATTATAGGAGACAATTTTATTGTAGCTAACAATGAACAGGAACCTGAATCTGCACTGAAGCAGAAAAAGCAGTGAGGGAACACAAGCTCGGTGACTGAGACTGCAGACTTGCTGAACTCATTGAGAGCCATGACAAGAAAGGTGTAAGCACCTGATGCAAGATTAATGATGCTGCCTGCAGGAGAATGTTTGAAGAAAAAGCTGCCAAAGGAAGCAAACAAGAACTAAAATGATATTACTTAAAATGTGTGTAAGCAAACTACATTGGCAAATAAAGAAACCCTGGGAACACCAGAGGAAGTCCCCTAGACGTTGGATCAGAAAACCCTGTATCACTGTATCAGCACTTTGCCCCGCACCAGGAATCGTGAGGGAAGGACATTGACAAATGACTGCATGCCTGGACAAGTAAATCAAGTTTTCTACTCCTGTATGCCACAGAAAGCCGCAGCAAAGAGGTTCTCGTGTATTTTTCACCCTGCTGTGCTGTCTGCATTTTAGCTGGGAAACCACAATTCAATTCGATAAAAAGGTGAAGCACTAATGCCAAACTAACAAATTGGAATTCCTAAAAAACAGGGTTCAGCAAAATATGTGCTGGAGCAGAAAGATATCTGATCTAATTTTTAATGCTCCAGCTTTCCCAAACCTTGTTTATGTATTAGCCAGAGAGAAGACATAAGGTGAAATAAACATGGGGTTTGGTTTTTTTCTTTTAATATATGCTCTGATCAAAAATCAAGATGAAATTTCTGTGCTGTAATTGGCACTATTCAAAGCATATTTCCTTTTTGAAGTCGGTGATTAGTTGAAATATCACTTTTCTCTACGGCCCACAGTCACTCTCTAAAACAACAAGCTACATGGGTGATTTTCAAGGCTGTTGTTATTTTTGGCTGTGTGCAGAAAATTTCCAGCTATGATTTTTCAAATTGAACTGGACACTTTCAACTGACATGACAAACTTTGGGCAGGATGTCTTGAATCCCCACCTCCTCCAGCCCTCATGCTGTCTGAAGAATTACCATGACCAGAAAAGGCTGATTTCCTTTCACAAGCTGCAGGCATGACAAGTCAGCACTGATTGCAAGGAATAGGAACAAACTCCTGCTCTCAGGCTGGTCCCTGATGGACAGCAGAAAAGGACTTTCTGAAAAAGCTTCCTATTACACCAGAGTAGGAAAAAAAAAAAAAAAAGCTGTGTTAGTAACACAAATAAATTTGTTCTGCACCCACAAGGGAAAGAAAGCACGTTTTGCACATCTCTTGACAATTTTTTGGTAAATGCCTTGACCCCAAGCATCACAGTTCTTCTGTCCTCTTTTGTTCCCTGCTGGCAGGTCTGTGCAGTGTGTTGGTGGTACACCCCTGCTCTGTTTCGTCAATTCTGTCTGTGAATGACAACTTGTTTTACTGGGGTGTGAGCAGCTGGTCATCTGGCAAGGACTCACAGAGACTCCAACCCCAAAAGCCGATCTCCTCCTAGCTCCAAGCCTGCAAGGCTTTAATGAGGTCTTGTGGAGAAGCAGCAGCTATCAGAGATTCATTAAAGATGAGGACATCCTCACACAGCTACTAATTGCTCTAACTCACTAGATTGTGTTGTTTGTGAAAACTGGAGCCTGCAAAGCGATTCTCTCAATTTAAATTTTTGCAATGCTTTGTGCCTCTCTTGGAACTTTCCCACTCTGCCCATGAATCCAAGCACACAACAGATTTCTTTTCTTTTTTTATAATGACAGAAGAGTGTTATTCTGCTGGGGTCTCTGCATAACCTTGTCTAGATAAATATTCAACTGCTGAAAGCTATGCTATGTTAACTTTCTGAGAAATAATTATAAAGGTATCATCAATACTATGTCCTGTATAGTGTTTAACTATTGGAATACATCCTTTCTAAACATCCATGTGGAAAATATTTTGCTGCTGCTGGTCTGATTAAAATCCGAGTTAAAGCCTAGCCTTTTAAGAAGAGATGTGCAAGTCACTACTGGATCAAAATGTATTTTCTCAGTGAAGTTAGAAAGCCTCTAGCATATATAGGTTTTGATCTCATTAAAAAAAAAAAAAAAAGCATTCATCTGCTCATGCTTTTTATGAATGCAATAACTTCCAGTTTACCCAAACAGTCCTTAGTTCTACCTTGTAAATTCATTAAAATATGGCACTTGTCATTCATAACCTACATATCAAAGTTTATGTTTGAGGTTGTTTAAATCAAGGACTATATAGATCAGGGCTGTTAGTACCACTCACTTTGCTTAGAAGTACATGTTAGAATCAAGCCAGTAGGTTTTGCCTCGAGTGTTGGAAAATTATCTCTCAAGCTGCATTTCTACAGACAGATAACAACCTGTGAAACCGAAGCTTAAGTAATTCCATTAGAAGCATTTGGGGATAATATTAGCAGAGAATTTTGTAAATTAAACACAGCAAGAGATTTTAGATCTCAGGAGGCCCTGTTCAGAACAGGCAAATGGCAAGAGATGTGCACCTGCATCTGCCAGCTAAGCACGTGTGATGTGACATCAGCCCTACAAAAACTTACCTCCCGCCCTGTCCTCCCCTCGCCTGACCTGCTCACTCAGGCAGCACATGCACCTGACAGGCACAGGGCTGATAGGTTTTGCTTGTTTTCCTGGGTTGTTTTTCTTCTCATGGAAATGTTTTGTAAACATGAATTGACACCCCAACTGGCTTTTTCTAGCTTATTGTAAGAGCAAGCTTGAAAGAGGGGCAGATTCCTGATCTGAAGGAGGAGCGGGGCTTTGCTCCACAGTGCGGATTTGCCTTGAAGTGTCTCACTGGGCCATCTGTGATCTCTGCTCGGAAGCTGGAGATGCTTTTGAAATAGCAGCTATGCAGATGCCTCATTCAGATGCTGAGAGTCTGCACTGGTTTAACTCTTTCTAGAGAGGGAGCTGAAAAGCTCTGCTGAAGGGCTGTCTAATGTCCTTCATGGAGTGATCATGGGTAACACCTTTGCACTACAGGAGGCTCAAACTGACCAAAAGGATGATGTTTACCTGAATAGATAACAGTGTGTTGTATGGGTCATGGCTATGAAATAATCCTCTTTTCCCATGGAAAGGGCATCAGAAACCTCACACCCTACTTGCAAAAATGGGGTATAAACACCTATGTGGCTAATAAAAAAGGGCAGAAAAGCAAAACAAAGCTTCTGAAATACAGCTATAAAATATCAAACTACAGTTCATAAAGGTCAGGCTGTCCAAGTATTCAACAGAGAGACTTGCACTTGTGGCTGTGGTGGCACTGGCTGAGCATTTTGCATTGGTCACTCACCAAACTGCTGTGAGGTGCTGGGTTGCTGCATCCCCTCACAGCTGTGGCCCAGCTGAGACTTGCACCCTTGCTATGCTTTAATGCCCTCTTCCCACTGGAGGATGATTCTGGTTTCCAGCTAAATCTGTAGAAAATCTGTAATAGCTGAGAACTAAAATACTTTTCATGGCATTTTGAATGTGTCATAGCTTTTAGTAAAGGAGTGACAGGTCAGAAACAACACTCTTTGGAACAGCAATGGTTATCACTAGCTCTCCTTTCCTTTCCTAGTCCCCAAGGGTCTGAGAGTCTTAAGGAAAGCAGGATTTCCTTGCCTCTCTGGGTTTCTCACTGAGCTGCTGGATATAGCCCGAGTGAGCAAAACCCCACTGCTGCAGTGCAAGAGCTGCCTGGCGAGCTCTCATCAGCCATCCTCAGCAGGTAGCCACGAGTGGCGTTGCCAGGGTGACCTCCTTGCCAGCAGCCTTGTCATCTGCAGGGAGAGCCACAGTTTAGCTCTCGCTGGGTACACCAATTAGATTTTGACAGTGTAGCACGTAGCCAACAACTCCGTACTGCAAGGACTTAGTGAGCTCCCTGAGAAACGTGAAGCAGCCTCACATCCAAAATGGAGTTTTCAGTGCCTTGGGAAGGTAGCCAGAGCTCCCAGGTGCAGAGCTGTGCTGTAAACCCTGCACAGACACAGCCTGGGGGCCATCCCACAGCGGACACACAGGAGCACCTAAGGGTGAGTGAGCAGCACTCAGCTCCCCAGAAACCTCCTGGGAAAATCTGCTTGTACAAGGCATTCAGTCAAAAACAGAACAAGCACCCTTGCAAAATCAGCTTACAACTTCCAAAGTGGGAGAGGAATGCTACCTCCCTAAGTATTCTGCATGGAGTGCACTGCTGTCTTAGCACTTACTAAATGACTTCAACATGCTCTTCTAATCTACTTGAAATGGCACCTTTTCTTACAAATATTCAGCAAGGCATCTCTCTTCCTGCTGCATCCTAGAAAGGCATGCACAATCCCTCGAGACTGGGCTCAGGGCCTCAGTGTAGGCTTTTATTGTATAAAAGCAGGTGACAAGCAAGCAAATACAGGTACTTCCAGAAATTATAAGGCAAAACCAAAAAAACCACAAGAGGGTCCAGAAAGTGAAAACAAAATCTCCATGCTGTAAGACAGCAATGCTACATAGGTAAGAGTAAGCACAGGTTTTTTTCTGGGGAATATTTTAACACAGCAGTCATGTTTTTAAACCTATTCTAACCAGTGCTGAGAGAATCAAAACAGAGTTGATGCAAAGAGGAGAAATGTGGTGGGATGAGTTAAGGGAATTAACATAGCTAATAAGAAGCATGCAGAATAAATTAACTGTGATAGCTAATTTATCTTCAATAAACACATTTATATGTCGGATTACATGAATGAAGGGGACAAGAAGATTTTAACTCTCTGCAGGTGAATATTCTCCCATTTGCATTTACACTGATTCTCATGCTGCTTTATCTACATTAAATTATAAAGAAGATGACAAGTCCTTTTCCTCAGCAGCGCTACAGAAGGAAGGGAGGGTTGTCCAGTCACCAGAGATAATCACAAGCTGTGTTGCTCAGCTTCACCGTGCCACCTCTTGTGTCTGTGCATGAGAGATGGGAACCCTCAGCCTCCCAAGTAAGTTAGTGCCACCACACTACAAATTAGAGATGATTAGGAGATGCAAAAGTCCTTAAGGCAGAGAAAGCATCTGAAGAAATATAAAGTCAGGCATGAGAAAGTGGAAAGTGAATTTCCCTTGTTTCATTCTTTAAAACGGTTGTGACCAGTGATATCTCATATTCTTCCCATACTGAGGGACAAAAGCACAGGCTTAAGGGCTGCAGCAAGGAGACTTCCCTCCTTGAGCCGGGCTCCAGGTGCCCTAGAGCATGGTGCAGGAAGCACAATAATTATCACAGACACCTCAAAACACTTCGGTATGAAACAAAGGGAAAATGGTTTTTATGACAACAAGCCTTTGCAGCTTGAGAGTCTGGTGTTCAAAATGAATATTCTGCCATTATAGTGGATGAGCACTTGAGTCCACTCATTTCAGTATTCAAGATACCATCTGCTGTCTCTGCTGGTATTTTTCTCTTCCCTCTCCCTTTTAAAGAGTAATTCTGGTTAACGATACGTCATCATAAATCAGTGTCTGTCAGCCTATACCATGTACACAGAGTGCTGAACGTGAGCTGCAGGGTGCAATTCCACCTCAAAACAACCCCTGAGAGCGCCATGTCCTGCAGCCAGCACTCAGCATCACAGACATCACCTTGCAGAACGACGATTAAGTCTTTGGCCACCAGAGGCAGGGTCTGGCCCCAGATAACAACAAGTTAAAAAAGCAGAGCACTACCAAGAGACGCCATAATGATTTAGATACCTCCAGTGAATTTACACAGGCAAGAGTAACTCGTTTTTTGGACTGATGTGAAGGTGCTGCAGATTTTGAAGGGCTAACCTGTGCCTGCTCTCCAGAAGACAGCTCTGTCTCCCAGCTGAAAAGCATACGTGGGCTGTCGGTGATCACCAGTTTGGCATGGAAGCCAGACTAAATTAATGGTTTGTGAACAGCACATCATGCTCATGTGAATTCACTGTAGCTACATGGTTTCTCTGCTGTACCATTTAGGATCATCCTCCATGCACAGTAAATAATTTACTGTCCCCTTTTCAAAGAGGACTTCCTATAGTACAGAACACATGGAAAATCATCATGACTGACAAAAATCTAGCTTGTGAAAGAGTTCTTGCACTTTCTGACTATGAATAAGTCATGTCCTATTCACAGGAACTTAGTGTAACTACAATATTTAGCTGCCATGGTGTTCAGTATCATCTTGCCTGCACAGTAAATAATTTATCTGTTTATTTCCACAGGGGACGTCCTATGAGCGAGCTTGAATGGCAGCTGATTGCATGCACAGTATGTATAGCCCCAGCAAGGATTAGCAGCAGCCCTGGTTACTGCTGCTGCTGGAACAGCTGAGGAGGGAACACAGTGCCTGTTGATAGGATTTTTAGGGAAGCATCCACAGCTGCCTGTGTGCTGGGATAGCCCCCAGGATACCTTCAGCAACCTGCCAGCTCTTCTCAGTGCCTCAGGTGAGCCTGCAAGGGAGCGAACAACGGATCCACTGAGGGTGAAGTTTGCTCGTACCATATTCATCTTTCAAACTCACTTTGAGGCATCTCAAGGGAATGTTAAAAAGTCATTCACATATCTCTATGATATTTGATTTTTTAAATTTTTTTTTTTAATCAGATCACTGCTGTTTTACCAGAAATATCCTCAAGCATTTTGTGTGCTTGGGGTTTCCAACTCCTAGTCCTCACTTTGCCACTAAGTGTATGATCCTAAATAAGGAGCAATTATCTCTGACATGATTATATTTCCTCACTCCTCAAGGAGGCTGTGAGTCTGAACTAATGTTTTAAAAGCACTTTGCACGAAAGATTATAGCTGCAGCTTACAGATTTGCCTGCTACTTCTTTTCCTTTTGACTGCTGATGCATTTTTGTGCACCATGTTTGCTGTGTGTCTCTCACTATGCTGTGTTGGCCTTCACAAAGATGTGTTTTATTTCAAGAACTCTCTCCGAAAACAGGAGACAAGTCCATATCCAAAGCTGGCTACCCCAAAGGATCAGGTCCCAGCTGCACACTTTATGCCTTAAGTGCTCCTGAAATCCCTTGCAGGAGTACATGGTCTAATGTGCTTCTCAGAAGAATTAAGGGAGTAGATTCTGTTGCTAGATGAGCAAATTCATCTGATTTATAAACTTCATACATCTCTATTGCTTATAGAACACCACACAAAAATGCACAGTTGAATTAGCAGGTTACTAATGTGCTCTAAATAAGGATTTGCCACCAATATAATGCAAGTCTTTTGAATTTCTATATGAACTCACAACGTTCAGCACATTGCGTAACTTGTGAGTGTACTGGGTTAGGTTTTAAAACATTAATTTGGACTGTGACTTCAATGAGATCTGCTTTCTTCTCACAGCAATTATTCAATTCAATTTAATTCAATTAAGCTACAACTGTTTATGCCAGTGCAATTAGGAGGAGAATCTAGCCTGATAAAATAAAACACGACTTAAAAATTCAGTGTTTAGGCTGCACTTTAGAATACAGGTACATGATGAGGTACAGGTAGCCTTGCTTTCCTAGTCTGCCAATGTTACCAACTCAGAAAAACAGCAAGACAAAAAATACAATTGTTTGGAGACTTCGGAATTCCTTATTGACCTCCTTAATCAGCAAAACCAGATTATATACTGGGATGGAAAGTAACGGTCCTGCCAAGTTAATTTTATTGACATTCTACACTTTTACACAGTATGTGAGTCCCCACTGGCTTGGAAAATTCTGGTGGCTTTTTATTGAAAGTAGTCTCAGTTTACATTAAATCTACAGAAACATTTGCCACTTCGTGTACTTTGGAAGACATTTTGATGACTTTATTATTGGTTTCAGAATCATGAAAGTTTTGCTTTACAATGAGATGAATTACACTTAGGATAAGTAAAGCTGTGCATTTTGCAAGCAGGTTTCTCTTGCTGCTTGAGCAATAAATTACTCCTGGAACCTGGGCGCAAGTCTGCCCGGAGGAGATAATGGAATGGATACTGTGTTATGCCAGAGTGCCACAGCATGAAAATTTTACTTCTAAGAAGAAGGCAAAATAGAAAAATAAGAAGTAGAGAAGAGTGAAAATTTTTCTTTCGGTTTTGATGCTTGCCTGGTCATGTAATTTGAAGTGTTTTGCTTCACCTGAAATGGAACATTAAGCTTTCATTCCTTGTAAGATCTTTCCTTGCCTTTCATTTAAACAGCTCCCTAACAGAATGATAAAAGTTCATTTTATTTGTATAGTCTCAGTCTATAACCCTCCTTACACATGTTTTCTCAAGGAATCAAATCCAAACTAAACATGGAGACAGCTTCGTTTATGCGCAGCTGTTTGGTTTTTTTCTGACCCTTGTTATCAAGGAAGTTTACTGTCTAGGGAAAAAACGTTTCATCTGCTAAGAATGCCACAATGTACTTGTGCAGATTATAACAGGGACCCTGGTATTAATTGTGGCACCAATTTGTCAGATTGAAGGTAGGTGAGCAGAGATGAGCATCGGTTACTGGGCAGTAGAATTATGGTCTTAAACCCCAAACAGGCAAAAAGGGAATCTACATCAGAAACGTCCTACAGTCTGATTAACAGAGTGGACACAAGGAAGAGAGATTATATTCTATGGGGAACTGGCACATATGGCACATTTCAGTGCACAAGATGCACTGTGCCCCCAAGATCAGTTTAGGACACCAGCCAAGCTTCTCTCTTTGATATGGTCTACCGAGCAACGTTGTATATGACCTTAAGATGATGCAATTTATAGTTTTGAGGCAGCAAACAATTTTTTTACAGATTCACTCCTAAAAGAAAAATTAAATATTTTATCCTTGCAATTCCTTCTTTCCAGAACAATGTTAAAAAGAAACATTGACATTGATACCAAGGTTTAGCCCAGTTTCCTTAATGTTTTGGCAAGCTTTTCCTGTGAGACTCTCAATTCTCCCTGCTTTGTTATCCTCCTGGAGAACTTATTTAAATAACTTGGGGCAGGAAAGGAAACAAAAAACCCCAAACTGTTAATGCACACAAAGAGCGATTTGTTCTAACTGCACAGCTTTGAAAAACCACTCCCAATACCTGCTTATAGTCAGCTCAGAAAGCAGAGTTGAGAAAGAAACGGGCTTTTGTCCAACACGTTTTGCATTCAAAGCATTTGACAAGTATTAGCTAAACAACCCTTGTAAGGTGCCCACAAGACAAGTAATAAATGGTTTTTACAGACAGGTAGGAAACAGGACCTGGCTGACTTGCCAGTGGCCACGAGGAGAACAAGCTGCAGAACGCAACACTAACTCTGAATTTCCCAGCTCCACTCGCTCACCAGGATCCCATTAGCTAATTATTTACACTTACAAAAAGGATTCTCATCTCTCCTGGGGGTCAGCAGGAGTTCGGGTGTGGCAGCGAACACAGAGAGCCCACCTCTCCCCATGCTCTGGTAGCAGGGCTGTCACCAGGACCCGCTTGCGCTGCCCAGGCAGGGGCTGCGCCCGCCCCGCCCGGCCCGGCCTGGCTGTGCCACACGCACAGGTCGAGGTGCCCGGTACCCCAGCACCGACGCACTGCACAGGGACGGGAGAATCCATCCACTTCAGAGTATTTTCTGTGCTTGTTTCAGCCCTGAATTATGCCAAGCCTCATCACAGCTTTTGGGAGTCAGCGGTGGGGTTGAAAGGCTGAACCTGCAGGTGAATTGTGCGAGTCTGTGGAGAAGCAATTATTCTGCACTGACAGGCACAAATTTTAAATTGCGAGGGTTGGAATTATGGTACGATTCCGATTATGTTTCTGGCAGTTCCACTCTGTCTCATTGAGAAATTTAAATTTATAGAGAACACAAAAATAAAAGGTGACAAAGACTGCACATTTTCCCTCAAAATATAAATTATTCAGTAATACTAAAACCACATGAGCAGCAGTCAGGGTTTCCACAATTCTGTGACATTCTAGTCTTTGGCAAGTTCTGTTGAATTCAACAGGAGACTCAAAAGTCTTCCTACCTGTCTGCTTTTTTTTTTTTTTTAAATCTATTTTTTGGTAATAGGTGGTTATAGTTGTAATAAAAATATAACAAAACAGTCAAGCAAATGTGAAAAGCTAACAGCAAAAATAACAGGCCTTGGCACAGAATGTAATAAGAATGAAAAAAATCAATTTTTTTGTCTTACAACAGTGTGTCTTGGGAACACTAATAATAGGTGCCTCTTTTCCTTCTGAAATGACTTTTCCCTTCTTTGCACTTGATCTGACACAGGACTTTTGTCTAACTGCAATATCTAGATGGAAAGTAAGTGAAAAAAAGGAACCTTTGTCTGCTGTTTTAAACACAGAAATTCTGTCTGCAGAAGGGATGATTAAAATGCTCTGTGTGGCAAGGATACATGAGTGACTGTCTCCCTGACAACAACGATAATGCTGATATGAATAAAAGCCCAGGTTTACATAGAAGTTTGGAGTCTCAGGTCCTAGAAATGTCAGAAGCAGCTGAGCTTGGCATACCATTGAGTATTGTTATTGATTTCTTAATTATCAAGTATGCAACATTGATATTCTGTTTATTCTATTTTTAGTTGAGTTCTCTTTTTCTGTTGCTATCTCAGAAAAATGTAACAATTCTAGAACTGTGACTCTAACAGCCTCATTTTTCCCAGTACGCCCTGTTAGATCCAAAGTCTGATACATTTATTGCTTTACAATTACTTAACTGATTCATTATATCAAGGAAGGACATTATTTGCTTTCTTTATTGCCACAAGACATATTTCTTGCAAATAGTTGCATTGGATGTTCATATAATTACCCCTCCTTTCTGGAAAAAAAAAGCCATACAAAGTTAATGTAGTGTAACTCTGGGCAAATGATACAATTAGAACTTTTGAAGAACTCTGACAGGAAAGGTGCTTTATTTCTGCAAAATATGGGTTTTGGCTTCAGAGCCAATTGCTTTTTTCAAGATTTAAATCAAGCAGCATGCATCCATAGCTTCATTATGGCTGAGAAAGTATGTGTTTGTGAGCTGTAATCAATAGATAAGCACCGGTTCCCTGAACTAAAATATATCTATGCACATAAATTGCAATCCAGAGGCTTCCCAGGCTGCACAGCCTCTGTGTTGCACCTGCCGAGCACCGGCTGAGGAGCGTGGGACTGTCTGGGACTGTGTGGTTTGCTGGGGTGATTGAGTACAGGCGATGCCCGGTTGCAGAGGGCACTCGTTCAGCAGACAGCGTGTGGGGCTGAGCAGCTGCAGCCAGGCTCCCGCCAGACCCTGGATGTTGGGATGTTCTGCTCAGGTGAGATGTCAAACACCAGCTGGAGCAAGGTCTCCCACTTCTTCCAGAGCTATCCTAACAAGTGAGGAGAGTCAGGCTCTCCTTACAGCTTGTCTCTTATCTCTGAGTTGTATACAAATCAGTAATATGACGCACAAAGCATTTGGGGTAAATCCACAGGACCGTGCACAGGCAGAGGGATTATCTCTCAATCCCGCCACGGTTCCTGCTGCAATCCCTACCTGTGCCAGCCTAACTGGGTTGGTAAGAAGCACGACAGCCAGCTCACAGAGGGAAATGAGCAGGAGCTCCTACTGTGCTGCGGTGTTGTAATTACGCTTTCAGCAGCCTGGCTTTTAGGAGCATGCCCCTGGCAAGACAAGGAGCCGCTGGGCTGGAGCAGCGTCCCGTGCACCGGCAGAGCGCTGCGGCACGGCCGGCACCGCGGGGCTGCTGGCAGGCTCCGGGAGCTCGGCACGGCGGCAGGGGACGCGGCGGCCCCGGGGCTCTGTGCTCAGCTCGGGACGGCGGGGAGGTGCGCAGAGCGGCACACAAAAAGGCCTTCAGCTCTGCCTGGCGTGGTGCTTGTAAACGACACCACGCCACCCGCATCTTTTTTCTTGCTTTACGTATCACAGTCAGCAGACTGTTCGCAGAGGCCAGCAGGAAATCACACCTCGTTTTCGCCCACTCCCAGCAGTGGTTGCTCTATACACACAAACACATTAGCTGCAGCAGAAGCAGGCTGACCCAGGATCGCACTCAGAAGTGCCACCACGACACCGGAGACAGAAAACGACTCAAGGGGGGCACGTTGGCCCCTGCCAGCTGCAAGGGCTGGCTGCCCAGCAGTGCTGCTGCCAGATGCTCGCTGCAGCCCGAACCTCTCAGGGCCTTGCATCCACGCAAGATCTCCGGAGGAGCTGCCTTTACAAAGAAGTTCCTGCAGCGACCGGAGACAAATGAGAAGGAAATTATTCATATGGCATCAACTGTCATTTTAATGGGCTACTTATCACACCATTGCTACTCGTGTCTGCTATAGTAGCGCTCAGGTGCCTAATTGTTCTGAGCACTGTGCTAACACAGGGAAAGGTGACTCCCTGCATGCTAATCATCCTTCACAAGTTATGCTGGATATTCCTTCAGTTATGGGGTGTGGGGAAAAACCTGTCTGTAAATGCATTGCTCAATTTTCAGATACAGCTTTGATAGCAAAAGAAAAGTAATTAGTAGCTTGGTCCCTGGCACCTGAAAATAATAATTTGACAAGTTTGCTTTGAATACTTACTTCCAAAGTGTCTATTCAGAATACACTAATTTAATTTCTAGGAGATGACTAGAAGATAGAAAGCTAAAGCTTTTTCCCCCCTTTGTTATGGAAAAGTACTTTTAATCTAAAAAAACCTTGATATAAGAATAATAAAATTATACTAAAATTAAAGTAAATGAAGTTCAATTTTGAAATATTTGCTAGAAACAACAGTAATACATATTAATTTAATGAAATTGGATTTTCATTAATTTAATGAAATTAAATGCCACAGTAAATTTTCACAGTAGCATAAAAGACAGTAGCATCAAAAGATAACTACAGCATATGCTTGCTTGTGTAGCTGGTATTTTCAGTTGATTTTAGCATAACTACTACTGCTTTTCAAACTGTGCACAACTGGGCTTTTCATGGAGGCTTTGGCAATGCTTAGTCCAATTTGGTATAGGAGTCTCTCTCCCAAAAACCTGGAAATGGGAACCATGATGATTGCAACATTTGTCTCTTCTGCCTTTAGGCCACAACTTGCAGCATCACGTGGAGTCCTCTGGTCTTCCTAACCAGGACACAGAGATGGGGCTCAAACGTCACGACAAAGTCAAAATAAATGCTTCAGACTTGGAATTTGTCGCTATAAAGCATTTATGAAGGAATTCTGAAGGCTGAATTAATTCATTATAACCATCTGATCACAGATAATTCACAACAAACAGGAGGAAAACCAGCTGAACAGATTGTTTGGATTTCTTTGCCAGGCTCTGGCCCCAGCAGCCGCAGCCCGTCCATGTTTGTCTCCTCATAGTGCTTTGTCAAACGCAGCCAAGGCTGCAAACTCGACAGGGATGGATGCTCTATTGCCTAATTCCCAGCGGAGGGCTGCTGCAAGTACAGCCTGTGGAAGTTTTCCCACGTATTTCAAAGAGTGGCAGGGCTGTTATTCAGCGTGAACCGTGACACAACCACAGGCTCTGCTACTGCAGACCTATTAACGTTAAGTAGATTGGTCCCTTGAGCATAAAAGGTTCTTCAATAAGCAATGAATGTTTTTTAAGAACTGCTTCACCTACCATTTTTCAAAAGAACAAAAAGGCTTCAAGTTTTCCTTAACAAAGAATGGCCATTGAGTTTTGTCCCACTATGCCCTTTGTTCCAGTTGATAAACACTTGCTTTAAAATTTCTTATTTGCCCATCCCCTTTTTTCCCCTTTTTTTGTGAAGGCTAGAAATCATGATTTTATTTCCATTTTATATTTGTGGCTACCTTATGCTGAGTTTCTCTTCATGACAGCTTTTTTTTTGAACCAAAATAGTTTTCCATGGTATTTCTTTCCCTGATTGATCTAATTTGAAGTGATCATAGCTCCTCTTGCACTTTCCAAGTTGCACAAAAAAAGCCTTTCTGGTTTGCTCCCGTCTGATACTCCCCACATGTCAGTCATTACCTCACACCTAATCCTGTTTCATACCTTCTTTCATTTACATGGGTGAAGAAGGTACCATATATTTTTCCCGGACAACTCTTGCATAGGCTATCATCACACCACACACCTATCACAACTGTATTTTGTAAAACTTGAACTATTTTTGCACTTACATTTTATAATTTATACAGCAAGTTTTGTGTCTACTCGTGCTAGTGGCTGATGAGATCTATAAGGCAAATATTCCATTGATTTTGATGTGTTCAGCTGGAGCTTAGCTATGAGACTGAACATAGCATTTTAAAGATCTTTTATTTTGCTAGGGAGGGATTTCCTCAGTCTATTTGTCTTAATATTGGATGCAGGTTTTAAGAATTGGTAAAAGACCATTCCTTTTTTCAGCAAAAATGAGAATATAATTTCAAGGAGTTAAACATTTCTATTAGAGGCTATAAAGACACCATCACAAAAAATTTTGACTGGATCTACTTCTCTCTAGAGCCCTTTGCATTTGTCATGAGTGGCATATTTAGATACCCTCCATCTTTCCAGGAAATAAGCATGACAGTGAAATATAAAACTGTGGGAGATCCTCTCATCACCACTAATATCTAATTTCCAAACATCCTCGGTTAAAGCTGCTGTTTTTAAAACAGGCTGTTGCGGAGTGACAAAGAATTGCTTTATTTTCTCTGCTGCAGCGAAGAGCAGGCCTGTGCTAATTTATCTGGAATAAACATGCATACAGCCCACATTGTGCTCCGACACCGTTGTTTACAGTTGTTGGCTCTGCGTGCTGTGCTGTGGATGTGGCCTGTTACAGATGTGTGGGTTGTTAGAGAGGCCAGGCTTTGCTGGCAGCAGGAGCTTGCTCTTGTCTCCCAGCTATTTTCATTAGGTTTTATTCATGTGCCCCTGAGAGTGAGAGAGTCAAAGTCATCTGCCCGCTGGTTATTATGCTGCTGCACAAAGGGGTCCTTCAGCCTGCAACAGCAGGCTGAAAACAAGACTGTTGATAAATTATTGTGGCCCATCCTATTCCTATTTACTATCACTGCAGCTGTCTGAGGCTGAAGCTAACACCCACATCTGCACATTACCAGGGTGTTTTTACACCCAAAACCAGAACAAAAGCTCCATGCATGGAGACCACATATCAGTAAATTCAAGCAAGTCTGAAGCTATCTCGTGTAGTTTCTTCAAGTGTTGGAAAGATCTTTCAATCACATTTAAAATAGTACTCCATGTTCAGTGCAATTTCTGTCCCCTGGTTGGTGTCACAAAGCTGAACATATCATTGGGCTCAAGTTTTAGTATTAATAGACGCTTGTGTCAAAACAAGTACTGAAAACTACTTTAGCTAATTGTAGTGAATTAGAAGACATTGCTAATCAGATATAACCTGTCTCATGGGCTTTTCCTGTATGCCACAACCCCCAAAATTACTGTACCAATAAATGCACGAAATTTCCTACGAATATATCCACGGCCAGGTGTGTACTGGGAACAACAGGTCACAGTAGCTTCCCGGCTCACTGAAAATGCATCTAACTGCAGTTATTTATATTTGTTAGAAACAAAACGCACGGCACCTACCAAACGGAAATGAAATCTCTCCGTTGCTACTGGAGCAGCTATCACTGGGTAACTGACTGTATGTTAGAAGCTACATTGACTTTCAAAGCTGTATTTGCTTCTGATATATATCTTTTCTGTCTGACATGATTCAAAGTGTTTTATCACATGCAAATCCCTACACCAAGGAAGACAAAATCAAATATGCTGTATGGCATCAGTGATGACTAGTCAAGCAGCAATACATAGAAAAGCATTAGGAGTCATCTCAAACTGAAGTTTGCAAGGCAATGCTGATGAGCAGGAGGCAGATTTCATGGGCTGCATTAATAAGGCAGGTTATTATTCCTTTTTCTTCAACATTGGTAAAGCCTCAGTTGGAATGGGTACAGTCCAGAGCCTGACACACAGTTTTCTTTTTTGATGGTTGAGGGAATCTATGTGTAAGGTTTTAAGAGGAGGTTACACAAATATTTCTCAGAGGTGAAGTAGATTGTCTTAAAGTTGTACTGAAGACTCTCCAGACAGTCCCTCCAAGTCCTATGTAACACTATTTACATCTGTGAATATTAAGGTTAGTGTTCCAGGTTAAGAATAAGCCAAAAGTAATTGTAAGAAAGAATGCCAAAATAAAACCAGAAAGCTATTGCTACACTAATAGATTTTTGTGCATTAACCTAATATTGGTTTTAATGACTGCTGCATTAAGCCTTTTCACAAAGATTGGTATTTAACAACTGTTTATAAATTAGCCACACGTGCTTAAATGTACTCAAATTTAAGATCAAAAATCCTGTGTCCTCACTACAAACTCCATCTAATAATGCAGATCATTTTCCAGAAGTTAATTATAAGATGACAGCCATATCGTTCCTGATTACAAAGGGCTTGATCATCCCGCTGGTGTTCTGCACTAAGGGCCCTTCTCTTCGGGCTGATTTTGGCAGAGATGGATGCTCTCTCTGCCCTGGCAGGGAAGGGTTTCCCTAGGAGCTGATGCCCTACCGCAGAGCCAGTCTGCCAGCGTAACCCCGCGTGGGGCTGACGGCTCTGTGTCCCAGGGGAGCGTGACCCTGCAGGAGTGGGTCTGCTGCGGCTTTGCCGGGTCCCGGGAGAGCCCGCCCTGCCCTGATCCTCTGCAGCGCCGAGCGGAGCCCGGGCTGAGAGCACCTCTGCTGAACACACACCGGCACGGGAGCAGCTGCGAGGGGCCGACGGAGCTCATTCACCGCTTGCCTTCGGGATTCCACAGGCGCAGCTCCAGCTTTCAGCCAGGGCTGTACGGACGCAAACCAAGCCCTGGTGTTGTCTAAATGCACCCTCCCTGCAAGGACCGCAGCCTGATTCAATTAACAGGTATAGGAGACATTGAATCTAATTCCCTCCTGCAGATCTATCATCTAGCTCCTCATAAACAAGCTCCCCATTACAGTGGCATTGTCAGCCCACACACAGTTAGACCTGGAGTTACAGCCCATGAGCATTGGTGAGTAATTTATTTTCCACATTTACCTACATGTGGATGTCATGCTATCAGGTAACAACCCCAAAGCAGCATAAGGTCAATGCAGTTATTCAAACTTGTTAATAGAAAATAATCTCAGTGAGCAGTTTACTCATTGCCTATAGAGGGAGGGAGTAGTCTAAGCAATGCTACAGCACATCGGGATTGAGGCTGCAGTTTACTCCTGAAAAGCAAGCATGAGGGTGCCTTCCTGGGACACAGCTTCTCGACTGGTCCTCCTGCTGCAGGAAGGACCTGTAGCTGTCAAGAGGCAGGAGGATGACAGGTTTAGTCTTAGGAGCAAAGTGGTGTCAGCCATAGGTAAGAGGAATGAATCCTACAAGGCAGCACGAGGCACCCAGCCTGAACAAAACACAGGGCGTGCACAGCAGCTGGGCAGCAGGGGACAGAGGCCGGGCTGGTTTGGAGGAAAGGTGGCTCATCCTTGCCCTCATGGCAGCCCCAAGTGTTCCAATTTCACAGCACTGAGGCTGCAGAGAGCTCAGCTGCCCTGTGGCTGTGCAGCGTGTGTGTCCACAGAGGTCCTCCTGGGAGGAGAGGTTGTATCCCCAAGGTCCCTTAGACCAGGAGCCAAGACAAACTTTCTGGATCTCTGAGATTTCTCCTGCCTCCAGTGCCCTCTAAACAAACCAGTGATTCCCCTGCTTGTGTGGGCTGCCCTGCTTCCAAGGCTGTGGGCAGAGTGCTCATTTCACAGGGGAGCTTGCACAGAGGTCTAAAATCTCCAGCTATGAAATCATTCATATTAAAATTCTATAGGAAGAAAAAAGCTGAGTGGGAGAGTTGCTATCCCAGATTTATCAGAGGAGAAGTTTGAACTAAAATAAAACTTCTGGATACAGCAAAATATGTAACTGGCTCCTTGGTAGGTCAGAGTATACAGTACACAGCAACCAGGTGGAAAGGGTCCATGGATTCGGTTGCATTTACTACTCAGCTTCTGAAATCCTGGAGTGGCTTCAGGGGAGCTTCCCTCCAACTGATGACCACCCTGCCAACACCACAAAGTGAATTTCACCCTCTTTAACAGTACCAGATGCCCATCTTCCAGGGAAGAGCCTCTGTTTCATGTGTTTCCTCCAGCTTTGGCAGTGCTGATTGAGACCTGTCCCCACCCCAGTGCCCTGGGGAGGTCCCCCTTCACCTGAAACACAGATGCAGAGAATGTGAGATGTGGCAGATGAAGCCCACAGGAAAGAAAAGGCTGAGGGAGATGAGGGGTCCTACAGCATAATTTCACCAAGAAGAGTTCCACACCCTAGAAATGCTGCCAGCGTTTCCTTCCAGCAGGCTTCAGGGGAGGGCAGGCCAGGGCCAGGAAATGACAATTATTACAGCTCAGTCCCTTCCCCAGAAAAGTCAAGGATGTTTCATGGACATGCTGAATTACCAACTACTGGTCTGAAAAACTCTCGACCTGAAAACCAAATCAAACTTACATTATCCAGCAGGAAAAAAAGAAAGCCAGCAAGGCTTTTCAAATGCTATGTCAAAGTAGATAGGAGGTTTTTTTTAGAATACAGCACACATTACCACAACTCTTCTAGTGCCCACTGAGCTGAAGTGGCCTGAGATATTCTGTGCTCAGCATGAGAGATCTCTGTTTACAAAGAACCCAATATCCAGCATTTTCTCTATAAAAGCAATGAAGAGCACAAATTCCGGTTCTTCACACCATTTTCTGGACCTGCAGCTGCTTTGACACTGTTGCCAGAGGTGCAATTCACAGTCATCTCAGCCCAAAAAAATGAGCCTAAGTCTCATAAATCAATACTGCTGCTTTGATGCTCTGCAGTTTTCTAGGTGTTTCTCAGAGATCCCTGGGTGAAGCAGTAAAAAGGGGACACCTACAGTTGATACATCCATCCCCCATGAAGTGTGACCCCAGCTACAGCTTTGAGGAGTTGTTATGATGATTGTTTGCAGCAATCGAGCTCAATGGAGGCTTTCGTGTTCAGCACACTGCATCATCTCCAGGGAGTTTCCTTTACAGCACTTATAAATGAGAAAACAAGATAACTTTAGACTGCACAGCTGCAGGATGCAGGAGGAAAGCGATAAAATAACACAGAATTAATCCATTCATTCAAAGGCCACTGAGTTGTAGTGCATAGATTTAATGAGGCTGGAACTCTAAATGGCTAACAAGTTTAAAAAAATCATTATGCCTTCACACCCCACATCCAGCCTCCTCTGCTAATCTCCCAGGAACTGTAGCAGGCAAGGCTTCTCACATTTTGTAGGTCAGCACCTACTCTAAAATTCATCTGTTTTACTGAAAATAGAGGGCAGGCGCTGGGGACGTGCTCCCTGACCCCAACTCTACAAAGCCACATAGTTGGAGATGATTAGGTTTTTTTCCTAACACTCTGCATTTTGCACCTGGCAAGGCTGACGTGCAGCCACACCACACAGGTCGGGCTACTGCTCCCCCTCAAAGCTGTGCCCAGGCTCCCAGAGCCATGCTGAAATGCCTTATGGCTGTTGGGAGGAACTGGGATCTCACAGCTTAGACATATGCACTGCTCATATAGATCTTGCAACTAAAATCAGGTAAAAGAGAAGCACACCTCTTTGGCTAAGACACTGATAGACTGTAGGGTTTTCAGTTACTGGGAGATCACTGACCAGAGTAAATTTTTACATGGTGATATCCTATTACTGGTACAAGCTCCTGGATGCAGGCTGTGGTGGACACTGTCCCTGGCCAGGCACATGGCAGCCACTGGGTACCCAAAGAGCCAGAGCCACCCCAGATCCAGCCATTCCTCCCTACCCTCATCCTCACCTTCCTGGGCACAAAACTTTTGCTTCCACAAAAAAATCCCCACAAATGTGTTTTCCCTCCTTGAGGAAAGGGAGGATCATCACAGGCAACAAATAAGTGATACAATATTTAGAGCATAAGGCAGTTGTAATTCAGTCTGGTCAACCTAGGATAAGAACCTAAGCAGGATGGAAGTGGGGGAAGAAACATGATTTTTTCAGAAAAAAATTGAAAATATGGCTTCTCAAATAACAGATGTGTATCACAGGAGCACTTGGGCTATTGCATCAGGGTGGAGATGGGGCTCTTCATCACATCACAGCCATGCTGAGTCAGAGCCCAAAATTCACCACGCTGCCTCCTGCAGGGCTGGCACCCTGAGCAACAGAACTCCTGCAGCACTTTCTGCAGGGGCAGCTGTAGTAACACATGGCATTCTGGACAGATTTCTGAGGAACTGAAGTTCTCCTGTGTTTTCAAATACATCATTCAGTCTTCATTCCTGTCTTGTACAGGCTTCTAAAGGTAGCTGATTTCAGTTTGAGCACAGTGACTTTCACACAAACTGAAATACCTCTATCTGCTGACATGAAAGCTGTTTATATAAAACAGATTATTCCATGCATACAATGTGTTTATTTAGAACTGGTATTCTTATATATATATAAATAAAGATATGAACATTTTCTCTACTGGCAGTATGATTGTCTCCATGTGTATTAGTTATTAGTTTTAGTAACAGGAAGAGCTACAAGGGTGGCTTCAGTCAGAAGTTACTAGAAGCTTCCCAATGTCCAGTAGAGCCCATGGAGACCTGCCACCGGTCAAGGCTGACCCCATTCACAACAGTGGTGGCACCACTGGGATAACAGATTTATGGATGAGAAAAAGCCCTACACAACATCAACTTGAGTCAGAGAGAGGAGTGAGAATCTGTGAGAAACAACCCTGCAGACGCCAAGGTCAGTGCAGGAGGAGCTCGAGGCACCAGAGCAGATTCCCCTGCAGCTCATGGTACAGCCACGGTGAGGCAGCTGTGCCCCTGCAGCCCACAGGGGTCCGTGGTGGAGCAGAGACCCACCTGCAGCCCGTGGAGGACCTCCCCACATACTCAGAACAGCACCCTGTCCTACACCACCCCATGGAGGGCTTGGGGGAACAGAGACACCCCCTGCTCCCCGAGCAGCTCTCCAGCTGCCTCACACAACACCCTTGCCACTGGAGGCCCCTGGGCTCAGGGCTCGTGCTTTTGGAAATTGGTAACGCACCAAAGCCTCCCACTGCAACCTCTGCCATGGTCAGGTGCTCAGAGTTTTCCACAAAGCACCGAGTCCTTACGTTTGGCTGGACTTCCAACACCAGGCAATATCCCATCACAGAAAGCACCTCACACACAGGCACAGAAGAACTTACTCCAAGGTTTGTCACTGACTGGAACAAAACACTGCCTGGTCAGGAAGCACAGCCCATCTGAGGGACACAAACCTCATTTTGTTTGTCCCAGATGTGTATCTTTCCAGTAACTTATCACTTCTATAATCTACTGCCCTAAGAAGGATTATTTATAATCCATGGGGACATTTTGTGAATTCCCAAGGAGCAGGCAAGGACACAGAGTATCCCAAAGGTTGCAGACAGGCTGTGAGTGACCTGAATTATCTGAAATATCATAGCCCCAAGTGACAACATAAATACCTAAAACCCTGCTAGCAGGAAACAGTAAAAATAACCAGGTCAATAAAAAATACATAGAATATTTCCAGCATCAAGTGAACAAAGTTGAATAAGCTTGCAAAGCCTGGAGCTGAAGATAATTCAGATCTGGGTTTTGAAAAGTATAGATTCTTCATTTCCATGAATTTAATCCTAGTTCAGCTGGCTAGGTTATTTCTGGTAGCATAGTTTGAGTGGGCCAGACTTTCAGTCCATGCACCCAAGGCATCTTTGCAATCTTAGCACAGCAGGTTGCCTAAGCCCTGTGCTGGCAGTAGAGACAACCCATAACATAATGGCAGTCCCCGTCTCGTTTCTAAATATAGTTTAACTCTACTGAAGACTTAAGAACTTTCCTACAGAGGTTAACATCGCTTCAGTGCAGACTGCTGTAAAATATATATATATATACACACACACTCACAGAGGTAAACACACTCAGTGTAGGTGCATCTGACTCCATTAAAAAGATGTGCTCACTGGGCTGTGAATAGCAAAATTAATTCTGCATGAAAAGGCTCTTATTTGTGTTTTTGGTGACAAACCCTCTCAGATAGATGAGAAAGGTATAATTAGTAGTCTGCTATTCCAACACTATCACACCCATACCCCAAACAACCTTTCTCTTTACTCTCCCTCTAGCTTTCTGTTATCATAGGAAGTGTAATTCCTGCCATTGATGCAGCTTTACAGGTGCCAAATCCAATCCCACAAAATAAGGTTTTTTTCAAATGAAAGCAAGCAAAAAACTGCTTTAAAATCCATTGCGCTGCCTGTCCGTGGTATGGCCAGCACAGACCTGAGAGTGGTGCAGGGACATTGAATGAAGTACACTGAATACAACTACCCCAAGAGTGGGACTGATGGGCTGTGGAGATGACCCAGGAGCTGCTCCCTTGCCTGGCAGGGACCCAGAGCACACCGACCATGACCAGCCCAGTAAACTCACTATACCCAGGGATATTGCCATACCTCTGCCATCAACACATCTAAATCATCACGATATTTAGGGGTTTTTATTTTTTATTAAAAAAATAAAACCTAACACCAAGAGTTTCGTTTGTCCTCAGCTGGGATTTACTGTGATTTGTGCCCACATGCTACAGTGTGCAGTTTGTCAAGACCTGTGAAACACAAAAGAGGACTCAGTGTTTTAACACAAGTAACACTCACTCCAAGTGTGTGGTTATTATGTGACAAGCAGTATTGCTGCTGGGGGATGTTTGTTTTAAAATGGAGCATGGTTTACACTTCCTAGCAGCAGTCATGAATTCTGTCGAGCATTATATTTGCCCCATAATTAGAATAATTTACTCCAGAGCACACACAGATTTATCTCAAATCTACATCTCTTCTGGGTTCTGTTCAGAGGGTGCCTATTTATCCCAGTACTTCTGCGTAAACCTCTTTAAATGAGCCATTTCCAAGAAAGGCTAAAGTTTCCTTTTGGCATTGTCTGCAGGCTAATCCAAATAAGAGAAATACCAGTCTTACTGTGGAAAGAGAGAGACGAGATGGAGAGAGCAGTTGAACACACTTCCCTCAGAGAAAACAAAGATTGGCTTGTTCTCTACAGTATTGTACAGTGCTTAGTGCTATCTTCATCTCGAACCATTCAATCTCTTCTCTTCCCAGTGCTCTCTCCTCTTTAATATCTCCTCACATCTATTTCTGTGTACAGTCAGAAAAGCCCAGACTGAGACACAAGCAACTTCCAGCCTCCAGGTAATGCAACCAGCCACTGTACACTGCCCAATGGGGCAGCAAAGCCTTCTTTGTCCTGAAGGGCTTTGGTTTTAAAAACATCTCATATGCTAATGACAGATTAAAGGAATAACCATGGGCTTGTCAGCACGTGGTCACATAACCCATTACTGAATGACCACGTCACTCTGGCAAGACACTGCTTTCCCCAGTGGGGAAATTTTCAGGAGTTGCCCAAATTCTCCATTTGCTGAAACCCTTTGGGCACATGGCTTTGCACTGCAGAGGAATTGGGAGGTTTTCACTCAGCATGACAGGAGGAAATTATCAAAATGCTCCTTGGCAGCAGTGGAGCAGCACATCCAGCACCTTGTGGCTCTGTGAAGGGGAGCTGGACCTGCTGTCCCTAATCCGCAGGACAGAAAAGCTGCTTTTATAGCAAGACTCTTTCTTCTTTTGTACTTCTGCCCAAGCTGCTGCCAGCAGATACTGGCAGGGATTTCAATAGCTGTTTTGAATAAATGCCTGGCAAAAGCACAGGCAGGTTGAACCTGAACATCCCCTATGGAGCTGCACTGAGGTTTCAGCATATTCCTGGTCTGGTTCAGCCCACAGACAGAGCTGCACTTTCCCATGTGTGAGATATGGGAGTCCAAAGAATACATAAGCAGTGTGTGTATTCCCTGCCTGGTGCTGTCCCTCCTTGTGCTCCTTCCACTGTTGCCACCATTGTGTACCGAGTTGTCCAAGTTTACTTCTGCTCTGCATCTGTGCAGTTCAGATGTTCACTGGAAAATGAGACAAACACAAGCCAACAGCTTGTATTTCCCTTTCAGACTGGGACTCCATTTTCCTCAGACCCTGAGGACAGGGACTGCTTTGAAGCAGACTGCATTACTTGAAGAAGCCAAGGCCAGGTTAATAACATAATTGCTGCAGTTGAAAAGTGTCACTGGCAGTTAGAAAAAGTACAAAAGTTCACACCCTGAACACAATTTTCTCCTGCGGAAGTCCCTGTGGTGTGCTGTCCTCTCACAAAAGAAAATGTACCTTGACATTTTGCTGGCTGGGGGAGGCAGGGGGTGGGAAGGTGGCAGTTTTTCAGTCCTAGCTCTTTCCTGCCCATAGGGAAACAACTCAGTTCCTTCACCCCACTGACACTTACTAAGGAGAGCAGGGTGCAGGTGGGAAGGTGAAAAATCCTTTTATACTATTTTGTGCATCAGCACTGGGATTTGTCCTGTTTTGATCATGGAAGTGCCACATTCAAGATTGCAGGGCAGACCTGGTACCTATTTCCAAAGATGAGGTAAAAGCATGCAGTGTAGCTCCCTTTTCCCATGCTGCAATAGGGTTGCCCACATCCCCATCAGACAGAGTTCTTCATGGCTCCAGGCAGTGGTTTCAATTGAAACAGTGATTGCAATGTATGCAGAGTCACAGCAAGACTTGTGGCAGCCGCAATAGCTTTACATGCTGACAAAGAGTGGTCCCTCCTTCCTGGCAGCAGTGATAGGGGCTGCACGTGAGCTGGAAAGAGACAAGAAGCTCCCTGCCCAAGTGAAGAACAGGAAAAAAACCAAAGGCAGAAGGAAAGAAAACAAAGTGGAAGATGAGAAGAAAAGCAGCAGCAGACTACAAAACCAAATGGGCGGCTGCCTGCATCCGTGGGAATCTTATTCCCTAAAGGATTTCAGGAGTTCCTTCCCTAAAGCAGCACAGCAAGGGGCTGGGTGAGAGCCGCCCGGAGCCAGACCCCAGGAGTGCAGCTCTGCAGCTCCCAGTGTGACCGGCCCAGCTGAGGCACGGCACAGCCCGGGGCTCCCAGCAGGGAGAGACAGCGGCAGCACAGCCAGGTGTGCGTGGCCACACAGGCTCATGGGGGACACTGTCTGTGAAGTGCTGCAAGAACAACGGCTTGGGAGCACAGGCATTACCTGAAATGAAACTGCCCACCCTCCAAAGTCCCATTGTCCTTCCACAGCTGTCTCATTGCTTCGTCATGCCAAGCATAATCTCCAATGGCAGTTTAAAGCCTCAGTTCCTCAAACCATGGGTACACACATCTAAAAGGGCAACCCCTATTAGCTGCATCCCTCAGTACTTACTAAACCAAGTAAGCACAGGACAGGATGCTGAGTGTCACAGCTTCCTTAGCAAGTCAGCTAACAGTGACCTGCCTTTTTCCCCCCCATTAATGAAGGCCAACAATTCCTCAAGTAATTCTGCACTTCCCTAGACCTCCCCAGCTGCTCCTTCCCTCCCTGTTCCTCTGCCCATGTTGAGAGTCAACCTGAGAGACCAATGACAGTGGTTCAGACCTCTCAAATTCTTGCAAGCCAAAGCAAAATATTTTTCTTCATCTTGTATTTTATATGTGAAATAAATGGCTTTTGTGGTTATTAAATGCTCCCATGATGTGCTGACATTTAACCATGCCTTCAAGCTCTTTAGTTTACATTTTTAGTTTGACATTATCCCTTAATTCTTTTAATGAATTGTGCAGTTTTGTAGTGAACTGAGCAGTAAATCATACAGGTTCTTTACAGCTGGTTTTACAAAATGGGCTTTAAAGACAGCACAGGGAGAGGACCACATTGCAAAAAAAAAAAAACAAAAAACACCAAAATAGATAAGCAGTTCTGTTTCTCCCCGCAGCTTTGAGCTGAGCACTCAACGTCTATTTTCTTCAGTTTCTCTTTGACTTTCAGCCTTTGCCAGGGACTCATGTGCTTGGAGGCTGCATATTGCACACATGCCTGGTGAGCACACCCAGCCCTCCCTCCCTCCTGCCACCCAAGCTTTGCAAGTACAGTCTCCCTGCCTTTGTTTCCCACAGTGTGCATGGCAGGTATTTCCTCCTGCAGTTGGAGGCTGTGCAGTCAGCTTCTCCATAGGCTCAGCCAGAATAGACAAACAGGATTGCAGGAGACAGAGGCAGTGACTGCAGCATTGTGGAAACCTGTACACAGCCCAGGAATTGCTGGGTCCGGCCCAGCACACACCTGGAGCAACTTCAGCTCTTTCCAAGCACAGCTCAGGAGTCACCCAGATGATGCAAGACAAATTAATTGAGCAGCGCAGGTACTTTGATGATGCCATAACACTTGGTAGAGGTAATTAATACACTCTCCTCTGCAAGGAAACCACTGAAGCTTCGTGTTCCCACTGCAAGAATCAAGTGGAACAAGTTCTCAGTTTGCAAACCACCTTACACTGAATCGCCAAGAAAATGTCTGTGTTTAACAGCAGGGTTAGGATGCAGCAGAGCGTGCTTAGCTGCCTGTGCAAGCTGCCTCGCTTTGACACCCTACAACCTGGGGTGTGCCATGGGGGAACCAGGGACACAAAGGGTAACTATTTTGATCACAAAAGCAAAGAAATCACAGGACACAGAAAAATCTGTCCAAAAAAATTCCATGAGTAGCCAATCGGAAAGAATTTAGGTTACCTGTGATGCCCAGCATGTGAGCTGGGAAAGAAATTGAAAGTATAAAGTCCCTGTGGAATATTCAAAATGGGAATGTCACATTCCCTTTTAAGAGCACCAAGCCAGACCCTTTGTCCTTAGGCAGGTGGAAAGTCATGAGGAGGTGGCAGGGTTTGGGAGACATGAAAATCTGAGTGCCTCGGAGTTGTGCCATGCAATATCATTGTTGTATTGGCCAGATTATAGAGCATCCCTGTTCAGCCTGCAGCTGTGTGTATTACTGATGTAATTGAAAGCCAAGCCAGAAAGAAGATGAAAAAAAGGAGAAAAAAGAGAGCAAGAGAGAGAAAACAACACATTTTAGTTTTGGCCTACGACACTTGGGACATTTTATATCAGAACAAGTGGGCATTTGTCTGGGGTTGGTCTGCATAGACACATCATCAGAGACGCATTTATTATTTATCCAAGCTCTGGGCCTAGAAAAAGCAAAGGCTTATGTAAACCCCCAATTGGGATTTCTAGATCTTCACTTAGACATTTTCTGTACCAGCTTCCCATGCAGACAGCCCACTCAGAGAGAGAGCAGAAAGGATTCCTTCGTCAGAGAGTGGGTACCATTAAGCACATGACTTTGAGCTGCTCTTGTGCAGCTGAACTGTAATTTTCCCCAAAGTGGGGATGGGAAGAGCTCTAACTACCTACTGCTGGAAAGAAACTACAGGTATTACCTCTGCCAATACAAAGCTGTCCAAGACCAAGCAGCTCAGGTCTCTGCTTTAATGGGAAAAGAGAAAAAGAAGTTATAATTCTGTCCACCCAATGTAGCTGTCCTGGCAAGGAGGGAACACCAGGTGAAGGGCTATCCCAGGTGGGGCATTCCGTTCCCTTCTTTTTCACTATGAAGGGACAGTCACAAGTCCTGCATCCAAAATTAGTAGTGAAATTACATACTCTCAACCTGACTGTTTACACTTGTGTATCTCACTCTTGTTTCTGGACATTATCATTCTGTAGAACGGCTTGGATTGGGATTGATAATTCCAGGTGGTGATGCACCTCAGGCATTTCCCACAGCCTAAACATTGCCTTTCCAATGGTGCTTACCCTGCCGAGGCAGGGGCTGGGGAGATGAAGGTGCACGATGTGTACAGTAAGGGTTTGAGAACCCTTTTGAGAGCAGTAGACATCTCAGTTCTTAGGAACGGTCATATGCAGCATCACAATATTTGGTACTTCGCTTTGTAAACGTCGGCTCACAGGAGTTCAACCATATCTCAATAATTAAAAGCCTTTTGCTAATAACATTGGCTATGAAAGAGTAGGTGGCCAAATGAAGCTCATACTGTGTATCAAAGGTCAAAGAAGCAAATCATTTTTTAATTGAATATGCAAATTGCACAAACTGTCTTGATGTAAAGAAATTTGAAAGCAAAGATGTGAATTTGGTAAGTGATTCCAGAAACCAAATGAAATACATCTAGCCTTTAATTAATTATTTGCAATTAGAGAGCTCTCAAAAGCAACAGGGGATCATTCCCAACTGGCTTGGGGATTTCAGCCTAAACAACCGGGAGAAGGTAAGAAATTTACACTTGCAGACTGAATATAATTTGGGCTTTGAAGGAGCATTACTGTTTACTACAAATCTATCTGTTTTCAGATAGCTCCAGGTACCGCACTTCTGCATTCCAGCTATTTATTTTGTGATTTTACAATCCTTATGGTTTCCTCCACCAGACATATGAAAACCCCACAAAACCAAAATCTGACAGACAGGCAGGGAAACAGTAAAATTGACTTTACACAGTGTGTTGTGAAATGCAATAAACTAAACAAATAGAAAAGCAGGTGGTATATTTTCTTAATTTGTTTATCTACCTTGGGTGTTGCCTAGAAAGCATTAGGTAGGCATTTGCTAATAACTGTGTGTGTTGCAGCAGATGGTTCTCCATTAAAAAACAGAGCTCTGACAGAGAGCTCTGGGAAGCCCTGGAAGGGCTGAAGGAACTGTCAGTCGTGTATTTGTGCCTCTCCAGACTTCAGTCCATAAAGCCAGCCTGTGTGAGCCATATTACCCAAAGGATATGCAATTCTCTCCTATCTCTGTCCTGCTGAGGTATGGATCCTGTACAGGGAGCATGTGCTCTGCAACTTTTTCCTTTAACCACTGCTTGCAAATGGATGGTGGGAAGCAGCAGCAAAGCTCAGTGCTAGTTCCTGTGCTGGCCAATGACTGGCCATAAATAAATCAGGGTAACAGACAAATAGGTTCTTGACAAAGAGCATAAACTACAAGCTAAGGCTGTAACAACAACACTTCTATTACATTTCAATCTCAGGGAACACTGGACTGTGATTATGCCTCACCTCCTTGATTTCCCTATGCTGGCTCACAGATGAATTTTTAAAACCTAATTTTGATGCAGTATATTTGAACCTCAGCTTCATCAGACATGGTGGGGAGCTGAGAGACGTCATCTGCCTCTGCACAAAAGGGCTCTTTGTGGTTCAGGATACAGAGTAACCCCAACTTGACTGGAAAAAATTAAAGTGCAGAAAGCACCCTGTGCACATTACCAAGTGTGAAAGACAGTTCGAAGGTACAAAAATGCTTTTCAGTGCCATCACTGTGATGTGACTGGAAGCAGCCTGGCTTCCTGGGATGCCAGAACAGTGCTCAGTTTTTCAGCCTGCCACAAAATCCTTTGAGATTCAGCCCTCTCCTGCCCTGCTGCCTTCAGCACCACCACCAGCACCTCCACCCACACCACGGTCAGCCCTCCAACACAACAGAAAGAAACCCAAAAACTACTCTTAACAGATCAAAGCAGGGGATATTGCTGTTCATCTAACTTTCATCCAAACCAGCAATTGGTGTAAGGGACTTAGCAGTGAACCCTGCCATGCCATACTACTGTATGTCAAGAGATATACTCAGGAATATTTTCAATCATGACATCAGAGCAGATGCCCTGGAGAACATTTGCCTCTTCCTCCTGTCACTGAAATGTTCTGAGAAAATGCATTTATCCCATTTGAAGCCAGCTCACAGGTTGGGGTGGGGAGGGAGAGGCTGTGTTCCTTTGTGCATGCACCCACATTCTCTGTCTCGCCATATTTAAGATGCAAATAAACCTACTTGTATCCTGTATAAATGCAAAAGCAGATGACTTAATGATATAGAAAGATTACCTCTATTCCATGGCACAGAAAGGTCTGGCTGCTACTCAAGCACCTTGGCTCCTCTGAGCACACACTGCACTGCTGCTCCTGTACCAGGACTTTCTCAATTTGTGAAGAGCTTGGCTTAAGGTTTTCCTTATGGAAGCATTTCTATAAATCAAAATGGAAAAACTTCCACAAATCATCCTTCACCAAGCACATTGTGACGTATATGAGAGACTTCTTCTAGCCAAAGTCACAGATGTAAAGGACTCTGTGAAATTTCCTCAATTAGTCAGTGTAGAGTCCTAGTGCCAAATCTGGTTAAACATAAGATGTCTTCCTTAACAGCAAACCAAAATCACCCACAGGATGATTATACCTGCTGCTCACATGCATTTTCTTTCCTTAATGTCTGACTTCCAGACTTCAACGCAAAGACATAATTTCTCTAATAAAGAACTTGCAGAGTAAGCACACAAGTGCTGCTAAAATATTTGGCTCTCAAGTTACTTAGTGGTGATATTTGAAAGGATATAAACCCATCCATATTTTTGGCTAAGCTATTTACTGCAGCTCCAAGTGCCAAAAAGATGCAGGTGTGCTTGTTTGAACACATTCCTGTGGCTTTCTTCTGAGCTGACATTGTTTTTGGGTAACCGAGCTTTCACAAGAGCATCCATCAGCTGTGACAAGACCAATCACGGGCAGTGCACTGAGGAGGAAACCCGGGCCCCATGCAGAGCCTACATTGCAAAAAAGGGAGACCAGAGTCTGGCAGGGAGAGGTGGGAACACGGAGCTGTGTGGACTGGGCCACGGCAGCGTGAAGGTAACTTCTCATGGTATGGCTCATTTCCCTGCCTGCACAGGTAGAGGTGCGTGTTTTTATAGCTGCTTTCACGCAGCAATGGCTGCACCGCTTTAAATATCTTCCCCAAAATAGTACAGCAATACCTTTAGAGAAAGAAAGCTGCTTTCCAAAGTTATGTTATCTGCAGAAAGTCTGAAAAACTTTACATACCTGAGCAGAGGTCACGTCTGCTCTGTAAGTAGCATTACCTAGACAAGGTTGTTGCTGAATTACTGTAGCACTGAGTCAAAAGCACTGCACCAGGCTGCAATCTTGTCACACACCCTGCAGCAAGGAAAGCCATCCCTGTGACCTGCATTCCATTTTATTTTTTTTAACTGCATCTTTAGGTAGCATTACCATGTCACCAATCACCTTGTGGACTTACAGCTTTGAGTAATCCAAAGAGGACTATAACCAGTCTTTTTGCTCTCTTACAAGAAAAATGGTTCATTATGTCCTAGAAATTTTTATTTAAATCAGAATGTGTTAATAGTTGAGGACTGATACTCATCATGTTTGAGGCAAGATCTTTAATAACCAACTTTGAAATATTACTGTGCTGATCAAATCTTCACAATCTTTTCCCACGAATTTCTCTCTGACCTGCAGGATTGTCAGACCCAGGGTCACCACACAGGTGTCACTTTTGCCACTCTTCAGAAATGCTTTCATCATGAAAAAGTCAGTGCAAAGTACTGAAAGCAAGAGAAGGCCCTGAGCACAGGTTGTCTCATGTTTCTGCCTTGAACCTGATGTGAGCTCTCAGATGCCCAGATGGTTTTCTGGCCCCAGGAGCTCCCTGTTCCGAAATTTGTTGAAATATTTATGCCTTCTCCCTGTTCCCCATGTGAAGCTGTGGGGTGCACGCAGGGCTTGGCAGTGGGGCAGGCACCTGCTGGCCCCACTCCACAGAAACCTTTCAAAGGAAAGGAACATCTGTAAAGGTCAGCTTTGCAAATTACCTCCCCAAAAGCACCTGGGGCCCCAGCAGGGCTCAGCAGAGCCTGACTCCCTGCAGAGGAGATGCAGTGGCATTGCTGAAGAGAGGGGCAAAGCCTTGAGCCATCACCACACACCTCTTGCAGATAACAGGCTTGATATGCTTCATTACATCAACAGCTTCAGCCCAGCTGCCAGGATCCATTTTGCAACCCAAAAATGCAAATGCAATTTCCCCATCTAGTGGTCCAGCAGAGTAAAAAAGCCACTTTTTCTCCTGCAGCTGATGGAGGAGTAGCATCTGGCAGGGACATCACCCAGCTGAGTGCTCATTCATCCACAGCTCTGCCCATCCCAAGAGCAGAAAAAAGCAGCAGAAAAACAGAGATAAACCCTATAGCAGGACGCAGACCTGCTAAAAAAACAAACCTAAAAAACAAAAACAACAAAAATTAAAAAAGCAGACAAAGTAAACAAGCAAGGTATGATCTAAAGGACATATAAAGAAGTGCATTCCTTAGGCTGATGCAGCACTTAGTCCAGTGCATTTTGAAACAACCAGGAAACCAGTCTGACAAAATATCAGAATTACCTTGGAAACTTTGACAAGCCATTAGCTGTGACAGCAACAAAACTGTTTCCTAGAGCTCAAATTCTCATCCACTGGGTATAGGTCTGACAGCCAGTGTTACTGGAGATGCAGAAATAATAAACTAAATCCCTTTGGCGAGGCACCTTTCAGCTGCTGTGAATTACAGGTTTACATGGGCCATTCATTGCCATGATTCTCCTCACTGCGAGGGGATTTAAAGCAATGCAGGATGATGGCGCAGCAGTGCCTGGCCTTTCTCTCCTCCTTCACTGCCAGCTGGAATTCTCAGAGGCTTTTGAGGAATGAAGGATGGGGCAAGAGCAAAAGCAGCCCCCATTGAAGGTGCTGTGGGGGCAGCAGTGCCCAGATACTTCTCCAGCTGCCACGAAGATAAGAGGGTGGTAGAGGCCACTCTTGTGCTTCCCAACACATTCCCTCAATGAAGGGGAGAGGCTGACTTCTGGCACTACTGGGGAAGCAGAAATACTTCCCTCATGGCACAGCCCCACACAAGACCCCAGCCCTGGCTCCTGCTTGCCTCCAACCACTCACCTTTTTCCTTGTGTCTGCTCCTCACAGCACTGAAACCAAACCCCATGCTGGAGATGTGCCATCCCTTTCCAGTCTAACCCCAAGCCACGCTCCATTCCCTTTGTTTTCCACTTTGAGTAATTACCCAAACACAATTTGAGATGAATACTCTGTGACATTAATGATTAAAGGTACTTAGAGCCAAGAGAATTTAGTATCACAAGCAATACAACCAAACTCCCTTGATGGCAAAACTGGACTGCATCTGTGCCCAAACCGATCCCAGTGCTATGCATGATTTCTGACTTGTTCAGTTTTATTTTGGAAAGAGTAGTCAGGAAGGTATTTTTTGCTTGACCTATTGTAATTCATAAACTTCCTCCTCTCTGTCATTTTACATCAGCAGCAGAGAAATGGTTTCTTATTTCCCATTTTGTTTTATGGATTTTCCATAGAGAAGATCCAGTGCATGAAAAAATGAGATACACCCACTTCTGTTATATAAAAAAATCCACTTTTAAACATATTTCAACTTATCTGCTCCATGCAGTTTATATGCAGCGCTTGGTCTACTCATGAAAAAAAAAACCAACATAGCTTTATAGAGAATGAGATATTCCCATAAAGATCAGATTTCAGTTTAAGAGAGAAAGTCTAGCTTAAAATCACAAGAGAAAAGAAAAGGAAATAAATTGGCCAAATGGATCCTGTCTGTTCAGAGCTTTTATCTGGGGCTTTTCTGGACCACTCACTTTAATGTAACAGACAGCATTTCTTCATAACAACCTTCAGTTCAAACTGGCCATAGCTGGGAAATAGTTTGATTCTTCAACAAGCCATGCAAAATATTTTGCTGGCAACTTTAACAAGGGAAAATCCCCTTGGGGTGATCTGGTCTGTACAGCCCAGGGAGAGAAGCTGCTTCTGGCCTGTGACTTTAGATGATTCTGGGCTTGGAGAATGTGAAACGCACATGAGACATCAGAGGTGGGGAGCAATGGGCATCAAAGGGAAAAAATTTCCCTGGCCAGCACATGCTCCCCTGAGCTGATCCTTATCCCTGTGATCAGCTGTGCTCATTCCTCACTGGAGGACTTGGAGAGAATGAAAGGGAGCGCTGCCAGATAGCTGAAGGGAAAAGCACAGCTAAATCTACATCCATTTTGTTGTAGCTGTAAAGAGGACAAGACAAGCCTTTTCAGGTTTTATTATTATTGGAAGCAGCAGAGGTTGGGAACTTGGGGAGCACAACGATTTGGTGTGAACTTCAAGTACAGGAAGGTAATGATGGGAGTTGGGGTGGGGCTGTTGTTTTTTGGTTTGGCTTTTTTCCAGAAAATTTAATTGCATACACACCACAGAAGAGAAATTAGAAGTTCATTCATATCCAAGGGAGACAGCACAGCAGCCTCAGCTATGAAAAGCCCAAGGCCAGTCAAAGCACCACCTGGAAAAGCACAGGGTGCTGGGAGCTCCTCATTTACCAGTCTGGAAAGTGTCTTAAGAAAAGGGAGTTTCCATTGCATTTAGCTTTTAGAGACTCACAGATTCCCTGTATAATTCCCCTGTATAATTCCCAGCATCCTCAACACTCACCATCTATCTCACAAGCAGGAGGTGAAACCTCTGGGAAGAGATGTTGCCCTGTGACTGGTTTGACAACACAGATCACACCAGGTGGTTTGTACATTTCCAGTACAAGGCAGCTCTGAGTTTCTCCCAATGATTTTTTGTTTTAGTGCTAACTCTCAGGTGAAGTTTTGGATGATGCTTTTCTGGAAAGTGCTGTTGAAGAGCCATCACCTTACACCTCTGAAACCACCAGGATCTCATTGCTTTCTCCTCAAGAAGGAGGCTCTTTCCTCCTTCCCCTAAACGGATGAATAATTCTTTCTCAAACATGCAGTTGGATTCAGAAGACCCAAACCACTCTCTCCACAGAACGTAAACAACTTAGAGAGCAGCCTGAAAACTTTCCCACACTGAGGTTGTCACCTTCTCCCCTCCCTGTTGGAGGATCGCTCTGAAACCAGGACAGTAATACAGTTTTCTGGCTCTCTCCCTTTTCACTCCTTCATTTAGTGTTAACAAAACACATTGTGTGCCAAACGCAGCGCAACGTCTGTGGAGAGGAAATGCATCTGGGACAGACAGAATCAGGAGCTGCAGCTCGTTTCCCACAGGCCACGTCAGAGGGCAACACTCCCTTTGGGCCACCGAGCCTGGCCCGCCCTGCGGCAGGCACAGGGCAGAGCACCGCAGGGCTGGGCTGTGCAGGCGATGCCATGAAAACTTCACGTGGCCCACAAACGCTGGCACCAGCTGCCAGCAAGCAGCCAGGGGAGAAAAGACTGAGCACAGCAAAGACCAGTGTGCCAGATGAAGCCCTGCCCAACAACACCGCGGGTCAGCCGCTACAGACTGATGGTGCTCGTGTCTGGCAGCACCACCCAGCCCCAAATCAGGCACTGGCCCCTCCTGGCCTCCATCTTTGCTTTTCAGCTTGTCCTCAAAGAAGCTCAGCAGTCACTCAGTGCTAAGGGGTGCAGAGACAACTTTCTCTCAAGAACTGAAATGTCAAGAAGACACAAGAAAGCCTGGTTGGAGCCTTTCGCAACAGGAAGGAGGTTGTTATAGCAGTAATTTACTGTGGTAGGTTTTGCAGCATGATTGCAACATATCATTACACCAGTTTTATCCTTTTCCATTTGGCAGACACCAATTCCTCCCCCTGTTCCCTACAGAGCACAAGCCAACATGGCTGCATTTCAAATGGTTTCAAACTCTGCCAATAAAAATATATAAAAAACCCCCCAACAACTGAAAATTCTCACAATTGCATTAGCTTACCCAAAACTAATACATACTTATATACACACATGTAAGTAAAAAATATACACAGGTCAGCCAGCTTGAAAGAGTGGCACTATGAAATGGTGGGGTTGGTCTCTGTGAGTAGATAAAACAAACAGAAGATAGGTTGAGTAGGAGCCCGGAATGAGATGGGCTGTGCAGGTCTCCAGGCAGATAAACTCGTGCTTAGTTGGTAGCCTGCTGCCTCAGATGCTTCAAGTACTTTCCAGGCACAAAGAGAAACCACACGCCCTCCTTGTGAGACTTCTGTACACTACAGACCATTGAGTGAGAAGTCACAGGCCACAGGGACAGCAGAGTGTTGGGTTACACCATGGGTGTTATAGAAGAGCAGGCCTGAAGGCCTACAAAAGCATCTTCCCTAGGCCCGGTGGTGACCATGGAAACACTTCCAGGTCACCTGAGATGGGCTAGAAAAGAGGACTATGGGTCAGTGACCTTATTGACCAACGGCCCGGGAAGATTGTGGTTAGTGACCTTATATGGTATTATTTACACCTCACCATAACAGGTACTATCTAGGCAATACTATCTATACTACCTAGGTGACTGGGTGAAATCCTGGGATTTGATCTTCCTGTTTATATGAGGTTATACCCATTTGTGCACTGGTATTTAGGTAACCTGAGCTGTGCAATGAACGTCTTTGCACTTCTCCATCTGGCATGCAAAGTCCTTGCCCGGCGTGAACGCTGCAGCAGAGAATCGATGTTCTATTGGTACCAGGGTGAGGGAGCGTTCAGGAAATAAAGTATTTACTGCCATGTTTTCCCCCCACCGCCCAGGATGACCTGTGCTCGTCCTGCAAACCAACACTGCAGTGGCAGAGAGAGAGGTGTTCATTAGGAACCTTTCTCAGAGAGGCTGACGTGAGTATTTCAGGTGCTGAAGCCCATCCCTCTCCAGGCCTGGCAAAGCAGAGGTCTTCCCAAGGAGATTACAGACCCACCACCTACAAGAGCCTCTGTTGTTTGAGCAACCAACACATGGGGAAAGGCATATTCTTCCCATGCTATGTTTTCTGGAGATGGAATAGGGGCAATTTTTGGGCATATCCCAGCTGGAGGAAGGTGTATGAAAGTCTAAATTCTCCTATTTGATCCCATTTAAGATACTTTGACTTGATACCTATTTGAGAGCAAGGCATTACATTACATTAATCTTCTCATCTAAGTGATGGGGAAAGAGAGAGTTGATATCAGCTCAGATTAGCTCTCACTTAATGGAAGATACTCCTGAGATATTTTCAGAGGATGGTAAAAATAGGACAATATATTAGTTTCTTAATTGAAGGAAAATAAATTGCTGCAAGGTACTGAGATGATTCTTCTGAGGAACTCTCTGTAATTCAACTGAACCAATATAGTTCTCACCCAGGGAAGGAACTCCATTCTAAAAGATATTAAAGAAAATATTTGTGACAGTTGCAACCATTCCACAGCTTAGGTGTAGGGAATTAGCAATTAACATACAGTGATAAGGCTGTATTTGTATTCTGGATGTCAAACTTTGCTTGAGCTCCACTGCAATCAAGAAACACTCATTTTAAAAATATATTATGTACAATTGGATTCATAGTTGTACCAGACTTTGAGGGGATGGTGGGGACAAGAAGAGAGGAATAGAGAAGCAGCCACTAATCTTTCTTCCAGTTAAATTCTCGTTTATGATTTCAGAGGTGCAGCATAAGTAATGATGAGGAATAAAAGAATTTATATTTTCTCATTTAACAATGTGAAGCTTTGAAAAAATATTTTCATTAAAAATGGACTTCAATATCTTGTCAGAACAATAAGCCCATTCTCTTAAAGGTCAGCTATTACACTTCCAATGAAAGGAAAAAAAAAAAGAATAATCTTCTTAATCCTAAGTGACTACTTCAAATGAAACAATAAATGACTTATTTCTTTCCATCCTTCTGCATATATTATCTGCAAAGAATTAATGAAAAGCAACTCCAATGAAAAACCCTCTGAGGGTTTTTTAAATGTGGATCAGTGCAGCACAGAATAGCAAATGCATCTATGTGGTCAACAGAGTGAACAAATTTGCAGGAAACAAATCCGGAGAATAAGTAACTGAGCAGTAAGAAGGAAAAGCTTGCATGTTGTGTAATATTTCTCTATGAAATACATTTGAATATGAATCCTTCTACATGCAGATAGACCATTCAATCATGAAAAACTGTTCTAGAGTTCATTTTGACGATTACATTTCATAAAGCAAATGATCTCCTCCCTGGTGCTTTCTGTACTGAGCTGGGCCCCACTTCTTGGGCACCTGGTCAGCGGCTCTTGGGCACAAACCCCAAAAGCAGTTCCTTGGGAAGATAAATTCCACCCACCCAGCAGTCGGGTTAGCAAAACTGAGCTTGAACTGGAGGGGAGAAGGGAAAGGAGGGTGTGTCCAATGAAAGGAAGATCCAGAAAATTGATCCAGAAAAATGATCCAGAGATTTACCATGGTTTGATTATTTTCCTATACAATTCTTAATTTATTGAATGCTATTGCAGAAGAGTTTCTTGCTTCTGCTCTGTTCAGGAATCCAAACATAATTTAAATATTCAAGTCCATATTACAACACTGAAAAATCAAAGGTTTTTTTTTAAATAAATAAATGGTTTAAGTCACAAGGAAGATGTCAAGAGGTTTTTATACCACAAGGTCCAAATGCCAGAGGATTAAGTTGAGAAGCAAAAGGGATGGAAGATGCACTTCATTTACCTTATGCAACAGCATTAATAAGATCATTTACTTGAAACAACAGACATTTTATAAGGAAAACCCTACCTAGCTGTCATCAGGGAGGAAAATGGCATTGGGTATCTTCATTAGTGGCACTGAGCAGACATTTTCTAACAAGTTGCTATAATGACTAACTCCTTCCTAAAAAGGCAATAGCTCATTTGGAGCCCATCCCAGGGTTAGCATAGCTGGAGCTGTTTCCAGCTATTGAACTAAAAATTTAGGTTTTATCAATACAAATTCCTTGCCCTTTTCATATACAGCTGCTCAGAACTGTAAGAATCATAGTCCTACCGCTCTGAATAATCCTGAGTAACATCTGCTTGAACTGTCCCAAATGACTTGACACCTTCAGCAAATGCTGTCCCTTACTAGTCACCTGTTTTCCCACACAGCTGTGAGTTCACTAAACAGTGGATTGCTCTGCATTCTCAAGGGAGATCATATTCCCATGTGAAGACTGGCCATTTGTTCCTCCATTTTTCTATGTGTGTTTGTAAATCCATTAAAAAACAAACCAAATGAAAAAGAAAAACACCTACCACAGCTTAGTATCTATACAAACATGTGTTGAAGCCCTTCCAGTAACTTTACACATCCAAAGACACTATATGAAGTCAGTGGTTTTGTTCTTGACACCACCTTAAAAAAACGTAGGAAATTTACCCTCTCATGGTGTGAGCTGCCATTCCTGTATGATTTGTGTCTTTTTATTACAGCATTCCACTTCTATGAAGCTTTTGATGTAACTTTTATTTCTATATTCTGACTTAAACTGGGCATTGCTTTTCACGTCCTTTGTTTGTTTATATGTGCAGTATTTGTTTTTTGTCTGGTTTTATGTGCTGTGATTGGCAGGGGCTATTTACTTGTAATAGAATTTGCTATTACCTGGCACATTTATTATATTCTATCATATTTAATCCTGGGTTACAGGATTTTCATTATTTCCACTGCTTGTGATGTGTCACTTAGATTTGTGAACTCTTCCATGCACAATGGCTTTTCCAGTTGGAAAAAGAAATGCATCTAAGCCTGGGAGATGTATAATGGCACCAGAGTAACTACAGCCAACCAGGCTCGGCTAAGGTGAGGCCCATCTGTCTTGCAAACAGTTACTCCAAATGCTGTCCCACTTCCCAGGAAACCTGAACTCTGCATCCTAATGCTACCTTTCCAACTCTGTATCCCCCTTTACTGCTCAGCCTTGGCTCTGCTGTTGGTCACACCTTGAGTGCCTCTGTGAGAGCACCCTCAGCATGAGGGTGCAGCCCTCAACATGACCCTCACCACCAGCCTTTCTCTCTCCCCTCCATCTCAGCAGCACAACGGTGACACACAGAAATGGAAACACAATCAAATGCTTGGATGTCTTCATAACTGAGTTAAAAAAAAAAAAAAGAGAGAGAAGGTGAGGCCTCCCTGATCTGGGAAACTGCTGGCATAGCAACAGCAGAGAGGGAAATTGGTATGGAATGTTTTTCAGCAGTAAATCATTATTTTTAAGGAGTCTATGGGCAGCCCTTCCCTGCTTAGTAGGCTCCTTGACAGAGGGCTGTCTGTAAGGGAGGAGAAAAACCACTTTGGCGATTTGGAATTAAAATTTCCAAAGTCTCACATGAAAAGTGGATTTTCAACAGATGATGTGGCAACTTCAGAGCTGAACATGAAATGCTAATTGAAAACAAGGTCAAGGTGACTCACGTCTTTACAATAAAACAACATATGTTCATTAAATATTAAATGAAAATATTGGCAAACAAGTTTGATTCCAGTTTTTTAAAGAAACTGGAAAAGTTACAGACTGAAGAAATGAATTAGAGATAATTTAATGTTTATGGATTTCAGTAAGAAATCTGATACACTGCTGTTTGATATCCTGAGGGAAACCATTAATTAAGTTGGCTTGCTCTGAAATGCAGTTAAATTGATACAAAGCAGACCACAGAGCTTCAGAAAAAATAGTATAATTGTAAACCAGAGTCCTCCTAGCATCTACTAGAGCTTTGACAGAACAAGCTTAGGTCCTTCTGACTGCATAAGGGAAAAGCCAAGCTGGGAGAAGTTTCCATTTTCAAGCAGACATAGTGCTAAATACCCCAGGAGCTGCTGAAAATGAGAGAAAGACCTCGAGATGGCAGAGCTAATGAAGCAAGGTGGGACATTGCCTGCACCACGGTGTCTAGGAAACAGGGAAACTGACTGGAACTCTGGCAGTCTTCAAAAACAGTGACAGCAAAGATGATCTAGCTGTGACACCAGAGAGCAAATTACACCTCAGTGCACAGGGGGATGCTTTAGCCAAGTAACTCAGAAACTGGGCAGCTGCTGTTGCCTTATTTTAAGGATTTCTGTGTCCAAGATCACCAGCTAACATTGCTGATATTTCCTGTTTCATGTGTGCAAGATCTGACACCTTCCCTAGCACGTACGTACATATCTCTGAGCCCACGCAGCTGTCACTGGCCTGGCAGTCAGTACTCAGGCTGCCAATACCCAGCTGTCTGTCAAAAACACTCAGCAGCCAAAAGGCAAATAATTGGAGAACAAATGGGTGAACTCAGCTATTAGTACCAGCCCCAAACATCTGGAGACTGGTTTATTGCTGAACTACAGCTGAGTCTGTGACTGAGCTGGGTACAGATTGGGAAGTCCATGAAAACAGGTTTTCCTACCAAAGTTGCAGAACTTTTGTTTTGCAGTCACAGCAGAAAGAGAAGGTGGGAAAAATATTTTCATAATTTTGGGACTTTATTCTCTAGCTAGAAGAAAATGGGGACATACTGAAAGAGATAAATGGGAAATGAAGACTGTGTTTCCCCCTCCCAAGTTTTAACTTCATTTTCTATAGTTATGAGAAAGGCTTGTGCTGGCCTAAACTCTATTTGAGCTTTAGGGATTTATCACACAATTAACACGAAGATTTCTCTTGGGTGAAGAAGTTACACAATTCTGCTCTCAGTGATGGATTCTGTGTTCCCAGCCTGTGCTCCAAAGCCTTGGACACCAATTCACAGTGCATCAGCAGCATGGTAGGAATTGCAGCCCCTACTGAGCTGCCAATTGGACTTTCCATCCTCATCTGGGTGAATCCTTGGCTGGAAGCCACCGGTCTGCACCACTGCAACCCTCTGCCTCCCACACAGTGCTGTGCCCTCCCCACAGAGTTCAAACCCACTGAGGACTTTGGGGGAGTTTCCATATTTCAGGGGAAGAGCCTGCCCATAAAGTGCTGACTGGGCTGCAAAACTTCCTAGATTCCCACAGCTGCCTGAGGAAACAATCACAAAAGCCAAATTCACCCTCCTTGGAGGGTTTTCCCCAACAGCCTCACCAGTGAGGAGGAGGAAGGCAAACCAGGGCCATGGCAGTCACAAATGCTGTGGCCATCAACTCCCTCCACTGAGACAACTGTGCCTTGGCAAGCTTGGCCTTGATGACAAGATTAATTTCACTCACTTCTCTCTCCAAAGGTTTAAATACTGTATGTAAGCCTTTAGAGTGATCCAAACTTTTATTAACAATATTCTTCTAATGGGTTTTCATAAGAACTGAAAAACAATTGCTATTAAGACATCTGTAAATAGCTTATTCCTTATCTTCGGGATATAACTCATTCCTAGTGCCTGCAAGAATGTGGCACCAGGTCCATGAAATTTCCCCAACATATGAGGGAAACTGGATAAAAACCAAATAGACCAGAAATAATTTTTTTGTGCATGAAAATGTCTGTACGATATTCACACTCAGGTTTTTTGTGTATTTTTCTTTTTCATTATTGCAAGACTTGTACAATTTCAGTTATTCAGAGTATTTCAAGGGAAGCAAAATACACTAATGAAACTAATACCAAAGTCCTGATGAAACACAATGTTTTGCACTCTCAGCTCTATTATGAATGACAATAAAACTGTCCTGGCTGATAACATGGGAATTTGTTCCATCCTTGACATAGTTTCTGGAAGTGCAACAAGTATCCCTCAAAGACCAACATGTTTTCATTGTTAACAGTAAATGTTTTCAGAAGCTGTGAGATCAACACATTACTGCAGTGCACAATTCACAAAAATCTCAAGTTAAAAAAGATGTCAGGCTTCAGATTTGCTCTGAGGCTTCACAACCACCACCAGGCTTGTTCTCAGCAATGGGGCTGCACTCGGTCCTGCACAGCTTAGGCTGACTGCTGCCCAGTGACACAGTCACAGTGCTACCTCCTTTGGGTGCAGGGGCTCCAAAGCACGTTTGCTTTATAAGCAAGTAAATGGAGTTCCTAGTTAATTCCTGTCTGCTCAGGAGCTGCTGCTGCTCAGGGCTAAGGTGGAAAGCTCAGCAAACGCACATGCAGCAAAGTGCAACTCCAAAAGAATCACCACTGAGGTCTGTGTAACTGGATTTAAGTTCCTCACATCCTTATTCTATAGGTGAAAAAAACCCCTTCAGAACTTTCTGTGTCTTTAAAGGCCCTCAAATCTTGAAAATGGTTGCACAAGGAACAAGCAGTCACAATTAATCAAGCTGATATTTATTTAAGGGGCTCAGATTGAAAGGTAAATGCAAATATCTTGATGATATTGCTCCTCAGGAAAAAATTTGCCTAGTAAGAGCCCCCAGCCAGCTCACTTGATACAGATTTTAAGCAGAGAAAAGGTTCCATGTGCCCAAATTCCCAAGTTTTGTTTCACTTAAGTTTCAAAACAATATATATTTGCATGCATGCCAGTTTGAAAAGTCTCCATTTAAAAAGCCAAAAAACACAAACCACCACTCACAGTTCTGCAATGTCTGTTAGTTCAAAATCATTTTGTAAACAGCAGTAACATATGAGATTGCTGAAATTTCATATCAGTGGTTTAGTCAAGCTGTCATTCTCAAAACATGTATTGACCAAACAGTTTTGGGAATGAACATCAGGAAGCTCAAACCCAGATTAAGGGAAGAAAGAAATTCAAGCCTAAATTCTTGGATTTATTGAGGGTGGTTTATTTTCATTTTTGGGATTTGTTTGGATGGAGTTTTTAAAACATAAACCCTTTGTTAGCTTATTAAATGCACTGATTTATTGCATTAAATTTTATTCCGTTGCCTCCTCATGATAAGGATGATAAAGTGATGGAAATGCAGGCTTGGATGAGAAAACCCTCTTATCACCAACATCCTCTAAAATAGATGAGTTCATTACTATGGAGACAAATCCCACTTCTTTCTGGGAATTAAGTGTCTACATGGCTTGAAAGTTGTCTGACAAATTTCACACCTAAGCAGAAGAACTGAGAATAGAGTTTTCTTTTTAATTTCCTGCTTTACAAAGAAAAAACCCAAAGCTATCCTTATATCCATTAGTTGCACACTTTATCTCATTTATTTTCAGGTAAGTTCACATTGTCAGAAGGCCACCAGGAAGGCAGGTAAACAGTGGTATAAGTGGCATATGAGATATATTAAAAGTATATGAGATTAAGGTCTTTTCATACACATGGGTGTTCCCCGGAACTTGGTAAAGTAATTTACCTTTTATTATAGGGGCACCCTGAATTGTTGCCATAGGGATGTAAGAACATATTTAACTCTTGCTGAAAGGACTCGAATAAATGCTTGAATTGGTCCCAGATTTTAATCTGTCTTAAACCTGTAAATGCTGGTAGGGGATCTGTTGCAGCACAGGATTTAAAGAGCACTGGAGGATTTGCCCCTCTCCCAGGTGAACAGCAGGCACATGGTCCCTGGCAGCCTCTGTGCCTTAACAAAACACCCACGTCCTGTAACCAAAACTCTGCCCTGCACTCCTGCAAAACATCAGCTTGGATGGCACACGAGAAGTGCATAAAGAAAGGAGGAGAGAAGAACAACAGGGAAAGTAGTTGCCTTTTGACATTAGCTTTCCACCACATCTCATCCTAGACCAAAGCTTTGGATTTGCTGGGAACACAAAAGCCACTGGCAAGCTCTTGCCTGCACCTCTGTCACTTGCTCTAAGCTAAAAACCCTGCAGGTTATGGCCCTTGCTGCTGCACTGTCAGTGAACCGTGGCTTGCATTTACAGCCCTAGGATGCAACTGGAGTTGAGAACATTTCAGAGAGCTCAGCGGACTGAGCTCTCAAATTTTCACAACTCTGAGTCAGTTAAAATCCCTCATCAATGCTGGGCTCTATGTATATGCTGAGCTCTATGTCTATGTAATAGGCTCCAAAACGAGCACTGAAATACTGAATTTCATGTCCAGATGTAGATCAAATACTTTGGCAAGCTGTGGTTATCTCTAACACAACTCTGGACAGCAGAAGCACACAGCACTGTAGCCTGAGCACCAGTCCTGGCTGCGAGGGTCTTGCCCCCATTAGAAATTACTCATGGAGACAAATATTGGAAGTGCGACTGCAGTTTTAGATAGAGGGAATAAAATGGTCAAAGGAGATGAGACCTTTGCATGACCCAAAATAGTGGGGTCAGGTTCTTTGAAAAGAACCTGTTTTACGATGTGCCAGTCACTTCTGCTTTGTCTTTATTTAGGAGCCGAACAAACACAGTCCCTATTGAGTATTTCGGCAGGAGCTTGTTTTTTTGTTTTTTTTTTTTGAGCAGACTGAGAAATGGTGAAGGTTTTCTCAGATTCTGGAAACCCCAAGTTTCTGCAGTTAGAGGCCAAGAGAGCCGAGCTGATAAATTCAAGTGCGTGTTTTTATCAGCCCCTCAGTGGGTGCTACCCTTCCCCTCTCACATCAGCTCTCTCCCCCTGTGCTTTCCCCTCTGGCACAGGGGGACACAGATGTTCAGCTCTTCAGGGCAGGGGCTCAGCTGTCCCCTGGGGGTGGGCTGGCCCTGCAAACACATCACCTCCACACCCTTTGTGATGCTGTCAGAAATCAATACCAAGCAATGCTGTGCCTGCAGCCTTTTGATGGAAAAATAATTTAAAAAAAAAAAAAATCAATAGTCTAACAGACCCTGGCCAGTCCTGGTCTGCTGAAGAATAGGGGCAGAGAGAGGAGCTCACGCACAAGGGAGCCACAATGCAAAATTTACATTTTTGCACTAAGCAAAGCAGCAGGTAGACTCAGCACGAAGGCCTGCCTTCCCTGCTTGAGAAAGGCCAAATATCAACAAATCTCAGCACCCAACACCAGGAAGCCTGTCATAGACCAGTCCTGGCAAGGAGGAGCATGACAGCATTTTCCCAAGGCAGGAGCAGCCCTGCTGAGCTTATAGGAACACTCTTAAGATACTGCATCTCTCAGCTGGCTACAAAACCATCTGCTTTACTGACAGCACTTTAGAGAGGCACCTAAGACAAATATAAAGACAAAAAAATACTTCATAAAGCATTAGAATTTAAATTTAATTGGCTCCCTAACAAGAGCAGATGCATACTGGAACCAGTTTCATTGGTGAGAAAAGGTTAAAATTTTTCCCACTCGTATTTTCCATTTGCTCCTTAAAGGTGGAAATAACCATACGGACTTCATAGTGGTTTTTCTTCTAGAGCGTAGGAGCAAGAGGTTATGTGCTGTCCTTCCTCAAAAGCATCATGATGCTTTTGTCTGGAAAGGCAAGTGGCCCCCAGGGGCTGAAAAGACCAAGATGGGCAGTAGCTCAAACTCCAGAGATTCTTCTCTTGCCTGGCCAGCAAACCAATGCCAGAAACCAGACTTACTCTTCACAGTTCTCATTGAAAGATGGGGTAAAGCCTTGCTCTTCCTGTGGTGAGAGAGTGCAGCTCTGCTGACGGCAGTGCTCAATGTGTTCTTGAGGAGCTGCTGGTTTTTCTCCTGTGTCCAAAGTCCTCTGTTTATTTTGAAACAGTGACAAAGTCTCTGCTGCTCTCCAGACAACGCTGTTGCCGTGTCAGTACAAAACATCCCCCCCTCCTCTGCCTCTGTCTGGCCACCCCTCCCTGCCTCTGCCTGTCTGCTTGTGACGGGTGGGAGGAGAGTGATTTCCTTTCGCAAAATTACCCCTCTAAATCCTTACCTCAGTTGTTTCTGGACAAGCCTAATGCTGCATCCAGCCACACGACTCTGCTGTTTTCCACACTATGGCTTCCATTTCTGGTCTGTGAGCATACCCCAGAGCACAAGGCACTGCCTGCACTGTCCCAGCTGCTCAGCATCGACCAGCTCTTCGGGCTGGCAGGAACTTCTCCTGCTCCCCCAGAGTGCACAGAGAGAGCTCTTCTGAAGGTGAAGGTCAGTGATTTTATATGCTCTGTGAATGTTTTCTCCTTGTGTTCCTAAAATCAGTCCACATTAAAAAAACCCCAAACAACCAACCAAACCAACAACAAAAACAAAACCCATTCACAAGAGCAATTTCAGTCCATTACATATTTCCAGTGCTGAGCTTGTGGGTGTTGTACCAAGACAGAGATCAGAGCCTGAGTGGAGGAAGGCTGGCAGAGCTGCCAAGCCCTGTAAGAAGCTGTAAATGAGCAAACAAGATTACTGGTACATTTTTCAAATGTCATGTGGCTGAAAGACAAGAGTATTTAAATATAAAGTAATTGAGATTTCTATCTGAGCAAAGCCAACATGAAAAATCCTCCATATGAGGCAGGGTGTATCACTTGCAGTCTCTTTTGGATATTATATCACAGGACACACATTCTACTCTTTATCACTTTCCATACAGTTACTTAAATTATAAAAGTGAACTAAGGCTAAAGCTCAAGGGAAAAAATTACAACAGCTGTACTCACGTATTGGCCAGTGGGATAGAGAAAAATGTGCCTTTCCAGAGCAAAACACGTGAGCTGGGCCAGAGCACAGGGTCCCTAGACTGGGCCACAACACATCCCAAAGGCACATAACTGCTGATGTGGAGTTTACATACATCACTTACACACCACTCCCTAAATCACCCTTGCTGGAAGGAGACACCACTACTGTTACCCAAACTCGAGGCAGCAAAGGGCAGAACACTGCACATGAATCTTAATGAAGTTATATTTCAGAGAAAAAAAAATTTATATATTTCATCATAGCAAAAGAATGACTTCAAGGTTTTTTAGGGATGGGTTGGCTTTCACCCAGGTTGCCAGGGTCCCGACTGCTGTTGGGTGCAGACAGCCAAGGTGCTAGATTGGCATACAGAGCTCCTTTCCTCTCTTCTCCACAGCTGGTCTGTTTGTCCACAGCTCTGCCCCCACGGGAACGACCCTGCCAGCGAGGTCAGGCCCTTTTTGGGAACCCTCCCCATGCGGGGATCCTTGTCCTCAAGGGTGGAGTCTGCCACAGGAGGGCTTGTCGGCTCCACAGCTGCAGGCTTGCAGCCATTGTTAGCAAAACCCTTCAGGACCTCCCATTGTCCCAGACAGCATCACAACAAAGACCTGCGCACCCTTAGCAGACGGCCCTTCACGCCTCCGGCATCCTCTGCCCACAGCAGCCTCACAAGGCCTCCGCACTGCCAGCCGCTCTCCCAGCTGCTCACGGCTACCAAGGGACAACGGGATGCTGCTCTGTTGAGGGTTCGCAGCCCTGGCGAAAACCCAGAGCAGGCAGGGCCACTCTTCTGCCTTCACCGGCACGGCATAGCCCATCCTCCCCTCAGCAATGGCAACAGGAGAAATTCAACGCCGAGAAATGCTAAACCCCAGCCAAAACCGAAAGCCAAGAGGGCGGGCAGCCAGCAGGGTCCTGCAAGTATGCAATACGTGGCAGCGTGCTGTGTTTTATTAAACAGCAAGCACCTCGCAACAGAAGAACAGTCTCCAAAATGTTAATTTTCCTGCAGTTGATTAACTGTCCGGCATCCAGGCTCACATTACCTCCGAGACTGAGCACGCGTGGGAGGGAAACTGGCAGCAACCACCGGGAGCGAGTGCCAGTGTGCAATCGTGAAGTGCTCTCACACCACATTTGGGATTATTGCATTCCTGGGGGAGATGCCAAATACTCCTCCTGCCCCCCTCCCCAAGTTCTTCCCTTCTTTTTTGGTGGATCCGGATTAGGATGAGACGAAGTGGGTGCCTGCTTGATTTTCAGCCGGACACTCCTGTCCTGAGTCTTTCCGCAGGCTGATGGATACAGACGTGCCGCCCACCCCCAAACACTTGCGTGCGAGGCTCTCAGGAGCCTCCTGGCTGCAAACACCTCTTTTTAATAGAAGTGCTGCCTCTTCAGAGCTGCCTTGCCATGCATTTGAACACGGAAAGACCCCTCTCAGACAACAGCATTGGTATTTTGTTGTTCGTTTCACTCTGAAACAGGAAAGGGACCAAGCTGTCCCTGTCTCCCAGAGCATGTGGCTGCCACACACAAATGTCAGCCCCAGCAACAGGAACGAGCTCGTTCCCGTAAGTCAACAAACAATGTTTAGAAAGGTCTGTGCTGTGGGAGGATTTCCTAACGTAATACAAGTCATCAGACTTAAAACACATGTCTACTCTGCTGAATTTAATAAGGCAACAAGGCTGTGTCGGAAAAAAGATACAAGAAAACAAGAACTTTCTCCTGATGACTTCATCCCGCAGGGGTCAACAGCAAATCAAGGGCAGCATTTGTTGGGAAGGGGAAGCTCTGGAGATTTCTTGGAGAACTTTAAAGGAAACTTGTAATGTTCAATAACAAAACCAACACTTTTCTTATAACAAAAAAAAAAAAAAGAAAAAAGAAAAAAAGAAAAACCCATCACCTTCCCAGCATTGTACCACAAAAGCATCACTCATGCTTAGAATGTTGCAGCCTGTATCATCAAGGAAGGAGCAGTTTGTTCCACCTCTTTTTTACTGTGTGGGCAACGCAAGAACATGTGGATAACATTGCCTCCCCCACGTACCATATTCACCCACGTATTTTACTCAGGCAATACTAGGGGAGAACAACAAATGAGGTTACCATTTGTAAATGTAGAAAGAAAAAAGCTCCCCACAAAAGCCCCCAGACCATAGACCCCAAACCCCACTAAGCCAAGAGTTTGAAGGAGCTACGTGAGGGTTGCAGCAGCACTGGAAATTTGCCCCTGCCTGCCAAAGAGGCAGAGAGGGATGGACACCCGAGAGAGGGTCACTGGGCTGCCCCAGGCAGACACCCAGGCTGTGCTCACCTCACATGCACTCAGAATAAAAAAGACATTTAGAAAATCAAATGTTGGATCTTTTTTCCATGTTCTCGACATAACTATCAAAATGAAAGCTGATCCTGTTGTGTGGAAGCCTCTGAGTAATCTGCTGAAGCCAAGAGGAAATCTTAGGGGATATTCATGGCTCTTGGCAGCACAGTCCTGGACCAGCTGGACCTTGACCTACCCCAGTGCAGCCATTCCCAGGTATGCCACTGCCTTCTTCCACAAAGCAGGGCTTTACAAAGTTGATTTTTTTTCTAGTATATACAGTTGTATGTACTAAAAATAAAATTAATTTAAATAAAATAGTGCATATTTGTGCAGTACACTGCAGCTACAAAAGTTTTATCGCTCCTCTTTGTATTGCTTGGGAGCACAAATACATTTCTCATACATTGTCAGGAAGATCTTCCTCTTTGCAAATTCAGGTCTTCTAAAGATGAACGATCTGCTAATCTTTTAAATTTAAAACAAGGCAGAAAGTAGCACATTGTAGAAACCTGCATTAAAATCCCATATTCACACATGCATGCGTTCAATATCTTTCTGTGGTTTAAGACATTACAAAAGCAAAGCCCACACACTTTTATTAACTCTTGCAATCAGCTTTTATCACAACACTTAATCTACCTTAAGCTTTTGTGCAAAGAACAGGAGATGCACGAAGTCTCCCATCTCCAGTACTGCATTTGATTCAATATTCACCACTGAGAAGAGCAGGGATAAATACACTCAGAACAACTCCCTGTGATTTCTCCGTGTGACCAAAGCTAAAGTTATTTAGAACACAATACAACATTCACAGAAATAAAACATTAGTCATTGGCTCCCTAACCTCCAGTCTTTTACCTGCCTTCCCGAAGTTCCAGAAATCATGTGCTCAAATACAAAAAATGAAGCAGCTGTTACTGAAATTCCACAAGCCATTTAAAATGCAGTTATTTAGTATAGAAATTTCTAAACTGTGAAAATGTTTAACTTCTCTTTGGTTAAAAAGTGAGAGAGTAATAGTCAACAACACTGACCTACTTAAGCTACCTAACTCAGAGGATGAAAGAAAGTTTAATAAGCACTAGATGATTTTCCTCAGTCTTTACTGGTTGTAAAGCCTGTAAGCATGTAATGTTTTTATGTAGTCTTGTAAAAGTACATTTAAAATTCTTTAGTATGTGTAGTTATATTGACCTAATGAAGTTTATCATTTCAGCCAAAGGATGTTGTCTGTGAGGCTGTTCCCGGCAGGTTTCCAGACTCTTATAAAACGCAGCTGCTTCACGACTCCTGACGAGTCCAGACGGTGCCCCTGGCTACCTGAAAGCTCAGCGACAGATTTAAAAATACAATTCACAGGTCACTGTCCTCAGACAAAGCTTCAGCTAGATCTCAGTGTGTTGTACTAACCCACCAAGTGCAATTTTAATGTACTGTAGCTTTACACGCAAAGGAAGAAAAAACTTTCACTTTAATGAATAATCAGTGACACTCTCATGGAGGTTTCTTTTATTGCTTCTGACCTAAATATGAGCTACAACTCTCCTGGCGCTCCTCTTTGACTCCAGGAGTCTTTTAGCCTCCCACATAGCATGTCTAACAGCACAGTGGATGTGCACTTCTCATTTCACCATACCAGAGAAAACCTGAAGTCCCTAAATTTTAGGGTCCCTAAAATAAACAACCTCATCAACACACACCTAAAAAGCAAAGATTTGCGCATAATAATCTGACCATTGGAATGGCAATTCCAAGTATCAGTTCTACAGATATCACTTAAAAGGAGTGGTAAAGTCTTATCATTTTGGATGTGTTGAATGAAAACAGGTTGCAAGAAAACACAATGCATGGTGTGAAATAACAGCTAACCTATAAGCTTTCATAAAATTCATTTTCTACCAGCTCTGAAGAATCAAGGCTGTAACAGAAAAAAGTGGGTTCCTTTACTAGCACAATCAGACATTATTTTAAACACTTGATGGCAAATGCAGGTGACAGCAATTAACTGAATGATGTGCTCTTGTATATTTAAGTTTGTTTTGTCTCAGAAAACCCGGAAAGGTTGTGAAGATTCCGAATGTTTTGCAGAGGTTTACAAAATGCAGAAGAGCCACCTCCGTGTGTGTGTGTGTGTGCAGCAGGCACATGTTGGGGGAAAGCCACGATTCTGATCTCTTGCCTTGGAAAAAGCCATAAAAGGTCTAGAGAGAGGAAAACCTCAAAGCATCATTAGGAGTTTTGCTACATATTTGCGGTGCCTCTGGCACCCCCTCCCTTGGCGTTCGTCACCTTTCCCTCAGCGCTGGCTGCCTCGGCGCTCTCAGCTCTGCCAGCCCCGGCTCACCCGGCAGAGCCCGGCTTTCGAAGCACCCAACAAAAGCAGCTCCTCCGCCTTGCCAATCCCTCCATCTGCTGCCGCAGCAGGGGTGCTGGGAAAGCTCTGCTTACATCTCACACTGCACGTTGCTGGAAATTTCTGCCATCTGCTACTGCCTTTCCTCCCATGCCTCACAAAAATATCGGTGACTAAAGAGAAAGCAATTCCTTTATCAGATGTTTTAAAGTGGTGTCAAGTTGAATAATGACTTTTTTTGGATTGCTTTTGTATTCACGCGAACATAAAAAATCAGCACAGATTAAGGGATTTATACAGCTAGCAAATAACTAAATATATTCAACAGCCTACCTATTTCTTACAAAAACATTTTTTTAAACTATGATTTGGATGACTTTTGACCTGTGTGAACAACACATGATTCTCTCCCAAAGCCAAGCCCTAAATTCATCACACAAGTTATTGCACTGGAATGTAATTTCAAACCACAGAGTATCCTACACAAACACACCCTGCCTGTGCCCAGGCAGCACCCAGAGCTGGAGATCAAGCATGCAGCAGTGCAAGGGACCCTCCTCAGGGTGCTCTTAGATTTCATAAATTTGCACTCATACTGACAAGCCAACCCTTGGATAAGGCCAGATAAGCAATTCGAAACACACCTGGCTACAAAGAAGCATTTTAAAGCAAGGAAAACCAAGCATTTGGGGACTTAAATATCCTCTATAGTCCCTCTGTGGTCCAAACACAGGCAAATACTCAGCCACAAGGTGAAACACTGAAGGCTTTCAGCACGACCCAGCACAGAGACAACACATTGATGAGGGACAGCAGGCCCAAAACCCTCCTAAGAAACACCTCACCATGGATACAACAGACAGCACAGAGAACCACGCTGCTTGATGACACACAGCTTTACAATCACCCTGTTTCTTCTACACAATTTTAAGAGAGGACTTACCTTTGTGGGTGCTCCGAGTACACTGCTCCTCCTCGTCTCTCTGCTCACCAGGGCCAGCACTCTCCTTTTCCGGGTGACTCAGGCAGGAGCTTGTGGCCATGGAGGCAGCTGCTTCCCACACTGTCCACAACCCCACACCACCGTGCTGAGGAGCCCCATCCTGCCCAGGGATGGAAGGGGTCGGGGGCAGCTCATCCCCAGAACGGCCCCATCTGGGCAGCTCACCGGGAGCCCCTCCAGGTGCACCTCGGCTCCCAAATGGCGGCTGGGCCATCCTCACCCGTGCGCGCTCAGCCCCCTGGGCCGCAGCCGTGAGGGGAGAGGCAGCCCGGCTGCTGTGTCGCTTCGGCTGAAGGCCACACCCGGGCCACCGCCAGCGTCTTCTGTGTCCCAGCTGTCCAGGGCCGTGTCCAAACCCCCCCTGGACAGGCCCAGGTGGGATTTGGGGCAGCAGCAGGGCCGAGGGTCTGCGTGAGGGGAGTGTGGGGCTGCCTCAGATGGGTCACGGCCGGTTCCGGCTGGTTCCGGCTGGTTCTGGCCGGTTCCCGCCGCCCCTCTGAGCCCCTCAGGGGCTGAGGCGGGAAAACGCTGCTGGGCACCAGGAGTGGGGGGCAAGGGGAGGCTGTGGGGACAGAAACAGATGGCAATAGGGTTTATTTCCCTTTGTTTCTCACCACCCAAATGTACTTTATTTGTCAAGAAATGAAGTTAATTTTCCCCAGGTGGAGTCCATTTCTCCCGTGACAGTACCCAGTAAGGGATGTCCCCATTCTTACCAGCACCCAGCAGCTGTCACCCAGCGTGGCCCTGCCCCGCTGAGGTGGGCACCTGACATTTGGCCAGAGCTGGCCCAACACAGCTTGGCCACGTTGTACCAACCACAGCAATAAAGCCTCTGTGAGCAGTGTCCTGAGAGACACCCAAACCCCAGCAATAAACCCTGTACCCAGCAGTGTCCTGAGAGACACCCAAACCCCAGCAATAAACCCTGTACCCAGCAGTGTCCTGAGAGACACCCAAACCCCAGCAATAAACCCTGTACCCAGCAGTGTCCTGAGAGACACCCAAACCCCAGCAATAAACCCTGTACCCAGCAGTGTCCTGAGAGACACCCAAACCCCAGCAATAAACCCTGTACCCAGCAGTGTCCTGAGAGACACCCAAACCCCAGCAATAAACCCTGTACCCAGCAGTGTCCTGAGAGACACCCAAACCCCAGCAATAAACCCTGTACCCAGCAGTGTCCTGAGAGACACCCAAACCCCAGCAATAAACCCTGTACCCAGCAGTGTCCTGAGAGACACCCAAACCCCAGCAATAAACCCTGTACCCAGCAGTGTCCTGAGAGACACCCAAACCCCAGCAATAAACCCTGTACCCAGCAGTGTCCTGAGAGACACCCAAACCCCAGCAATAAACCCTGTACCCAGCAGTGTCCTGAGAGACACCCAAACCCCAGCAATAAACCCTGTACCCAGCAGTGTCCTGAGAGACACCCAAACCCCAGCAATAAACCCTGTACCCAGCAGTGTCCTGAGAGACACCCAAACCCCAGCAATAAACCCTGTACCCAGCAGTGTCCTGAGAGACACCCAAACCCCAGCAATAAACCCTGTACCCAGCAGTGTCCTGAGAGACACCCAAACCCCAGCAATAAACCCTGTACCCAGCAGTGTCCTGAGAGACACCCAAACCCCAGCAATAAACCCTGTACCCAGCAGTGTCCTGAGAGACACCCAAACCCCAGCAATAAACCCTGTCCTGTGAGACACCCAGTTTGGGGCTGGGACAGGGATGGATTACCTGGAAGCCCTACAAAGGGGGATAGTGAGAGGGAAGGTAAACCAGCCAACCAGGCAGCCCATGAAAAGGGTATAGAATAGGTTACAGTGATCCAGTAAGAGGAGTGAAACCCCATCTGGCCAACCCGCAAAGACAGAAATCAAAGCATGACTTGATTGCAACCTAAGTATCTCCTTGGGGAAATCCGAGGTATGATGTCATGTAATTTATATGACAGATATTCAGAAGTGGATTGAAACAGATTCTGACTTTATCTGCATTTAAAGCAAGGTTAGACCTTTTGCCTAGAAGCGAAGCTGTCCATTCCAACTCCCCACTGAAGATTGGCCAATCACTGAAAATGAAGAGTGGGGATTTTTGTTGTCATCATTAATTGAAAACTTTCCAACGCTTTCTCAATAGGTGAATGAACCCATACTTATATAATATAGAATAGATATTAAAAACATTAATGAAACATTACCTCCCTCTTCAGAGCAGTGATTTCGTGATGTTTCTTAAAAGGTGCCCCACACAGCTGGTTTCCTCCCCTAATCATTAATCATTACCACTCCAGCTAATAAGCAATGGCAAAGCAAAAGTTTGCAATATTTGGTGTTTCTTAAAGACCTGTTGCAGCAACACTTCCCAAAGTCAAATATGGAGACTGCCATCCACAGTTTTTCTAATAATTGTTCATGTTAACCTTTGACCATCCAGCTCCTCACTTTGTTCATAACTTAGCAATATTACACCTCCAAATAATAAGAAATTGTGCTGGTTCAATTTTTCATTAAGATTATTACATAATGAGAGTTGTGGATGTTGCAAAAGGAAAATAAACCATTAAGACAGCATTTGCCACTATTGGGTTCAGTTATGGGTCCCCATGGAGTAAAACTCACTTTTATGGAGACTTGGGTAGCTGCCAGGAGATAAACCATAATATTTGTTTTGACAAATTTGGGGCAGTCCACTTTATTTACCAGGAACTGGAAGAACTCTACGTGCACCAAAGCAGCCTAACAAGAGACAGCTTTTATGAGAAAAGGAAGACCTGAAAATTTATACTATTCTGGTGTGCTGCCCTGCCATGCTTGAGCATGAAACACACGAAATAATTGGTTCCCTTGGGTACACAAATTAAAAGCCCGTTCACCATGGAGTGAAAAGCTGCTCATTTCTGAGCAGGTGAACATGTAGCAACTAGACATTTCATAGAACATATTATCAGGCCTAGAAGCCTGGAGAACTTGTTTCCAAAAAATTCAGGCAAGGTTACAGCATACACTAGGAAGTACTGCTCTAGCATGGATTTCTTTTCTGTGCTTAAACACAGAACAATTTCACCAGACTTATGCCAAAGGAAAAGCTGACCTGGTGAAGAGTTAAGAGGTCAAGCAAGAAAGCTTTCAACATCTTTTTGATATTTCTGCACACCTCCCATGTTGAATAGCACATGAAGACACACTGGAGTATTTATCAGAAAGTGATTTGCCTTGCCTTCAGGAACCATAAAAAACTTGATTTGTCTTCTGCCAAATTTTGTGAGCTTGGAAAATCTCAATTAGATAAAAAAAAACGTGCTTTAAAATGGAACACTGATTTATCTGCTTTTTGGAAGGGTGGTGGAAGGGACAGAGTCTCTGTGATTCTTTGTCATAACATTCTGGGGTTTTATGTATAAACACAAATTCTGAAAGGTCTATAAAATTTCACTTAAACCCAAAATAGACCAAGGGTACAAAATACAATATATTCCATTTCTAGTATAGCTTTGAACAGACAATGCATCTTCTTTGTAGTATTTGATTTAATGCCCATTTTATCACAGATGGTATAATCACAAAAAACTGAACGCTTGAAAGGAATTTGACAAACAGAACCAGATGTAAAACATCTTGAAGCTTACAAATTCATCACAAAGATTAATGAGGACTTGAAAATACAGGGTTTCAAAGCTTCCAGCAGACCAACACATCTGTTCAGTCCAGAAATGCCTTCCTACTTCCTGATGTGTTTACACAGCGAGAAGATGCAGTAGGAACTAGATCAGAAGCAATTCTGTTTGGGGGTTTTCATTACCTCCTCTCTGCAGCAGAGCCAGGCCACAGAATAACCACACATAAAATGCAACTGAAGAACATGGATGCATTGGGCTCAGGAGAAGTATTACAGGCAGGTGGGAAGCAAGGAGGAAATGTGCTGTTGTACTCCAATAATTAATGTTAAAGTGGATGGATACTGAAGAATCCTTCTGTCTATGAATAACTGTGCTTTTATTACTGGTTAAGGGAAGAGCCCTGTGGAGTCATTTTGCAAAATAATTTTTAAGCTGCAATAAGAACGCCATGAAAAAGGATGCTCCTTTCTCTGACTGTTTAAAAGAAAGAACCAACCAAGCAAACTAACATTCCCTTTACTTAATCTTCACAAACAACTGCCCACCTGAAGAAATTATGCCCTCATCTACACCAGCCTTGTAACCACAATGTCCTGTTTATGTTGTGTTTACAAACCAAATACCTCACGCTGGCCAAGGATGACCATTAGCACCTGTATCCTCACTGCCACAGTTTTAAAGTCCACCACAAAAAGCAAACACTAGTCTGCCTGACAAGTTAAAATGCCTCAAACTTCCCAAAAGTACTTGTTTAAAACTTGAGTGCTGATCAGAAGAGAGCAGAAACTTGAGCCAAGCATGGGAGAGCCAAGATCTAGGAGAGGTGAGCAGACACCACCAGCAGCCAGGAAAGGCAGCAGTGCCAGAAGTGTTATTTCCAGTCTCCAGTCATGACTCTTAAATCCCTTCAAAAAAATCTTTCAAAGCTCTCATCCACTCTAGTGGTTCTGGATACTGTCCACATTAATCACTCCTAGGAAAAGAAGAAAACGTTATGCTTGTGCAAGCAAAAAGCTCATCAAGCTGCATGTAAAATTTAAAAGTTTGCCCTTTCAAGCATTTGGAGTCCAAAAGTATAATGGAAAGAAAGCACTGAGTCAACAGTGGAGCATCTGCAACCACTTTCAGTGAAGATGGAAGATAACCAGTGCTGGAGGCATGCTCGGGAGGAGCCTTCCTACGTGACAGATGCCTTCAGCATTCCAGTTTGCTGGCTATTGTCACCATTTGGTTCAAAGAGAAACACTGCTGGCACAAAGCTAGTTTTAATATAGCTGCACCAAAATATCTCTTGCCCCACAGGGATTAGTTACCTAGTTGTCTCCCATCCAGTTTCCAAGCAAGATTCAAATCTGTCAGCAATTTAGCCTCACCATGTCAGCTTTGTTTGTACTGATTTCTAGATGCTGGGCTACATAAAGAGATCGTGTAGTATGGGAAGAATCAACATTCTTAGTACTGAACTCAGTGCTGAGCACCCAGTGCTTATTCAAACTACTTCAGAGTAAGGGTTTCTTTGGTACCATACATTAGCAGCTTCTCTCTGAGGTGAGCTTTGGCATGAAAACAGAAGCATATTCTTGAGGAACCAAAACATTCTTCAGCTGCATGGTGGAAATACTCCTGCTAAAGGAAAGGGTTGTGAATATTTTGTTGTACCTGACCTTTGGAACACTTTAAAGCAAAAGAAAATTATCCTTGTGTTCCATTTTCTTTTCCCTTAGTATATTCGTGTGTAACATCCAGCAAGATTTACTGTCTACAGAAGGTTTCCTATGTTCTCCATTTCAAAAAAACTCACATCCTCTTCACTTCTATGTTGTATATACACAGCATGAGATTGCAGTTCCCACGGATGGCTTTAGTTTTGGGATCATAAGCTATTCCATGTGCATTTCAGGCCTCTTCAACTCTTCTGTCCTTCATGGGTGACAAACTGTGATTTTTATCACAGCAAAAAAGTGTAGCAACATCCATATCAGTTTATGGTCCTAGGGTTATTAAATTGGTAGCAGCATTATTTCTTAAAACATTAATCAACCATTGTTAGAAGTGACAAATTTTTACTTCGTTATATAATTATTTTGGGTTTTCCCCCCTCATATTATGTTTTGCTTTTTCCATCTGTTAGTTTCCATGAAGTTGCAACACAGTTTTGGCACAAACTGGGTAATTTCCATCACAATGTATTCATCTTTCTTCATATTTTCATCAACATCTGGAATCATTCTGCATTTCTCAGAGAAAATATTCCCCAAATCTTACTGCTTAGAAGAGCGGGGAAATTTGACACTAGATGATGCTCTGACTAACGCAAAAACAGTCTACATTGTTTGAGTCTGTTTCTTTAACAGTACGCTTTCTTCAAAGTGAGAGGAAAATAAATCATCTTTCTTAACCTTTAGCTGCTCCTAAAAGCTATGTCAATATTCAAAATTGGCAAGTGTGACTGTCCTGCTACTTTAATTTTTAAAGTCTGCTTTATTAACTCATGAAATCATGTAAAACATTAAAACTATAAACAGTATAAAAAAGTACATCTGTAGCACAGGAAACAAAGATAGAACTTAAATTTTCCTTAAAAAAATCTATCATCTACAAAAAGCCTTCTGTAATTTCTGGGTTCTTGTTACTTCTGTTCCAGGTACTATCTTAACCCAAATAAAAATAAAGGAATTTTATACCAAAGCACAAGTTTATTGTGTGCTTTTCAGATTCCAATATACTCCTAACTAACAACTACACCTAATTCAAAGTAAGAGCTCTTTTATCTTTAACCATTCTAAAATACCTTCCCTACCTGCTCAAACATCCTTACAGCGCACCACTTTCAAAGCAGCTGTCAACAATATTGCAGACACCAATCTGCATATTGCAAATTTTTCTAAAAGTTCACTACTTTTTGCACCTTCTGACATCCTCAAAAATTTTGCAGCAACTCCAAATAAAACCGGACCTTCCTTTTGCTCAAATATGTGATGCAAAGGAAGCTGGTTCTTCAAGGATAAAATGTAGCTCCAGCAGTGTCTGGACTTGCTTGGAATAAAATACTCCTTGGCTTACACTTCACAGTACAAGCACAGGTTTCTGAAAACCCCTGCCCATCACACCTGTACTGACCAGCTTACAACAGAACTCATAAAACTTGTGTAACCATGTTTTCTAGGACTTTGGAAAAATAAGTGTCCTCCAGCAACTGTTTGATTGGAATGGGATCCAACAGTAAAGAGAGATGCCTCAATTTTAATTTTGATATAAGAGCTTGGAGACTCCATCTATTTTCTCTTGTGTATTGGCAACATTTCCTAGAACGCAACTTCTTGTTCAGACGGAAAGTCACCAGTTTTGTTCCACTGACTGACAGCAGAGAGAGACATGCCCAGATTGTTCAGGGAGCAATCCTGTTGATGCTCCACCATGCCAGCTGCTGGGAACACTGCTTGCACCATAAGGAGAGCAGCCAACAAGCTCTGATGCTCCATCACCTCCTTCTCTGTCCCACATCAGCTTTACACTCTGCTGACTGAAGCCACTGGAAGCAATATGCCCAAATAAATTGTCCACAAATGAAACTACCTTGCTTCAGACCTCACTAGCACACTGTTGGTCAGATACCAGAAATGCTGTGCAATTTGCAAGCCCAGCTGCCTGTACATTTCCACGTAATTTATGTCAATGCCTGGTAAATGGGTGCTCAGCACCACACCCTTCAGTTGTCCTCAGCAGAACAGTTTGCTGATCTATTTCCTTCACAGACTTGTTCCCACACCTGCGCTTCTCAGCAGGTACTCAGAAAAACAACTCGCACATTTTTGCAAGGTCAGTGAGCCAGGAGCAGCCACTGAAGTGGAGAGCTGTCTGTAGGACAGAGAGCACGTCAGGCTGGGCTGATGAGATGCCTGAGAGCACTGAGTGAGGTGGAGCAACACTGACCTGTACCAGCACCTGTGGAGCAAACAGACAGGACTGACTGTGTCTGTTGTGTGACATTACCTCCGTGCAGCAGCTGTGCCTCTTGCCAGCATGACTGGTCATGTCCCAGCAGCCCCAAGAAAGAATTCCCTTTTTTCCTCCCCCTACTTCTACTCTGGAAGTGACCATCGTGAAAGAACACACAACTCTCCTGGTAACCTGACCAAAACACAGTCATTAAAATAGGAAGACCACAGAAAGAATAGAAGTCATGAGCCAAACTACTAAAACCTGCTATTAACTTAGATTAAGGAGAGACACCCCAAAAAAACCATTTTCACTTAAAAGCCAAAGACACTGTATGTGATATAAAAAGAACAGTAAAACACACAAAGCATTAACATGTGAAAGAAACATGTTCCAATTATGTCAAATACTGCTTTTTATATTTTATTAACAAGCAAGCATCCCTGGAACTGGGTCTATATAAAAATACTTCATGGACCAATCAGAATACAAGGGAGTTATATAAATTTATTTTATGCAACACTGATTAGTTTTGAAAATTTCCATTTTTAATGTTTTAATTTCAACTTTTATTTTTTTAAAAAAATCACTAAAAGGACACAACCCACAAAAATACAATCTGTATCTGCTCTATATTTACAGATAACTGGTCACTATTAAGGCACAGATTTAAAACTAACATTTTATGTAGCAAGTCAAATATTTGTGCATAATGTAACACTAACAATACGATACACTGTACTGTTATATTCCCTTTGTGGAATCAAAGTAAGTGAGAATTTTCTTTACTTCCAGTGTGTTCTTTTTTTTTTTTTTTTTATGTGAAGCCCTACTGAAAAATAATGTTGTTCATGGGGAATTTTCCACTTTGGTGTAGATGAAATAAGCACTGCTCAGCAAAAGACCACATCAACTTAATACTGTAAGAAAATCAGTTTGAGTATAGTACCGTCTGGATACATAGCACGTACTTACAAAAGACTAAAAATCTGGGTGCAAAGCTTCCAGATGCTTTTAAGTTTAGGCAAAATAAGCAAGAAGGGGTTGCAGAAAATTCTGTACAAAGTGATGCTGAATATTTATTTCATTAAAAATATTTTATAAAATGAGTCTGAATACAATTTGATTTGCAAGCACTGGGCTTGCAAATGCAAACATTTAAATGACAGCTTATCTGTAAGCACATAAATAGTCCGAGTGAAGGGAACTATCTGCATGCTTAGGAGTAAGCACAAGTGTAAATAGCTTTAGAATGAGAAGTTGTGGCTTTCAAGAGGGTTTCCATGAAGTTGCTCTTGCCTGTGTGACACACATACACACAAATCTCTCACAGACATGTGGATATGGACTCTTGGCGTTGAGCACAGGAACTTGGTGTGAACAACTGTGTGAGTACCAGATACAGTTTTAGCCTGTCACATCTGCAGTACCATTTTTAAACCAGACGAAGCTGCTACTTGATCTAGAGGGGAAATCACCCAGTTATACACCATTAAGTAGATATGGCTGAAATGAGCACTGAGCAGCAATTTTTAGCTAGCCACAAGATTTTATATTATTGCTTGATCATCTATGCCCTCAACAATAGTCTCTTTAAATTCCCTTTGTGTGTGCAAATTTATCCATACATCATTTTGCATTCTCACCTTAAAAGAAAGAATTATCCATGGAAAGTGTCAAAAGTCTCTCACCCATTTTTGCACAAACCCCAACTACTGTAAATGTTATTCTAATGCCTTCTGTTAAGAGCACTTGACAGTGGTTTATGTCCATCTCAAAAGGCTTGTACACTGAACATAAATAATACATTACAGTAGAGGTAAGGTAATTCACAATATTTCTCATGGGAATGCTTTTCAATTAATGCTTGGAAACTACACATTGCATTGCAAAAAGAGGCACTTTATGGATTCCTTCATTACACTGAAACCCTTCATAAACCCATAACACAACATCTGTAAAGACAGAGGAATAACATGCCAAATCTTTCGGACTTTCACAGTATAAGAATGCAAAAGTTAGCTCTAGCCACTTATAACATGGACTCTTTCTGTTGAACATAACTTGTTTCAGAAATAGTTCATCTCCAGAGTTTCAAACACTTCTGCAGCTGACAATTACAAATCTAGATCGAACAAAACAGATGCTATTACACCTATTTTATGTAGGTCACTTCATTGCTGCATGCATAGTCATGTAAGTAATATGTGTCATTTATTAAATGGCAACAGTGCTGTCTTGTCAAATTAGATTAGTTGTCTGTTTAATCAAACTGACAGCCCAGAGCTCTAGTTTGATGAATGCCTTTCGGTCTCTACCATAAGTCTGCAGTAGATCAGTTTAATCTGTTACGTACTGTAGGTGTATAGAATCTAAAAATAAAAGTCTGATATAAATAAGTGTCCTTTAGTGGGAGGGTACTAAAAATAGCCCTTTGCTTTGAGACAACCATTAAAAACAGTTTTAGCATAACAGGCAGCAGTTAAATATGTTGACTGCAAAGGGTTAATATTGCAAGGTCCATTTTGGTCTTTCATTGCATCTGTTACACTGAGTATTATTGCAGGCAGCATTAGACTGCTTCATAAGAGCATAATAGGACTGGTCCACTACCAAGTGACTTGATTTTGGAACAGTCTCTTCAGGTAACTACCTGGGAGACAGAGAGAGGAAAAACAAAGATCTGCATAAGAACCAGTTTCTAGTACCATTATAGTGAGATGGGACTTAATGTAGGAACACCTGAAAAAATTTGATTAGTGCCAATATAAAACTTGATATGGAAATGAAAGAGAGAAATAAATTTCCACAGGACAAGAAATCAGAACATGTAAAGTGCAGAAAGACCTCAATAATTATTTTAAGCAGTACCAGAAAAAACCACCTTGATAAAGCCAAATCTATGCTCTCTGGCATCCCAGCTCTTCATTCTTCCTTCATTCAACAAAGTACAAAATTCAGTGCATACATTATAGTTATAGGTAATAAAATACTAAACAAAGAACCCTATATCATTATTATTATTGCAAATTCTGTCCAATCTACATGAGTAAAACGTAACCCACATTTGGTGTTTCGAAAGACAACTGACAAAATGTGTTCTGATTTTTTTTGGCACAGGATTGTGCAGACAAAACGCTTTGGTCCTTGACACCCAAACTCCCAAAGTGCAGAGGGTGGTGTGCAGTGAAGGCTGTCCACAGGATTGCCACGTCCATCTCTCCAGCTGATTCCTGAGCCCAGCCCCCTGCTACCAGCGCCCGCTGACGCTGGCAATGTCCGAGTGATACTGGCGCGGCAGCCTCCCGCTGGCTCCCCCTTCCAGGAACGAGGCACGCATGTTGGACGGGTCAAAGAGCTTCCTTCGGTTCTTGTTCAGTTCTGGAGGGGTCAAGCACACCCACAGAAATCTCCCATCAGAAATTCGTTTTAATGTTTTGATCTAAACCAAACGCACAACTTCTGTTTAAAGGAACAAAGTATTTTAGACAGATACGGTCTGCACTGAAAATATCTGTGTTGAAGGAATACATCTTCAATTAACAGTTCAACAGGATAATAAGAGTGTAAGGTTAAGACTCAGAGGCTCCTTGGGATGCAGGCATCTACTTGGGGCAATTCTTATTTGGCAATGATATAGTGTGAATTAGGTAATTTCGTGCAGTATTGATTTAGATCAAATTGACATAGCTGAAACTTTTGAAAGTTTGTTATAATACTCAAAGACTGCAATCTTCCTGGAGGCACAATGATGCAGTGTAGACTGAGACTGACAGAAGAGCTTACTACCAACTTGATCATTTCTAAATGCACAATTCCTCATTTTAAACATAAAAGCAAAGCAGTATTTTAACAAGGACTTTCAGAAAAAACAGATGCTCACCTGTCATTTAAATATGCACCCTAATCTTGCATTAGTAATAGCTCATCCAAAATATTTTTTCCCCACTTTCCTGTTCTTGTAAACAAACTCTGTGCTGGATACAAATCCCTGGGCGATTACATAGATTGTCATGACTGCTACTGAACTAAGTACATTTGCAAACCAAAACCATAAACAAAACCACAAAGCCCCCCAAAAGCAGGCCCTTTTTCCCAGTAGGATGACTGCTCTGCTAATCAGTAAAATGGAGGATAGGGAACCAAAAGGTTGAAAATGCCAGTTCTGACTGGTAGATAGTGCTGTTCAGACCCTGCAGGGCCTGTAATCCCAGAGATTCCTGGACCCACAATTTTGTGGCATCAAACTCCACAATCTGCTGTGAGATGAACTTTCTACCAAGCTTCAGCTTTATAGGACTATTGCAAGTGAGCTGTTACTAGGTAATGGGAAAGCTCTAGAAAGCCTGGGTTTAAACCAACTAATATCACCTCTCTGGACTACACTCTTACTTTTCAGTCTTTCCAAGGCTTTTTTCAATGTTGGCTATAAACACACAATTTGAGTGAGAAGAATACAAACAGTGCTTAAAATCAATAAACAGTACTCTGTGTTTTTTACCTGAGATTGCAAGCAGCATTTTTCTTCTGGCACCAAAAGTGGTAATTCCCAACTCTTTCAAATCTTGATCAGTAAGAGTAAGGAATGTCTGCAGATCAATCTAGAGTAAAAAGAAATAGGAAAATTATGCAAAGCAAGTCTTTCCACAAAAGTATTAAGTAATAAATGTGGTTCAGAATAGCTTCATTTTTTTTTTCCCTCCTGCATTTTACAATTACTCTGCCAAACTATTCTTTGCATATAAACAGCAATCATGGCTTTTCAATGTCTTCTTCACACCATTGCTCAATTTGCTACATTTCTGACAGAGAAGGAGAAATTAAAAAGTAATCAGTTCTGGAAAAGCAGAGAAAATCAATTAGCCTTACTTATTTATGAGTCTTGAGATTTTGAGTATTTACCACAATTATGATACGTATGATCCAGCTTTGAAAGAACAGCTCATGAAAATCCTGTCACAACGTGAGTTCTAAGTGGCTTTTGGTGAAGAGACAGAACAGCTGCGGCTGGAAAACATCCTACCAATGCAAAGGTGCCTCTTGAGGGAACACCAACCTCTTGCTGCTGGAACACGTCTGTGTATTTGCCCAGACCAAGCTTGCTGAAGAGCTCAGGCAGATCAGATCCCTTGAACAAACTGTTGAGGTTACAGCCATTGCTTCCTGTCAGCGAGGAGATGCAGTCCATGTAGTTGCTGCTACTGAGATAGTGTTCAGCTGAAAGGGAACGAGGGCACTTTTCAGACACCACAGAAGGGCACAGTTTTACACCAACATTATATTCAGCTAGCTCATTAAATTTACAAAGTATTCAAATCTTTATTTTTCAGGAAAAAAAGTGCCTCTCAGTGCTCTGAGAGAATGAACAGCATGAAGCAATTTTTTTCTTAATTAAGTTCCAGTGTTTGTTTTCTATAGAACTACTTTGTCCAGCCAACTCATTGCTGTTTCTTTTATCCTTTATCCACACGTTTTATTCTCTGGAAAAGCTACAGCTGCCATAGAACATTTTCTTTCACTGCCAATGTATTTGTTTTTCTAATTTTCTTCTAACACACATGTAAATACATTTTTAATCCTCATTTATTTTAATTAACCTAGAACTTCCATTTTTGTCCAGTTAGGCTGAAAACATCAATAGATTGATTTCAAATCAATCTCTTTAGTTCTTTTAAGTACTTAGAATATGATGGACAGCCATTCACAGCTCAACTAATGTGCTTTTTAAAACCATGACAATTTTCTCTTATTGGAGCTATCCTTTCTTACCATGTCCAACTTTTATTACGGTGTACTTTGAATATGGGATTTAGGTTTTATTCACCTTAAAAAGAAAATGCAACAACAAAAAGTATAAACAGCCACAGTACGTATTTCCCCGTAAAGCAGATAGGTAGTACAGACTTAGAAATTCTCTGCCTCCACTTTTCAATATTTCAGAAAAGCCTCTATTAAGTTATTAAAAAAATAAAAGTTCAGCTAAAGTAAAATTTAAATTTGTAAACTTCAAGCATTGTTTAAAAAGTAATTACAAAACATATAGCCTGTATGCACAGAAAGCAGTATTTAAAATCATGCTAGGCCATGCCAAAGAGGTGGACAGGCTTCTTTTTATAGAATTGCCTGGGTTGGAAGGGACCTTAAAACTCATCTCATTCCAACCCCCTGCCATGGGTAGGGACACCTTCCTCTGTCCCAGGCTGCTCCAAGCTCTGCCCAGCCTGGCCTTGGGCACTTCCAGGGATCCAGGGGCAGCCACAGCTTCCCTGGGTGCCTCAGCACCCTCACAGGGAAAATTTTCTCGTAACATCTGACCTAAACCTATTCTCTTTCAGTTTGTAGCCATTCCCCCTTGTCCTGTCACTACATGTTCTGGTAAATTTTATCCCCAAGAGAATCATGCTTTAAAATTCTATTTCAGCACAGATTATGACTTCACCAGCGAGCAAACAGCCCAGTAAAGCCCTGGCTGTTGTTGCATTGGTAACAGAGCAGAATGAGAGTAGTCTAGAATTACCCTTTGTACAGGTCTGGTTTCAGCACACCTTGAAAAACCCACTCCATGACAGGAAAGAGTTTTTAAGCAAGAATGTCTGGCATTTAACAAATATCCTTAAAAGTTTTCATCTCAGACCATTAGTTGTATATTATGTCACACAAGCTTGCACTTCTCAATTTGCAAAAGAAAGTAATTACTTTATTACAAAGTGTTAGTAATTTAAATCTCTAGTGAAGTCAGGATACATTCATCTCAAAATAAATACTGCTATCAATATGATTATTTTATTTTAATCAGATGCTAAGAGTTTATCAACCTGATTTGTTTTGTTTCCGTTTGGGGCTGCCGATTGAGGAGACAAAATCGTGAGCAGTGGGTCCAAGGCCGTTCCGGTCTCTCCAGTTCTCAGATTCACTGCCACCTCCCAGGTGCTCCCGACTGCTGGACCGGGACAGAGACATGGATGAACCCTGCAAATCACAGACAGAAAATCTGGGCTGAAAACAGAGGTTTCATTGTGACTCAGATGTTTTCTTTGAAGCAGCTCAGTTAAAAAGCAGCTTTTAATGCTCGCAAACATTCTTTTGGCAGTTGATCAATGGTCAAATTATTGCAAACCGGACACAAAAACAGCAGGTGTGCTTAAAACATATGCAGCTTACAGTTTTCAAGCAGGAGTTATTTAAAGACCATGATTCAAAATAAATTTCTCGGTATTTCCAAGTTTGTTTCCAAAACATTCCATGGTATCAAATTCCCACACAAATTTTAGACAAAGCAGTCTATTGACTACATCCCTTCACAGAGAACATAACAGAACATTTATCTGAAGATAAGTGGATCGAGTACACACTACTTGACAACAGTCTTGCACATAATAATACAACAACAATTCTCCAATGCCTTGTGAATTTGTAGTTGTTTTTTCTGGGGTCTTTTTAGATAGATTTTCATATTCCTGTGAAATAATAATTATCAACTCTCATCACTGTGGGTCAGAACGTTCCAATACAAGGCAGTAATATTCCATGGGAACATACCCAAAAGAAAGAGATGTTATAGCTATCACATACTTACATGAGCTAAAAATTGTGGAAATTAACAATTTAATTCTATAAACTTGCACCAGATTGTGATTGAAAAACATCACTTAGGAGGCAGCAATCTTTTACACTATTTAGTAAAACTGACACCCCTGAAGAAACACCGTGTTCTTGGTTGGACTCACAGACCCACTTAGAGATTTTAGACATCAAGGCCTGGGGGAAAACCCCACCCCAGCTCAACCAACATAGAAAAGTATGAAAAAAAATTCAGATTTTGATTGCAGCTTTTTCTTTCCCCTACTCACTACTGCATTACGAGTAGCCAAGCCTACTACATGTAGTTGAACGGCTCAAAAAGTTGACTAGTCAAGTGGAGGACACCAAGGCACATTTTTATCCTGGCTGAATATTTCTTTTGCATTAACAGACAGGTATATCCTAGAGAGCTATAAAGTCCCCTTCTTTAAGAAACATACCATTTACATTTTATATAAGCAGGACAGCAGCTTTATATAAGCAGCTCTGTGGAAGCTGGGAAGGATTACAACAAGGAAGCACACTAGAAAACAACTTCAGAATGCCTTTAAGACAGGAACAAATTCCCTGCAAGATTCCCATTTTGGGACTCTGAAGAGCCTTGCTGGACTCTGCCTTCTGCCTGGGCAAATTCTGAGCCCAGTGAATAATAGTGCAAATAGAGACAGCTGTTCCAGTTCTCTGCACAGAAGGAAAGATGAGCTGCTTGTTCTGCTGTTCTCCTCCACCAGGCAGTGATACACATTATATAGTTGATCTGTCATATATACACTGTTTTCATTAGGTAACTAAAGCCCTATTGCTTGCTTGCAACTACTGGGATGTTTGCTCCTGTAAGTTGTTTGAAGTTGCTTTAAACAAATATATTTTAAGAAGCAGACCCCTATGCTCTATGAGTTATCTATAAAACATAACTTTGTGTTGGGCTGAATGTATTCCATATGCCTTAATATTTATGTAAGAAATATTTTTCACCATAAAAAAATATTTAGAACAGTTATCTGCAAGACTTTTTTTACAGAAGTTATAGATGTTTCTCAAGAGAAACAACTGGGTCATTGACTAAAAGTAAACTTCCATTACAGTACACTTTTACATACCTCATATGTGGTTGTCATGGAAGGCTTGTACGATACGTGATTCGCTCTTCTTAGCTCCTTGATTGTTTCTGCAGGCATTGATTTAGAGAACCCCAAGCCACTCCATGTATTTGTTGGAGTTCTCACTTCTGTTACAACTGGCTTCTTTAACATAGCTGGAAATACAGAGACAAATCAGTAAATCTCAGCCTTAGTGAAGGGACTGAGAGGATAGTACTGAAGTCATGTTTGCTAACAGCTTGAGCCCAGCAAACTGCAAAATCTAAACACCTCCACTTGCTACACAGCTTGAATCCTACCCTTCCTTAAGGCAATTTACTCTGCCAGAAGATAGTTAAGTCCCATAGGGCTGCATGGAATCCAAAAGAATCATATCTGTTTCAAAGAGAGGAGCTTCTGTTTTTCTTTTGGTGAATGGGTAATTTGGTTTATTTTTTAACAGGTCAAAGATTAAGGTTAAGCCCCTTACCAATTCTACAACTCAATTTATCCCTTAAGTAAGAGGCCGTTTAGTTGATATGACAAACACATTAAAGCTTAATTTGCATCCAAATAAAGTGAAGTGTTACAGTAATGAGCTCTCTGAAAACAATATTGATCATTTGCACATGGATATACATACACATCCCATCTGCAAGCTGCTTACACTGTATTTTATACTATGTTGGTATTAAGAAATTTCTGGAACATAGAGTTAATATACAAATATTTCACTACCACTTCCAGATTTTACTAAGAATTTGTATTACAAAACTGAAACTTCAGGAAATCATTTCATCCACGTGCTAACAAACTTTTCAGAAGTCACTGTTCATCCCCATACCTTTGGTTGCTAGTAGTTTCTTCTGTTCATAGTCAAATGCCTGAAAATTAAACATGCAGAAGGTAGTTTAATTGCCATTCTAACTAAATGTCACTCCAGTAGTCATCTCTTTGTGAAAACAAAAGTTTTCAAAATGGCCAGTGCACAATAATTTCATGGTACCCAGTTAGGGACTTAGTTACTTAAAGTGTTCATTTAAACATAGATAAAGATTTTAAATAACTATGTGATTTCCATTTGAGCGAGGCTGCAGCAGTATATTTACAAACTGCTTAGGAAGAATTTTTCTTCAATTTTTTTTTAATAAGACATCTTTCAAATATAGCTTCTCTTCCTTAACCATCTGTTCTTTGCATTTGAAACATTCCTCAGCAGTACAAAAAAGATAATACATCTTCGCGAATTCTAGGCACTACAGTTATTTTTAATAATCTTTCAGATTTACTTCTCCTCCATGCACTCATCTTGTGAAAGGAAAAGAACTTAAGTTTTGAGAGAATTCAAAGAACTTTTGGATGTGCTCTCCCTGTGTCAGTGGAAGATGTAAAGTTTAGATACCCCTGATTAAATAAGCTACACTTTGTTGAATTACAAATTAGGAAATCTAAACACACAAAACTACAAAAATGCCATATTAGCCTTAAGTATTGCTTTCTCTACTTGAAATAACTAGAGGAATAACTAAGGAATAACTAAGGAAAAAGGCTGCAAAACACTAACCCTCCTCTTGTTCCACTACTCCATACAGTCTAGCTATGCTCACACTCCAGAAGATCGATACCAGAAATAACCCCATTACTGCTTCCAGACAAAGGGGTCTCCTCCCTCTTTGGGGAGATTTGCAGTAACATGGCTGCAATTTCTATTTGCAGGCTGTAATTAACCAAGTTAATTAAGAATGAGAAAGTGTGAAATTTATTTTATAGCTGTAATTCTCTCGAAGCAACAATGTAAGACTTCTTACAGGCAAACGATGGAGACAAATACAGCCACCCAATTTTCTGTACTTAAAATTTTTCTTACTCAACAGAAGCATAAGAGCTTTTCCATTCTCAAGAACTTTCACTGACAACCCATTCCACAGTCAAAACAGCTGATGTCTTGAGGCTGTGAGTGCTTTTACTGAACTGGTAGCAACAATTCCGTCTCCAGTCCCCAGTCACCTCTGCATTCTATGGTAACCTCACTCTGCAACGAGCAGGATTTCTGCCCAGTTGGCTCCACCCGGGGAGACCCACCTGCATGTTTCCAAAGGAGGGCTGCGGAGCCAGGCGCGCTCTCTCCGAGTTCTGGGCGGCCGCCGCTCGCTCGGCCGCCCGCTCGCTGCCCGGGGCCTTCTTGTCAGCCACGGGGCTTTCGGGGGCCCCCAGCTCTGCCTCGGCGAGCAGCCTGTCCGTGGTGCTGCGGGGACAAAGGCACGGTGAGCTGGGCAGCGCCAGGGAGCGTCCCCTGCAGCTCTGCTCGCTGAGCTTCACCCTGGGAAGCGGGGCAGCCCAATTCAGGGCATGTCCGTACACAAAGATCTCAGCGTTTCTAGCACTATTTCCACAAGTTTCACCTCTGCTGTACCTTTTTCTCTGTCAGTGAAGGAAAGAAAGTGTTTCTCCTTCCTCTATCACTACGAGGCATAGTTTATAGATTCAGTTTTGAGCTGTCTGGTGTCTGGAATTATTGCATGCAATCCCTACACGGTGTAATTCCCCATTTAGCTTTGCTCAGGCCAGCAATTCTAACAGGTTCATACTTGTAGGATTAAGAGAGATCACATAACAGGGACTAAGAAAGTTGACATGGGTCCTACTTGCTTTCACAGCTTCAATAACTGCAGTCCTACATGCCTACATTACCTCTTGATGCAATTTTTCTTTTTCCTAAAAACTCAGCCACATTTTAGGCCTACTCTAGAATGGTATAAACTCTTACTTCAAAGCAAAGTGATCATGTTTTGGAAGCTGTAAACTACTTCCCCCAAGGAAACTGTGAGCACTGTGTCCTCAACAAAAAGAACAAGAGACACAAACAACTGAATTTGGTTAGCAGGATTCCTCGGATTTTTAAACTGTGAAAGCAGAATTAATGAAATACATATCATAGCCTTAAGAGTGTAAATAAATGAAGCAGAAGAAAATATGTGTCTCAAAAGAGTGGTGATAAACAGTTCCCAAACAAACAATGAGAACACGAGTACACTGGACAAAAACATTGCATTTAGAACAAAACCTGTGTTGCCAAGATGTATTATGACTCAAAAAAGCCTTTCCTACTGCTGGGTCATTAAAGAGCCAACCCAACCAAAATCATCACTGAGACAAAGTGTTTGAGAACATGCTGCCATGCCCTGAAAACAGCTTTCCTAAGAAGAAAACAGCCTCAGGTATGCACAAAAGGAAAAAGCTTTCAGAAATTATTCTCTAAGCAATCAATAAAGAAGGAAAGTGCAGAAATGGATACTTTAGAAACAGGTAATGGAAGTTCCTCTGATAAGGATCTCTGTTCTTTTGTGGGAGAGAAGAGACATTTTTTTGAACCCAAAGACAAACAGGATGAACAAAAAGCATTCAAAGTCTGCAGTTATCAGACAAACTGGGGGCTACATTAATGCCTAATGTGATGGAAAATCAAGGCCAAATTAAATCAGTTCTTTGAGTATCTTATGACTGAACCACCCCTTCTATGTACAAAAACACGTGAAGGAATTTTGCATTATGAAAGTTGCACTGATCTGTGTTTATACACTCAGCTTACTGTAAGTGGGAGTTTTTGGTGCCCTGCAGCAGCTCCACCGTTTGCCTCTTGGCACAGGCCTGCTTGGAAGCGCTCAGCATCTGCTTCAGGTCACTGGTGCTGGCTGAGTGGGACGGGCTGCGGGGCATGCCCACCTCTACAAAAGCATCGTTGCAACCTAGAGGCCAATAAAAGGAGAGTTAAACCACCCTGCTGTGTCCCAGTGAGCTTGCTGCAGGAGTGATAACTATGGGAGAAAACCTCCTCCTCCTTACAGGACTCTTATCTTCAGGAAGAACTATTTGGTCAAGGTTAAGCAGTCAAGATGTGTAAGTTCAAATTCACAAAAGAAGGTGTCAGTATTCACATATATAGTAGTGACATACATACTAAGTATTTCCTTTCTTCAAATATTTAAGTGATATTAATATTAAATGTGAAGACTGACAATTCAAAGTGACTAAGTATTCTGAAGAAATTTGATTTTACACTCAGTTTTAATAGTTTGCCAGGTGCTCAGGTAGCTTCTGCTGGAATAAGAGCTCCCCTCACTTCACATTCAAATGTCTTTAGAACATGTTTTTACAAATATTTATCACCTTAAATTGGCAAGGTACATTTTATTTGAATCAGCATTTCAAATGGCCACAACCCTAAATAAGAGATAATCTCCTTGATCAGTATTGGCAAGGGAAACAAGGCCTTTACACATATTTGCTCAAGCTTGAAGTGGAACTGGCTTTCCCTCCCTCCAAGAATGATGGGGACAGTTAAGTACTTTAGCTTCTAAAAGGCAGCATAACTGAAATGCTGTTGCAAAACATGCAAATAAAATTGTTTCCCAGTGTCATCTAGGTTAAATCTACATATGATTTCCTGCAAAAACTTTCTGAGAGACATTAATTATTTCCTTTTCTTAACAAACAAAAATAAAATATCATTTAAACCAGAAGAGTTTAGTTAAGCTGCTGTAAAAAAATACTAAAATCCTCATAGGTTATCTCCCTCTGATCCTAGGGAATAAGTAAAATGTTGCAAGCACATTTATGTTGATTTAAGGCCTTTCTATCAACAGCACAGCTCAGTTACTACAGGTTCTATTTACTTTCTTTGACAATGAATCTGAGAGATCCAGCAATATTTTCCTTAAACGTGGTTGCAAAACCAATTCACGGAGAATATCTTTACGTTTTTGTATCATGAACTGTACACAGACTGCACAAACACTACCAGACAAAGGAATGCAGTGTCAAAATCTTACCTTCTTCACTATTTGCCTTGGCAGCTACTTGTTCTGAGGCCCCATGAGCACTTGTTTGCCTTACTGCATCACCGTGGTTTGTGCTCAACACGTTTTCTCCCAGCGATGTGGCAGACAGCGCAGCATACTTGATACTTGAGGCCTGAAAAGATTGTCACAAATCACTGAAGTGATTTTTATGCTTAGGGAAATATTGAAACAATTTCCCTTTTCTATCTGTGCAGGATAACAAGAAAACTATTTCTGGTATAAGAACAGTATGTTTGAATGTTCTAGTTTTCAATCTTTAAGTCATATTCAAAAACACTGCTGTTTATTTTTAAACTTAGAAGCTTTATAAATCTATTAATATAGCTAGTTTTCTCTTTCAGCTTTTCTTAGCAGAGGTCTAGTACAAAGCAATCTGGTTCAGTATAGTATCACTTACCTTCACATGACCATTTAAAGAAGGTGAGCCTTTTTTACTTTCTGATTGCATGCCATTAACGTGGACTTCTACAGGAGTCAAGCCTGGTGGTGGAGATGGAGTGTTTTGACCATAATTAGGCACTCCAGACAGCAGAATACTAGTTAAGGTTGCTTGGGCAGTAGATGGTATCATTAGGTGTGGAATAGCAGAAAAACCTGTAACAAAATTTGGTTGTGTTCTGATTAAGTTTCTCATTTAACTTCCTCAGGCATTATACTACTTTATATAAATCTTTATGTAGCTATGATACATTACTAAAAAGTGTCCATTCGAATTGCATGCCAAAACCATAATGATTTATCTAACGATAACTGGGTAGGTTAACTTCATTTTCTACATAAAACAAATGAAAACGCTGCATGTGACAGGATGTCATATATTAAGTTGTAACTTTAAATTTGCATATTTATTCATCTGTGCTAAGATAAGCGTAGGAATTAAGGTTCCAGAGAATTAATGATTCTGGACTTGTCAACTGCCATTCTAATGACCTGCTGTTGCACAGTTCATTTAATTCACATTAAACTTCTACTGACCTGTGGTGTTTGTGTTAGCAAGAGAGGTTGCCCATAATGTGGGACTGGGCGTGCCCGAACTTGGACTCTGCAAAGGGCTCACAGAGCTATTGAGGGCATTCAACAGAGAATTTGGAGCAGTTGAGGTGTTGACTGACAGGGCTGTTGGACCTAAAAGGCCTGCGAAAAATTATGCAAGTGAATATTTAGTTAAGACTTACAGGAAAACATTTTTCACAAAAGTACCAATTGAAAAGAAACAAACAAAACCCCACGAAGCTGCACCAGCCTGTATTTCACAAACCAGTTTTAACATTAAACCTGCTGTTCAGCTGGTGCACAAAGCACATTAAGAATGCTCGTTCTTAAACTGGGCGTCATATATCCAAGCAGAATTGGAACATCTTTTATGTCCTTCTACTGGACCCTAACTCTTGTCATAACAAAGGCTGCACTGGCTGCTTCTGAGCCCCAGCACCCCTTTGCAGCCCCTCTGCTGCTTCTGATGGTTTCTTTCAAAGCAGCATCACAGAGACAAGAAAGCAACTGTACTGCACCACCTCACTTTCATTTCACACACTAACCTCTTTCTCAGAAGCTCCTGTGAATGAACCACTACTTACACACTAACAACTATTCGATTCCTTTTTGCACCTTCAATACAGGCTGCAAATCATCCCCCAAATGCATTGATCACTCCCAAAGCACTCCCCCAAACCAGCTCTTCCTGTAAGGGCATTCACAAAGCAGTTCTGCACTACACACTGATAAAGTAAGAACCCCAACCCTGCAAAGTGCAGCGTGACAAGAACAGTCACAGAAGCAGCACTAAAAATCACAGTCAAATGGCACAAACACTTTTCTCCTGTGTGACCCCAGGGAAGCATGTGACACGGAACTACACAGCACTCCTGGATGGCAGGTCACAAGGGACAATGCTGGTTACATGAGAACTCAACGTTTCAAGAACCTGTGTCAGGATTTGTCACTAGATTCTTCTGGGACTGCTTGTTTTTTCTATCTATATGTTTCTGATACAAAGGTATTTGCAGAGTTTGAAAATAAAATGGGAATTCCCGTCTGGACCATGAGCTGCTTCTATAACGTTAAGATAAGAAGTTCACTCTTTTTTATCCTAAATTTCCTACTGGTAAGGGCTAAGCTAGAAGCACGTGGATTCCTCAATTACAGTGAGATACTGTGGTGTTTGCTATGTTACCTTTCCTGGTACTGTTGCCAGGCTTAAGTACCCACCCAAATTCAGGATAGCCTGAGACATCACACAGCTAAAGAAGCTGTAAAAGCCATGTCCTGCCTCACGTGTATTTCCCTCCCTTTCACTTTCAGCTGAGTGGTTTGCATGCTTCCAGAGATTTTTCTACAGGGATGAGTCCCACACCTGATTACAAAAGCCTCGGAGAAATTTTGTAACAACCAGAGGCTGTTGCAATCCTCCAAGGCTTTAACACAATTCCTCACGCAAAACACACATCTGGTCCTTTTTTCTAGTACAAGTGAATTAAGTTTCAAACACGCCTATATTAAAAAAATATAAATATAATGAATGCATACCAAGCCCAGTGAGTCCTAGCCCTGCTGAGGACAAAATATCCAAACCAGGACAAGACAGACCAACAGGGCATGAGACAGTAGAGGGATTTGATACTATGGTGACTCCGCTACTTTCAAGTCCCAAGAGACATTTCCGTGCCTCGTACATGTTTAAGGCATTTCGTTCAACGCTTTTTACAATCACAGACTGCAGGGAAAGAAAACAACAACAACAGAGGAAAACCAGTGAGTAACACTTCTTAACAGAGATCTGCTACACAGATAATTCTTCTTAATACTCCTTCCTGGCTACCACAACCACAGCAGTGTGAGACAGCATGAGGCAACATCCACTAGCAACTATGCAAATCCAGGGGTCTGAAGTTCAGGAGAGTAAGACTAGGGATTTCACAAGGAATTGCAATGAGAATGATGGAAGACCTCTCTGTTTAAGGAAATTAATTACTATTATATCTTGGTGCTGTTTGGTAGACCAAACATTAAGCACCTCAAGAGGAGCTAGATAACTAAATCAATAATTAATATCTTATCTTTTCTTTTACCTGAGCTTTATACCTTGAAGTGGACAAAAACCCAACTGCTCATATTAAATTCAGCTATTAAAATCATAGCTGTCTGAGAATAAAGTAGTAAGTATCTGGAAAATTAGATTACAAAACCCCATTGCTTCTTGTACATTTTCTACAAGATGTTTCTTTGTATTGATTTTATATATCCCTACACAGGGAAGCTCTGACACAACGGAATGATCATTTAAAATTTTAAAACTTTTGCCTGCTTTGGCGTTGTATACAACACAGATAACTGCAAGAGGCCCCTATTTATACTCGCCTGAATATTTTACAGTAAACACTTCCCACTGCCTTTATCAGTATATTCTACACAGATGCTAATTTATTATTGAGCATTTAATGAAAGACAAATCAACCTAAAGTAGAGTTGCTGGATCATTTAAACTGATATTTCAAGCAGAAAATACATGTGGCTTTTACAAGTTTACGATCCATTAGGCTGGGGAGGAAGAGCACACATATCAATTCATCAGCTCTAAAACTTTGTCATGAAAGCCTAGAAGGAAAATATTAGCTTTGTACAAACCTTGCTTGGTTGCTTTGGCTTAGGCTTAATGCTTATGAAGACATCTAACTGCTCCATTAGCTGTGTTATAAACTGTGGTTCTACTTCAATTTCTTCCTTCATATCAAACATGAGCACGAGGGGAAGGCAACCCTGAAAAGAAAGGCACAAAAATTCCTAGCACTTGTAACTGACCATTTTCCCACGAAAGTGTTAGCAATAAACTGAACTATAGACACTGTAACATTTACACATCATGAGGCAAGGAAATTTCTGTAAGTTCAGAAAAACAGCAAGGATGAAATTTTAGGGAAAGCCATTTCCTTGTATGCAGGAACACAGGTGGATCTTCCTGCCCTGGGAAGGACAGGAACAAACAGTTTGTAACACAAGGGTGAAATGTTTTGCTGAATATTTTTGACATTCCAATCTGCACATATGCATCCTGAGTAGTTATTTATACAGACTCAGAGGTGCCTGGAAGATTCAGATTCAGAAACCACTATTACTTATTAAATCAAAACAAAGTCTTGTCAGGAACTGATGGCAGGACACTCATACTAAAAGTCTCCCGTTAAACTATTTGAAATAAGGAAACACTTCTAAAAAATCTCTAAGCCACCATTGCCAAAGTCTTAACTTCTACCTTTCTCTTCCCCATTCCAGATCAGCTACATAAATGTATTCTAGTGATATGGATAACATCTGTAACACACTTGAAATACTAAAGCTTTAGAGTAAAAACCCCCCAAAACTGAATGGTCTGGTCCTCCCACGTTTTGTCCATTAATATTCACATATATAAAAAATTGTGTACATGCATTAGTACTAAAATAATGGCTAAAGGCTCCTGTGAAGTTTAGAGACCAATATACCCAAAATGTCTACAAAAGATATTCACCAGCAGAGCTATTTTTACAAAAGGCCTTATGGAATTGTGGCTATGGTACTATAAAGAATGTAAAACTGCAGAATGAGTAATTTTTTCCTATGGTTTCCCAATTTCATTGAAAACTTGCCTACATGGGAACTAAGCAATCCCTGACATTTCCGCTCAAAAGAAACCTATTTACCTGACAAACACAGAAAAGGCAGGTTGGCAAAATAAAACATAACTTGTCACCCAACACCCACAGAACATTTCAGAAATCTGCCTCTACTCAGAGGCATATTGTTACTGTAAATTTAAATCACGTATGTTACATTTATACTACCAAGGTTATTTTACAGGTCATGTTACCAGAGAATACAAATATTTTCAATAACTACAAACACTGGCAAAATCCTGACAAAAACTGAACCAGCTGTTTGCAGTGTGAATAGCAATCCTTCCTCTCTGTGGCTAATTTACATTTGACTCGTAAATTCATGCAGAGTGAGCACATTTTCTATGATCTGGCAATTTCTTCACGCAAGTTTCACTGAAAGTATTTACCATGAGATATTGCCTGGCAAGACAGACAGACTCAATTGTGCCCTGGAGGTAGACAGTGGATTTCTTCTGTGGGTTACTGGGGTCAGGGAAGTGGATCTGAGCACCAGTCCTCTGCATGATATGTTTGATGTTGCTGCCGTTTCGGCCCATCATAAAGAGATGATGCTGCGCTGCGATGTCCAGCTGAGTGCTCACAGGGATGGCAGAGGCCAGGCTCCCAGCCAGGTGTTCCAGGAGCATGGCTGTTCCTTCCTGGGGGGATGGGGGAAACCACCATTCCCCCGTGAAACAGAGTGAAGCTGCTCACAGGCACACCGAACATCTCAGCTTGCTTCCTTGCTTCTCATGCACTCCACAGGCAAGATAAGAAAACACTGCTGGGTTTAGAACCAGGATTGATTTGTTAAAGATAACGAACGCACTAAACTCTACCCACTGCTCCCATTTTATGACCAAATGCAGCATTTAATTGCCACTCTGTAAAAGGCAGTAAGACAATGCCACATGGTTTGTCCCAACAGACCTTCTGTGGCCACAGAGGCAGTCAAAGGCAATAGAGATTTATCTGGGTAGGTACACTTGCAAAACTTGCCCTTCAGTGTTGGGCTCAGATGTTCTTACTAGCTAAGCACACCCATCTGGGGCCACATCAATCTCTCATACTGCCAGCTCCTAACAAGAACACTTTTTGACTTTATTAAGATGAACAGGCTCCTGGCAGTTCCTTGCCTTGGCTGTCAAATTCACATCTCCCAGTGCTGGATTCGCAAGACGAGTTTTATTGACTGATTGGGCAACTTCCAAGGTTATTTATTTGTGTGCATGTTGGGAAGAGCTCAGCATGAAGAATTTGAGGTGGGAAGTGTTTTTGCTTGCATTGTTTTTGAATTAAAAGATGGGTAAGACCAGCACGTATTCCAGAATTGCTGGAAACATGAACAAGTGTGCAGGAGGTGAACACCAGATTAAAACCTTGCTAAATCCCGAACTTGAAACTATTTTCTATGTATTTTTACACTTCACCTATATCAATAAAGTATAGGAAAAATTCTAACTCTCCAGGTTTTCAAGTGATTATATAATAACACGATGAGGCAGGTTATATCATCTCAGATATCTAAATTATAAATATATGACATTCAGAAGCCTACTTAAGAGCAGAGATTACCTTCACAGCACTAGTGTTGTTTTGTGACCCTCTGACAATGACTGTAGCACCATACATTCGAGAGCGTTGTTTGAAGGAAACTGAAATGTTGTATGTCTGACATATGTGCTGAATGGTCAGAGAATTAGGATCTGGGATGGGTTGGAGAATTCCAGCAATAGGCAATTCAAACATGAGTACCAATGGAAGCAGCTCCTACAAAAATAATGAAGAGCAGGTATTGAAAACCAGAGCCATGCTCACTAAAAATGCAACGATTTTATTCCTCAATCATAATGTACTGGTCAGTGATGATTAAACTGACATAACACGTTCTCTGCCCAGAGCTCATTGATAAAAGTATCCCATTGTCACTTGGAAAAAGGCATCTCTTTTTCCAGGGATACTAGAGTGGGGTTTTTTTGCACTGGCCTTTTTGAGTTTTGTTTGGTTGATTTTTTTTTTTTCTCCAAAATAGCAGGAGCATTTGGAACAAGGCTGTGTGACATGTCTGGCTAAAAAATTGCAGTAAGCTTTTGGTAATTTATTTGATTTTTCATTATCCATGCCAAAATAAACGTAAGAGTTGAAACTAGAAGGAAAAGATAGAAAATAGCTACAAGTGGAGAATGACACTGAATTATTTACACAAATTATACATGAAAATGGTTAAAACGTAAGAAGCAGCAATTGCCTTTCCCAAATCAGAGATTCACAGAGGATGCCTGAGCTTCCACAGGCCATCTGTGGTGGGTAAGTTAAGAAGTAATTTTCTACACAGTAGGGAATTAATTTACATCTTGCTAAGAGTGTAGATTGGTGTTCAAGACCCACCTTGGGCTAGTTAAAAATCCGGCCAGAATGTGAATCACTGTTATAATACCCTGAGCATATTTCTCATATGGATACTCACATTTCTGCTGTCACTAGACAGAGGCAGACAACCCTAGGGTTCTCAGAACTATGCATTTTTTCCCTGTCAGGTGTTTTCAAGGGGACACTACAATGAGCTGGAGCATTACCCGAATTCTGACTCTTGCAGACTCCACTCCAGCTGGCTGTCCTGCAATAGACACCTGGAAGAGAAGAATATAGAAAATATTGGATCATCTTTTCAAATGAAGCATGGAAAAGTTATTCAGATAGCTGTGCTCTCTTTAAAAAAATAAAAAAGTTATTAAAAAAATCAACTTCTTTCACACCTGGCTACATCCTAATTGTTCTCTAACTCTAGCTGAGAACTATAACCAATATTAAAAAAACGTTACAGCATCTTAGCTTACATATATTTAAGCAACTAGAAAAAAAGGATACATCAAAAAATGTAGTGGGGTTTAGGTCAAATAATGGAATTACTACTGTATACTTATGTTCAAATGCTAATAGTCAACAACTGTAGATTTTCTGTATGTTTTAAAATTACTGTATTTGGCTCAGCAGCCATTAGGATGCACAAGTGGGAATTCTAAGTACAAGGATGAGAGACTTGAAAGTAAACATTCCACCAATGTTAGCACTAGGAAAGATGTACAATTCAGGCTCAATGACTTATTCTAATGAAGTTGAACTGTTACAATGGGACATTCATTTCTGCTGGCTATCTGCTAAGTTTAGTCTTCAACTAAGTTAACACCATAAGCAAAAAGCACCAAAAAATCAATCAATATGCTGAGTAAGTCATGTGTTGAACAAGAAAGACAAAAAATTACAAAAGCAGATTTTTTCATACTGCTTCCCTACCATTCACGCTAAGTTGTTGACTTCTGTATGCGCCGAGTAATTCTAGCTTAAAAAAATTTAAATGATTCATGAGCCATCACAAATTGTTTCCATCTGTTTTTAAAGATTTGCTCACTTAGGAAGCCCTGTGCTTTCCACACAGTGTAAATACCAAAATTCTATTTCCCTGAACATGAACACACCATCCCCAAAAAACCCAAATTGACGAGAGAAGTTTGGAAATGTTTTATACTCTCTGGAATTACAATATAAATGAGCTCAGCATTAAAAAATACTTACTTGGTTGCTTTTCTCTGCTTGATTGTTCCTATTTGAGTCTGGAAAATGGATATGGCATCCCGTTTCCTCCATCACTTTTTTAATATTATTGCCACCTTTACCTATCACATGAGAATGTTCTGTATGTGAAACATCCATCTTCAAGGTTACCCGATTGCTCTGGAAATCAAGCACCCACAGTTAGACTGGGTCACAGCAGAACCTGAGTATTTAAGTTTTTAAGAGTAACGTAGCTTCAAGAATGACACTCAAAATTGTATTTCCGAAGTATTTTTGCCATTGCTTCTACTCAAGGATGATGTTTTTAATATTAATCAGCTGGATGTTAATTTGGTCTTGTTTTCTTTCTAGTGAGAAATACCCCAAAAGACACATCTTCAAAAAATGTCTAAGGCTCTCAAAATACCCCTGAACTTTCATCAACAGTGACTTAAGTGTCCTTTTGCAATTTATTCTCATTTCTTTTAATTCTGTGTTCTTTCAACTGAAGTCACGCACCGCTGTTTGATCTGAAAGGATCACATTATGAAGACTTTGCAAATCAAAGCCATGGCACCAAGTAACAGCATTTTTTCTTCCTTAAATTTTTTTGGTACATGAATTTTTAAAATACACAAACACTGCCTACAGCTATTCTTAAAAGCTCTATTGTTAACAGCCCATAATAACGTTGTTAATAGTTGTTCAAAAAGTGGTGCTTATCACTCGAGTGTTCCTTTTGGCAATCTGCTCAGAGAACCAGGAGGGTGCCATACGACTACACAGGAGCCATAGATACCCCAAATATAGATGCCCCAAAAGAGCTGCCATTGAATGAAAATAATTCCTGATGAACAGAAGAGACCCCTGGCCAAAATATGGATGTTTTAGAAATTCTGGTCCTGATGTTTCAGAGTCTAAGAATTAGGCAACAGTTAAACTTTCAACTGCATAAAAGCTCCTAAAATTGAATTTCAAACAGGAACAAAATTTTAGGTTCTCTGAAGTGGTTGCATAATCTACTGCTTGCAGTGAAGCTGTATTTCAGATTTTAAAGTAAAACCCCAACTCAATGAACAAACCACTTACTCTTTTAGCCATATGGCTGGAAATATTATTTCTATATAGTTCAGATCTGGAAAAGCTGCTTTAAGCAAGTATTTTCTTACAAAATGTTTAAATATGTGGGTATACACCAATATCAACATCTGCAAGGCATATATTGGAGACTTTGCTTCAGAACGTCCATAAATACCTTCTCTTGAAATGTGCCTATTAAAGAGATCAATGTCACCACAAAATTAGGGGCTAAGGTGTCATTCTAAGAAAGTTTTCTTACTTTTGTGTCCAAGACAGACATGATTTTCTCTTTTGCTTCTTTAACGTTTTCTTTTTTTCCAGAAACTTTAATATGGGGATCTATAAAAGAAATAAGCTTGTAAGAAAAATACAGTAAAATATCTATAAAAGAATTTCCTCACTGCTCAAATAAATTTGAGCCCATTATTTATAATCCACCGATAAACTGCACCACCACAACCTTTGGGATTCAGCTGAAGACCAAATGTCTTATTCCATCCCTTCAGCTCCACAATTAGGGTTACCAGATGAATATAGTAAACATGAGAACAAACTTAAAATAAATAGAAATCCAATCCCAAATGTTATCACAGAACCATAAACATTGCCTGCAATGCAATTACACAGCTAAGCCATCAGGTCTTCTCAAACAAGAAGTAACAGCAGACAACTCAAAGCTTTTTGGCAGCCCACCAAACTCAAACCCTCCCTCATCATCACTCCCTTACATTTAATTAGTCTCTAGAAATATCCTTTGCAGTTTTAACCTGGCACTAAAGGTGTCTCCACCCAGAGTTTTCTGATTGCAGTAATCAAATGAACTTTAAATGAGACTTTAATAAATCAAATTGCTGAAGTGTCAAGTACATAAATTAGCAGCTGATGGTGAGTTTTGCCCAGTGAGATCTGAAATATCCATTCTACAGCCCACTTGGTTTACATGATCATTTTCAAAGCATTCCCCTTAAACAACACAAGGTGTTGGGCTGAGCCACCAGGTGCAGTTCTGATCCCATAATATCCACCTCGTCAGAAAATACAGACCCGACTTTGGAACTAAATCAAGGATCAATTACTCCAAGTGTGAAAATCACACATCAGCCAGTTTAGCAGCACCATCTGGTGTCCAGGAGCACGAAGTGCCACAGTGCAAAATTACCGTCAAAACATCAAATGTAAATCCAGCTAAAACAAACAAAGAAATGCCCAACTACCACCCACATTTCTAATTATTAGAAACAAGGCTATGATATTGCAGGTGATGCCTCTTTCCCCTGTTCTTGAGTCATCTGCCCTATTGCAGTGACTTTTTCTCCTGTGATGCAATGGACTGTTCTCAAAAAAAATAATCCTCAACCCTCTTCTGACTCATGAATTAATGTAATTCATTATGCTAGACAAATACATACATCTTAGGGAATATAAAAGTAAATATATTCTCAATGGCAGGAGAAAACAGCTGTAACACAACATATCTGCCTTTCCCATCATCTCAGTGATTGAAATCACTTCCCTACTAAAGAAATGTCGAATAATACAACTTTAGGTTGTAAACCTGTTCTATTCAGTTGAAAATTGAAACTCTTTAAGTCATGCCTGGATACTCTTTTCATTCCAACAGTAAAAAATAAGCCTCTAGTCTTTACCACTGAGAAGTTCTGAGCACATTCAGCTGGGGATACAGAAACACTGAAGGAACACAGGATTCACTGCCAAGTTTCATGAAAGTCAAGAAAAATGCAGCATTTTGAGTTCCGAGAAACAGATACATTTTATTTTTGAAAATGCAAAAACCGTAGTCACAAAAACATCGTACGCACACAGAATCTACAGATGCTTCAAAAATCTGCTGCTTCAGCCTTTCACAAAGGAGCAAAGTAAAACAAAAACCCAACCAAATAGTAAACAGGGCAAATTTTCTTTTCTTTTTCAAGTTGACAGGAAGCCATGTGGTTCTAATGTGTTTAAGCTGTGAATGATATTTGAAGTGGATGTCGCAGTCAGAAATTCCCAGAAGCAGATTCTAGCACTGCGTGTGCTCCAACTGCTCTTTAGGTGCAACCAGGAAAAACACAAGCCCAGACAGACCACCACCACCACTGCTGCATTTCACATATCTGCAAACATTATATTTAAATACACATTTGATTATATGTAGGAAAATTACCTGAAACCAAGCCTGGCCTCCTATTAGTACCAAAGGAGATTACTATCATTCCATAACACTATTTGCTTACCCATGGGTGAAAATACATTTCAGAATACCTACTTTTTCCATTTCTCATCTCAGCTGGACACCCCTTTTTTGTTGATCCTGACAGCTTCAGCCAAACATCCTGTATTTCTACACTTGTTTGTTCTTTTTAGATGAAAAAAGCTGAATTGCTCACTTTAAAAACAGAACCAAAGAAGAACCCACAAAGCAAAAATGAATCCACCAATGCCAGTGACAATTCTAAAATATGCCACCAAATCTGTCAAAATTGGTCTTAAGTACCCTCTCCTTACTTGACTTCTTCCCAAGGACACAGTGGTTGGAAATGGATATGAAGCAGGTCAGTTTAGGTTAAAGAAACTCTTCCTTTGAGAGTTGTTTACTCTTTCCTTCAGTGAAACACTATTTAAACACAACATCCTCATCAAATTTTGCCTGAAAAGAGTTACTTGTAACTAAAAGATTTTGAAGTGTTTGAACTGGCCTTGCATGAGTTGAAAGCACATTGAAACTATGTAGGATCTGCTGGGAAACTCAGAGGTACACAAACAGCAATCAACAAACAGATCATTTCAGGGATCAATTAAAATTTTAGAGACACAATTAGATCATAATAACCTGATTTCCTGTGTATTACAGAAACTAAATTTCTTAATAGAGCTGTGGAATCAATTAGGTTGTTTGCTTTGCAGCTGAATTTGGGGATTAACAGTTATATTTAATTTTGAAAAAAAAATCCTAGCTTGTTTTAGTAGTAAGACAAAAATCTTTGATGGATAGAGCTCTACATTTAATATTTGAAATACCTGCAGGTGTGATGGCAGCAATGCACTGTCGAATTCTCCAGAAATATCCATGGCACACTCAGAAGAGTGAAGAGGATTGCCAGGCACAAAGGTGTAACATGAGATGGGTGCCCAGCACGGACAGTGCAGGTGAGCACAAAGTGGCCCTGCAGTCCTTACCTACCCTGAGCCACGGGGCCCCAGCCCCTGCACACGGCCCTGCCTGCAAGAAAACCCCCCACTTTTGTCCAGGTGATGCTGTGACATCCCTCAGGAACACCTAGTTTGATACCTGTTTTTACTGGGGGAAAAAAAAAAATCCCTTTTTTTTAAGCTTCTGCATACAACTGGAAATATACTTCATATAAAACCAGAGAGAGAGCAAAGAGCAGGTGCCTACCATAAATAAAGACATGAGACACCCCAGCTTTGCAAACTATTTGCAAACACAACAAAGGCTGCAGAAGAGGTCTGTGTGCTAGAAGCATATAGGGCCTTACCACTTTATTTAAAGTGTAGTATCAGACCCTGGAAAAGGTTTTAACTCATAAGAAACAAAATTATTGTTGTCTTGCAAACTATTGAAAACGCCATTGTATAGTAAACCACCTTTTCCATCAATTTTGAAAGGCAGTACATTTTTCTTTAGTAATGGAAAAGAAAAATTTAATTTAACAGGCCTTTCCCCACCCTTCTCAAGAATGGAGGAATATTTACATAGAATAGAAAGCTGAAGTTACACAACAGACAGTGCTGGAAATTTTTCTCAACACTCTTCATTTTGCCAGACTCCTGCCTTCAAGTGGTCTTTTATTGCTCTTATCCTCAAATTCCTCACTCCACACTTTGGCAGAGTTTCACCTCCTCAGTCTTTGTCCACAGCTATAGCAGCAAGCCTCCAGCTTTATTGCTACTATTGTGTGTGACACTTCAGCAAACAAAATAAAACTCCTCTGAGCAAAAATATGTTTGTGCCAGTGCAAATGCATCTACATCAACTTTTGCCAGGCAAGAAATATTTCAAAGAATTAAGCTATTTAACTGTGTAGGCCTCTCCTGCAGTTCAATGTACATTTAATATTTGGGGGAGCTCTTCAGACCACAGCTATGCATCCAGCTTGTTTACAGGATGACCAGCCTTGACTTAAGTAACACAAATACCACTGCTCTAAAAATAGCCAGACAACTGGGCAGCACCAGGGCAGATGACAGTCATTCTTAATGAGTGGCTGATTAAGATCTGAATAGCCCAAGAGTGTTACTGAACTTGAGCCATTCAAACAAAAAGACAAAAGAGACCCAGCATTTTTAAGGGACAAGTTATGAAAGTGTCTGACCCAAAAGTACCAGCAAAAACACACTAAGCCGTTTTAGAAGTTAAAATAAAAAAAAAAAAAAAAAAAACAAAAAAAACCCAAACAAATTAACACACAGAAGTTGGTATGTTTTCATCTGAAAGGGCAAGTACATTGTTCACCCTACAACAAGATGAAGAAAAACAGACCTATAAAACAAGTGAATTAAGCAAAAAGGTCAAGTAAGGCTTCTATTAATATGGAAAAAAGGATAATAGAATTGAAACAAATTATTTAATGCTCTTAAATAAATTAGGAAATACTGTGTGTACCGTTTTAGGAGTGTATATTCACTCACCAAAGTAGATGATTTGTAATAGCCAAGACAGACTTGAAATAGGCTCAAACTATTGCCATGGAAAAGCAACATGAAGGCTAAAAGCAGGCAGCAAATGCTCAGGAGTAAGGGCACATGCAAAGGAGCAAGATTGAATAATCAAGTAAATTCGTCACTTGGGCACTTGGTGCTGTTGGCTTACCAGCTTAAAAGAATCCTCACCCTCTCTCCAACACAACTCAGGGCACTCACTTCTCTTCCCAATGTCTAAACCACAGAAGGAAAAGGCTACTCATGTATTAAGGCAGAAAGCAATGAGCCATTTCCTACTGCAGACTCCTGGGTATCCTCAGAGGTATCACTCAACAACAACGCGTGGGTTTTTTGTTTGGGGATTGTCTTCTTTCTTGTTTTTTAGTTGAAATCAGACTGCAGCATCATTGTCTCTGAACGAGATTTCACCCAGCTAACTTGGGCACGATCAAAAGCCTGCCCAGAGCATCATAAAACTCAGTGTGGGCTGCAAGCAATTAATGGTGTCTTCAGAGGAGACATATCCTGAGGCTCTGGGCATTCTGGGGGATCTGTTTGTTGTGGACAAACAACTGATTATGAAATATCCCTGGGAAGAGCTAGAGCCACTGCCTATATGTGTGCACACATTTGAAAAAGACTTTGTCCTCTCAGTCCTTTTTCACTCTTAACTTTCCCCCTTACTGGCGTCTAACTCCATACCATCTTTACAAGAACTTCTGCTCAACTCAGAACACGAGAAGGAAGCTGAGAAGAAGTGAATACTTGTTGCACTGTTCCTGCACAGCCCCAGGGAAGGCAGGTCACACACAACCCCTCACTTTTTACATTCTGGTTGCTGCCATGCAGTCACCTGAGGAGCATTAACCACCAGAGCGCTGCTTTTCAACCCTGCCCTGTAAGAACTCTGCCCTCCTCACTTCTCTCCACCATGTATAATAATACACTTATACACACATAAATACACAGGCAGACATACACAGATATTCACGAAGCACAGACTGAGTAACACACTGACCTCACACACACAGAAACTGAAGAAATGCAGTGCAACATCTGGTAGAGCAGAGAAAAGAATCTTGTTTCTCAAAGATTTCAGTGTAGCTCAAAAGAAAACTTCAATATCTGCAACAGGCTACTTGAAATGGCTCTTAGAGTAAAATATCTGTTTGATGTAGCCTCACAAATTAAAAGGAATGAGATGCACTTGTACACCAATCATAGCTGAATCCCACATTTGGGTCTCCTAGGAGCTTTAAAACATCCCAGCAGAACACTGAAAATTCATGTTCATAATGCCCAGAATTAAGTGAAAATTAGCCAGAAATATCAGATAAGCTTTAAAAAATAGATTACCTGTACAACATTATGTTTGGAGAAATAAATTATTGATGACTGGATTTCGGACCAGTGACAGAGGAAATGAAGTTGAAAAGACTTCTCTTAAAGCATAAGCAAAGAGGGAAGACAAGGAAGAGGTAACAGATCATATGGCAATTTAAACAGAAAAGTGACGGGATTTCAAGGGAGAAGGGGAAGGCCAAGGTGGAGAAGAAAACCTGAAAAGAAGAAATGAGAACGAATTAATTGTAATCACCCAGACACTCCATTTCAGTTACACAATTTCAGTTTCTTACCACCGTGATTTGCCTAAATTCCTTATTTTACTTCTTCTAAAAAGAGCCTTTAGGGACATTTTGCAAATGCAGCCAGCCACCAAAAGGCACACGCCATGCAGCCCTTCTGCTGCCTCTCGGGCAGTTGCTCTTCAGCCTTTAGCCCAAGCAGCCACCCAAAGCAAGGCAATCTCTCAGCAGGACACAAAGTCTGTTGTGTCTTATTTTTTTCAGCATGGACCCAACAAATTCACAGTTCATTACTTAAACGTCTGTTGCCATTGTATCTCAAAGGCACAAACACAGAATAACAATGCCTGGGAAAGAAAATAAGAAATAAAGAGGAGAAAAAAACTATAGTAACGTAAGACCAGCTTAATAGAGGCCCTAGAAAAACACCCACGACATTCCTATCAGAAATAACACCACTGTATCTTCACTGCACACAGACTCTTAGTCAGGGTTGCAATTCTGATGCATAAGCCACGAGATAATTTTAGTTTCTCACACACACATTCCCAAAAAAGTCCTCGTGACTGTGTTTTTCTAAATAAAAACCATCATCTGACTCGTGAGCTCCTAAATTCACGCCTCAGGCTGAGCCTTCCTTGCAGTGCTCCCACGTCCAGCCCCTGGCTACTGCTGCACCTTTTAATGTCTGATTGCTCGCACTGACTGCACCCCACCGGGGGAGCTGGCTCGGACACCGCCACTGGGAGGGACGAAATTTGTGGCTGGACCAGGAGGATGCAGTCAGTCCTCAGCAAAGACAATGCACTGTATGGGCCTGAGTGAGCAGGGCAGACAGAACTGTCCTCTTGGGAATCCGGATGGAATGAAACGTTAGCAGAAAGATAAGAACAGCTGCCTCCCAACAGGACGTCAGACATCTGGTGACTAAAGCCACAGAGAGCTCAGAGAATACTTGTGATCACCATTACAAATACTTTACCTTCTCTGCTTTAGTACCACGCTCTGTGAAATGAATTTTCCCCAAGAAAGTCTTCCTTGCCTGGATTATTATATTTTTAGAGGTTATTTCAACTGTATTCTTGATGCACACAGTGAACAGGTAGCGTTTTTTGTTTGCTTTGTTTATTTCTAAACAGAGAGAAAAATGGCAAGTCCAATAAACATCAAACTGTCTTCTTGAGAGCTACTCAAGTACCAACAGGTACATGAATTAGATGAAAATTATGACAACCCAGTTGTCAAAAATGATGAAAACTCCAGTCTAAGAGTCCACAGGAACACTGATTCAAGGGCTTAGTAGGCTCTTACAAAAAAGAACTCCAGTACGAGATCACTTTCGCTGCCTGGTTTTTCTTCTGTGTACCAGACACTAATTACATTGCTTACAACAGATAGATACTAAATAAGAAAAACTTCCTGAACTCTTTTTTGAAGCTGTTAGAACTAATTTTCTGAGACAGAGTTAGATCATTGACACACCCATCTCTACATTTTGAAATTTGAAATATCAATACGTATTTAAAGTTAGGATCATAATAAGTGTATGAAATTTAACTCAAATATTGCTATGTTATCAACAAGTTTCTGCCGTTGATTGAACAAGACTTTCATTTCTTTTGTTACTTTTTAAAAGCACAAGCTACTCATTTTTTTCCAGCCAGCATGGCAATGTATTGGCTTTTTTCATGCACCATGACTGTGCAGGCTGTAGTCTCCAGGAAGAAAAAGGCAAATAGATAATAGAAGCAGTGTTTCCATCTTCTTTCTAAACCCACTTGGGATGCACCTAATCAACAAAAACATTATCCATCTGGTGAGAATTGGTTCTGAATACTAAAACCTTCTAGATGCTTTTATACTAACAGTTTGTTATGTGAATACTGAATCACACATTTTAATCATGTAATAATCGACCATTTCTTAGCTTTTAGCATGGCAATATGTATATGGCACTCTAACAGCTGTGTATCTTACATTAAAAGGTTTTGCTTATTGACAGATATTATTTTCACCAGTATAACAGGCCGTTTGCAGCTGATTTGGGAAGAGAATCTTCATCTCCTGAAGAACAGTGACCTACTTAAAAACTGCTTTTCTTTTCAGGGAGGGGCTCACAGCAAGCAAACACTGTCCACACGGTTCCTCTGCAAGGGTAATTTCTTTGTGATACACTGAGAAATGAAAACAACAAACACCTGAAAGATGTCCAAGGTTGCCTTTCAAATCAAGAAATCATTCCTGAGCTGTTCTCAGATGAATTTTCCCTGCATCACTTCTGTCCATCTGTCTCTCCCCTGTATTGGACTAATAGCAAAACTCACCTCTGGGAAATTAATCGCCTATTGAGCATCTCTGTGATGTGAATGTCAGCAGTCACTCTGATAAATTGCACTCTGTGTCCCAAAAATTGAGTTTAAACAGAAAGATGGGCATCAGAGTGGAACACTGTCAGCCTCTAGTTTACATGCAAATGCAGTGCAGAGCACATTGCAAGGTATCTGCTTCCTAGAAGCTCCTGAAAACCCAAAACCAATACATCAACTAATTCCAATTTTCACTGAAAGATCGTGACAAATTTGTACTCTCAATTTAATTACAGCAATAAGTTTATATTACTACATTCCAGGGCTTGAAATTTCAGTTCTACTACAGTTACTGCCAAGCACACTCACTGGATGTTAAGCCCCTTGATAATTCCCTTCATATTACAACTGTATTTGTATTTTGCCCCTCCCTTGTCTGGCCAAGTGTAAGCAAACCGCTGTTCTTCACAGAAAACACAGCAAGCCCTGATCAAAACCAGAAAAGCCCAAAATCTTCCTACTCTTAGAGGGACGAACAAAGTTCAGCTCACTCTTGTGTAAGTGTACTTAAAGCACAATGCCCACCTGCTGGCTCCTTTGCTGCCTAGAATTTCCTTAAACCACTCACCGGTGTGACCACAAATACACTTTATCTTCCTCTGAGCCAGTACGAACTGACGGCTTTGAGCTCTCCTGGCTGCAGGCACGCACAGCCCGAGCACAGAAACACGGCGAGCCCAGCACAAACGAGACAAAAGGCTCAAGCAAATGTGACTTTCTTTAAAAGCCTTCTCGCCTGTCAGCCCCGCACGCGAAAAGCGGGGAATTGGTGGCCAGGGCTGTTTGCTGGAGCGGCCGCGGGCTGGGCTGGGCTGAGCGACTCCAGTGAAATGAGAGATGATGAACTCTTGGTGCTAAGTGTCCATAGTACATTTTTGTTCTTTTATCACAATGTACTTTTACAGTGAAATGAGGATTTGCTGCCAGCTGCTGGCACGAGGGATGCTGCGGGTTTGTGCGTGTCTGAGCGCTCCCATCACACACAACCAACATCAGCTCCTGTGGCCGGGTTTCAAACGGCCTGGGATGGTCTTTCTGTCCATTTATTTATTGCAAAACAGGGAGGAGTCATCTGTGCTTGAGTCAGCTGCTCCAGAAACAAAAGAAATAAACTTGTGATCTAAACACAACGGCTCTCTAATTTTTAAAGTACACAGTTATGGGGTTTGGGGGAATTTTTCTTCAGAATGTAAGAAACAGTATGCACTGACAGTTTCTCATTTACAGAGAAAGTTAATAAAAGGCAGATGGAGGTCACAATACAGCAACTACAATACATGCTGTAATTAATCTGGCACTCCAAACAATAAACACAATGTCAGCAAGGGACTCACTTTAAATTTCTAAGTCAATTACGGTCTGATTGCCTCAGCAACATGTTACAGAAATTATTGACCATTAACAAAGTTGCATTGGGGTAAGCAATCCTTCAGCTGTTAACAGGTACTCTGTAGGTTAATTAGCTAACTTAGCAGCGAGTACCTAAAGTGAATACTTGGAGAAGGATTTAAACTAAAAAGATGCTTTCCCTCAAAATATTCACAAGCCAAACCACATAAACACAGAAAACAGCAGAATTTTTCCACCTTTACATCTCACCCTGAGGAGAGCAGCCACTGGCCAAAGGAAAACTGAGTAATTCATGTGCATGCATGCATTTCAAATGGCAAAATATGCAAATATTGACACTCTTGGCAAATTATAAAAAAAGCTAGACTAGAAGATCGTGAGGCATAGGAAGTTTGGGCCTCCAGACAGAAAATATGTCTGCTCAGAAAAACGGTGGCAGTGCTGTTTCATTTGAAATGCTGAGAAAAATCAAAGAAAATCATTGTTGTTTCAAGTTCTATATCGACATTTGGAAGAGAAAAAAAAATTCCAGTGTTAGTTTTCCAGTAATTGCTTGTCTATAGAAAAAAAATAATTACAGCCCCTTTCCAGCATCTCCTACAAATATTTCACCAATTTGAACCAGGAAAGTGTAGAGAAACCGCTGTGGATGAACAATGTAAGTCAGCTGAAAATTGTCCCCACAGTTTAGCTGTCTAAATATTTGTGGAAGAAGACAAGTTTTCCATTAACTGAAGCAAAATCAAATTCTAGCTCACAAGTATGGCAAAAAAACCCCTAAAAATTGATAATTCGATCAATAATAAATTTACATCATATTTTAAAAGTTGCCTTCAACTGATTTGACTTGGGTAAATTTCAACCAGCATTAAAAAAAAGGAGTTTTGTAAATATTTGTGTATTATACCAGGCATGAGAGTCACTTCAAAAATTAACAGCAAACACTGGACTTAAAAACCAGAGAATTGCTTGAGAAAAACTAAAAAATATGACCTGACACTCCCCAGACTCCACCACGCCAGTCTAACTCCTGAATGCCAGTGCTGGGCATAGGTTTGTGTCAGTATTTTAGTAAGCAGCTAAAATGTGAGGTCTCACATACCTCACTCTCTGGATAACCTTTAGCCTGCCCTTGCAAAAAAAAAAAAAAGAAGAGGAAGAGAAGAAGAGCTGTATCATTAGGGTGATTAAGGCACTGGCAATTAAAAGAGGTCAGCAAGACAAAAATCCATTGTAATACCAGGAAGTGGAGAGCACCACCTCTCCCCACAGCTCTTGCTCTGGTCTTTTCCCTACCAGCAGATGAGAACAGCACAGCAAAGGCACCACTTGCAGACACAGATTTAGGAACTGCAATTTAGGCACTCCAGTCTAAGTTACCAGATGTTCATTTTCAGCTGCTGCTGGCAATGACTGGGGTTAAAGTTTTATTTGCAAAAATAACAGAAGATGAAGAAACAAAAGATATCTGTGTCTGTCATTGTACATTAGGGAGACAAGAAAAAAAGAGTTAATGGCCAAGAGTCTTACTTCTTGACAATTTCTTCTTCTGGGCTGATATGCTGCTTACACTGCTAAGAAGTAATTTTCAATATAATGAGTCAGCTGATTAAAAGCATAACCCATTTTGTCATAGCTTTCTTATCTCTGTTTGGCATTTTACCAATAATTCATGCTATAAATGGCCTTCTCTATAGTGGTTTCTTTGGGTTTATTTTTCTTCCAACCCCATCACTCTGGAACTAACTCCATCTTTACTTATGGAATCCAAAATCTGCTCCCCTACCAAATGCACCCATATGCACTGTCATGCAGGGAGCCCTTCTAGCAACATCCTTCAGTAAGCAAATCCACAAGAAAATAAAAAGATACTGCACCCAAATAGCCACTTTCATGATTTTTTTCCCCTCACAGAAAGCCCATGTTCATTCTGACAATTCAGATTTCTTTGATGTGACCAAATGTGCACCTGTGAGCAAAAGTCAATTCACCTTTGTAACCCTCCAGACGAGAGCACCCAGAAGCAGGAGAGCTGAACATGAGCTTTGCTGCTCCCTGCACTCGGAGCAGAAGAAACAGGAGAGGGGAATTGCAGGAATGCATTTTGCACATCTATAGCTACAAATTTAACGCTGGAAATCTCAGTGGGAACTGTTTGGCATGAGACTATTTTAAGCCAATTCCACAAAACAGCTTGCACTTTCCTGAAGCCCAATATTTTCTCAGCTTCCTTTCTTGGCTACTGCTCTCCACCAGCACTGCAAAACCAAGTTTACATTATTTGGCATTGCACTGGACACAAATCCAATCAGCTGGATGAAAGCTGCACTCAAAATTAATCCTTTCTATTGCTGTCTTGGTTTACTTGCACACATTCTAATTCTGTTTTGTGATTTTTTAGTAGAAACTGCCAATATCCTCAGCTCCCATGGACTAGAAATTCATGCTTTGCATTCCTGGTGTTTTAAGTCATATGTATGTTTTGATGCAAGACAAGACATCTGTTAAATGTTTAACAAATTTAAATTGCAGCCATCAAAACTGCATCTTTATGGAAGCTGCAGAAAGACATCTGATGGGAATAGTGGCATGCTAGACACTGAATCATTGGTCTAGGACAGTAATGAAAGCACACACCAATGCAGCAGTGTTTACCAGCTTTTCCCTGGGATATTCATTAAGTAAAAACCTCAGAATTGCATTTGATCTAATTTCCAAGACTAGGATATGTATTGGAAATTCATGCCAGACACCAATGAACACAATCATCCTCTCCACTTTTTGGAATACACACTTTCACCCAATCCTTCCACATCTTCCTCTGCTGCACTTCCCATCTGTTTTCCCATTACCTCTACACCATCTTTGTCACTAACTCTTTATTATTCTATTCTTGCAAAACCCTCATTTCTTTAAGACTCCCACTCTAACCTCACATTTCCTGCCATCCCACCTACCTCTTTCCAACTGGCTTCAGTTTCCTCATCAGCCTCCCATTTCCTCTCCATGTCTCTCACTTGGCCCATTCCACTTCATTCCCAACTTTGTCTTTTCCCACAGCTTTGTTCCCATTAACAAGAGCTCATTTGCCTTTCCCTTTCACCGGAGTTAATACAGGGAGAAAGAAGATGTTGCCAACAGCTCTCTGGGACTGGCCTTGGTTGGTGAGCACTGCCAGATGGTTTTGGTCTCACTAGTTAAACTAAACTAATTCCAAAGCCAAAACTATCAGAGTGCTCAACAAGCATTTACCGTAAAAACATGAATATTTTTTAAACATTAAAAATCTGGACCGAAAAGAAAAAAAGTCACCAGAACACTAGCTATGCCCTGGATTTTGTTCTCTTTAAATCTGACTTGCTTTACAGAAAATGCTAGTCTTGCCAAATAATCAAAGAATGAAATGACCAGAAGTTTTATACAAGTTAAAGTTTGTACAGATGAAAAACTTAAAATTCTGAGAGCTGTATTACAGCTATTTTTCAGATATTCCCTCCTACTGCTACTTCAGAAAAATCATATGATTCAAATTACAGTTTCCAGAGGAAGTCATTAAAGAGACTAGAATTTCTATCAATGATGGTTTTGTAAGTTTGCACTTGGCCTTTGGCACGGACTCTGTCTGTATTTAGAATGCACAGTATAAAGAATGCTTGAAATCAAAGCAACTACTCAAAAACATCAGAATTCTATTTGCAATACATCAGGGAGAGGATGATACTTAGGTACACTGTAATTCTGGAAGGTTTATAGGACCTGCTCAGGGTTGGAGAGGGGAATGCAGTAGCCAGCCCCAGCTGCCAGTGCTCCTGTCCCCAGGAAAGCCTCTTTGGGAAAGGCAGTTACAGAAACACCGGATCAAGGAACTGGAAAGACTCATTTTTTTGGTCAGCTACAGAGTATCACACATTAGGTATTATTGCTTCAAAGTATAAAAATGTAGTGTTCTCACCAGTAATATTCAAAGGCATATGATTTTTTTTCCCTCCAAACTGTGACAAGACTCTTAAGAAGATTTCTATTATACATCTTAGTTTCTCTATGCTCTTGAGAGCTGGAGGGCTCTGGCCTCCTCCACTCAAGCCATTTTTTGCTCCAAATCAAAACAAGAATTCAAATCATGTTTACTAACCTGACATATCATTCGTAGCCACTCACTGAACAACGTTCAGTGCATAACTGGTGTGTGGAAATTAGCACCCTCAGTTATTCATATTACTGTCAGATATTTGCACATAGTAATGCATTATTATTTTGGCAGCAAGAACTCCCCAACATCCCAAGCCTTCTCAACCATTAGGATTTAAACACATGGAAGCAGAAATATGTTATACTTAAAAAAAGATGAAACATGACACTTGCCCTTTTTTTAACACTTCTCCAACCAAACCCAGGAAAAAGTACATTGTGATAAAAGAACAAAAATGTACTATGGACACTTAGCACCAAGAGTTCATCTTCTCTCATGAAAAATACTCAAGAGGATGAATGATCCCTTCTCTAAAGGAAAAAGTACTAGACTAATGCAAATAGCAATAGTTTTGCTGTAACAAGGTCAGGCACAAAAATAAGTTTAATGCCATTCTAAGGAACAGAAAAAACTTCTAATTTCCCAGACCATGTACCAGATCTGACTGAAATTTTATTTTATGAAGCAACTGCACAGATAAGAAACCATCTTACTCCCCCCAACCCAAATCCTGCCAGCATTCTCAAGAAACATTACAGAGCACCCGTTATCTCCTGGCATGAGTAACTTTCATTCCCATTACAGAATCATATGTGCAATTCATCTACTTTTAAGATATGAGCATAAATTTTAAAAAAAATATACTTATATACACAGTTATTAGCTGGGTAATTGCATAACAGGGTGAATCTTTTTTCCTGTTCTTAGTGAGGTCAAGTAAGAGCTGCAAAGGAATTTTGCTGCACACAGAGAGAGCTGACACAGAATACCCAAACCAATGGTTCTGTTGTCATGGGCACCAACAAGGAAAAGGCATTTAAATGGCAAGATTTTTAAGAAAACCTTTACTGAACTGGTATAAAGTCAGACCCAGAACTTTATACCTTGGGAACCAAAACTGCACAGCTTTAGGAAAAATTGTGCTGACAAAAGAGCACTGGCCCCCATAGCCCGGCAGCCCTGAATGCCCCTGCGTCAGTGGGGCTGGAGCAGGGCGTGCCAGGCTGCGGGGCTGAGCTGCCTAGCAGGGAGCCATGGAGGCAGGGGACAGGCTGTAAGCATGCAGCAAGGCAGCACAGGCAGAGAAAACCACAACTGTGCTCTTTGCCAGCGGGGAAAAGGATCCTGTCTCCCTTGATTTCATTTCTAGCAGAAGCAGTCACCACAGCCTTGCCTTTCCAAGTGCTTGGAAAAGGCACAGGTGAGTGCACCTTTATTGTTATTCACAGCGTATGGAATAAGGCTGTCCTGGGCTCTGGTGATCAAAAACCATTGTGCCTACTGCCATTACATGGAATTGTCTCAAACTGCTGCTCTGGGATCCCCTTCCCACTTACAGATGGGAAGGACTCATGAAGTGAATGCAAAAGCTCATTTACAGCACCTTTCTGCTGCTCTCTGTGTAACCAGGGGAAAAGCTCCTCTCCTGGGGGAGCAGGTGCCCACAGCAGAGTCACCAAACCAGCACCTCCCTCACCCCACTACATCACTTATGGACAGGGGACTGTTTCCTTGCCTGGAGACCCACACGAACAAGGGGAGCACCCAACAGCTCTGTTAGGGCCTAGACCCTGGGGCAGCAGCAGCCTCTGAGCTGCTGGCAGAGCTCCAGCTGGGATAAAGTACATTCCTTTCTCTGTAAGAATGGCTCTGCAGGATGACTTTGGGCAATTTGAGCCTACACTTCCATTGATCTGCACACTGAGATCAGTGCTGAGACTAAACAGATTAAACCTTGACTGTGAACCAATACAAAAGTTACCTCTGTTTGAAAGTGTTTAACCATCCAGGCACTCCAAAGGTTTAGGTGCTCTCTTCTCTGCATCACTCTACAACCCTAGCTAAAGGCCATGGAACAGGAAGAGTCATCACTCCAGACATTTTGGGTTCCTACCAAGAGTTAGGGTACAGCCTTTCAGGACAGCTGGCACAATTTTCAAAAGCGCCTTAGTGGGTGAGAAGCTCAAGATTGTCAGGAAAACTCCACATATCACTGCAGATCTCCAGGGCCATGATTAATTCCTTCACCCCTTCTTTTTTAATTGGAGCTTAAGGCTCTAAACCAATTAAGTGGCTATTTATAGCACTGAATTTCAGGTAGGAAAATTAGTTGATTATATCCCACATTCACTCAATCTGTTTTGGTTTTCAGTTGTTTTTTTGGTTTTTTTGGTGAGAACAGCAGAAGCTACAATTACTGCCACTAGAAACAGCACACAAAGACATGAAAGTAGGTCAAGAGCAGGAGTTGACCCAAACTATGAAAAACTACTGTTAGAGTCCTTGCCTCATTAACAGGTCTGAAGCATTTGGTAGTCCTGGAGTGCTGTGTGACCTTCCCAGGTGGGGCTGATTCAGCATTTAAGACTGATTTACAAAATAAAACTCAGTGCATTGTTGCATTTACAGAAACATGAATTATCAATTCCTTTTACAGTAACTACAGTAAAGAGGTTTTTTTCTTTAAAATTGATAAATCAGCAACACAGATAAGTAGTGGCAGGCACACAAGCAATTCCAGCACATGAAGTTCTGTTTCCTATTATTCACAACATTTTTAGGCACTTTTAGAGGTTACATATAGCTACAAATGAAGAGATTGCAATTTTAGAAGTGAATGAAATTATAGGAGGACTTTTAAATCCTATTCACATGAATACTTTTAACCCACAATTTACATGGGGATAGTCTTTGGAAAAGTAGCAGAATTCGCTTCTATATTCAAAGAATTAAGATCAAATCAAGTGTAACTAAGAAAAGTAGCTTCTATAACAAAATGTTTTCATGCAACTTAAACCATCTCTGAAATATACAGTATTTAATTTCTGCAGTTTTCCCACAATACAGCTAGTTCCAAATTACTTTGTAACAAAATTAAAACCAGGCATAATATATATGCATTGTGAAAAAAGGGAAAAAATTAACTAATGTCTCTTCAGCCCAGAATAGGGAAATTGTTTAAGGAAAACACTAAAACCTCTGTTATGGCTGCAACTATATTAAGAAGGAGTAACATAGATGTAAAGCCTTAAAGAAAAGGAAAACACCAAAGACCTAAAAAATAAAGCAATCCTAACAGTCATTATTCTACATAGAATCGCAGGATCTTTAAGGTTGGAAAAGACCTCCAAGATCATCAAGGCCAGCCTTTGACCAAACACCACCTTGTCAACTAAACCATGGCACTGAGTGCTTGGTTTTTTGGAACATTTTGGCAGCTCCACCACTTCCCTGTCCCAACTCTTCACCATTCCTTCAGTGAAGATATGCACACAACCATACAGAGCACAGCATTATCTGCTTAGGAGTTACATAAGACAAAGAAGCAGATAGCCTAAACTATTAGGCAATTTTTAGTGGCTTTTATGCTTATTCGACTGAACTCAGACTTGGCCAATTTCTTGGGGAGAATTTCAGGTTATATAACTGCACTTTGCAGACGTGCCAGCCTCTGAAGAACACCAAGCCACCTGGTATTTAGAGAAAGATTAAGTGTGTAACATAAATTTAGTGGCATAGACAAAAATCCTTTCAGTGTTTTGGCAATCCCAACGATAATTGAAAGCAGAGAAATCTATTAATTCCACTAAACTTTGCATTTACTACAAAATACCATCAATGCAACAAGAATCTCCTGAAGCAAGGGTCCAAAACCACTTGATGCTACACAAGTACTTTTCACTCCACTCAAAGTTTCTCAACATCTGCGTCACTGAGCCCTTTGATTTGCTTAGGGGTGTTTTGTTTTGGTGGAGTTTTTGGGGTTGTGGTTTTTGGTTGGCTGGGGGCTTTTGTAGGGGGGGAAGGAGAATTTCAGACATACTACAAGAGGTTATAGTGCTGTTTAAAGATCACATGACTCCTAGAGAATAATGCTGTGCAGGGTTATTAACTCTGCCATTATCCCTGATATTTTATAATAAAATATTGGGTTTGGACAGAAGCATTGGCAAAGTCCCACTTGCATCCATTAATCTGAGGTGGGTTTTTTGCACTGTGTTCCACTGGAATTTCTGCGTGGCACCCTCTCCTTTGCACAAATGTGGGATTCAGCTCAGCTGCAGTACCAAGAGCAATACTGCATAACTTATGATGCACTTATGTTTTAAGCAGTGATGTAATCCCTCCATGGAACACGTGTGTAAATGATGAAGTGCTCACACATGGGATGCTGAACTGGCACAGCTCTGAACTGCTCATATATTAAACACTCCTTGCATATTTACTGCTGGAGGTTTAGCATTAAAAGCAGTTTGCACTCCTTTCAAAAAAGGCTGTATTGACAAACTGAGTTGAGAGAATTAAATATTTTTGAAAAGAAAAATAAACTACCTGAAAAAGCTAAAATCAGATTTAAGATTTGCCAGAAAGCCTATGGCAAAAGAATAAATAGCCTGGCGTTTTATTTGCACACTTCCTCCATAAGGCTGCATGGCCTGATGCTGCAGATCTTTGCTCTCTCCCTCCATTTCATCTGAAAATATAAACTTCAGCTTCTATCACAGTACTGGGACTGAAAGTTGATTTAAAGGTCTGAAACAACAAACATTTTAACTTACTCTAGATATCTCAGGCAGTAACTCACATCCAAGTTTGGCCTTGAGTTCATTATGCAGTGACATTTGTTTAACAAGAAATGAGGCTCTAGCTTTTGTCACAATGCCTCCTGAAATGGGCAAAGTGCTCCTCTTGTACCTAAACAACATTCCAATAAACGAGAGTGAGGTTTTACTAACTGGGCTGAAGTCTCTCTGTAGTTATTTGCCTCAAGAGTGGTGTTACAGTGATTAACTTCACTGTGCACATTACCTTCGCAGCTTAGGATGCAAAGAGGGAAACAGCTGCACTTGGCTTGCAAGATGATTTGCAAAAGGCAAAGTTTAAGGAAAAAGTGTGAACAAAACTGCCAGGCAATGAATGCCAGCAGTGCCCAATGCTAGTTATTTTTGTATTCCTCCCAGTGCCTTCAGTGCCTTTCTTGCTATTCTCCTTGGATATGAATTTGACATATTCTGTGCTTGTGTTTGAGATAGACTAATGAAAAATAGCATGTAGTAAATGACTAGTTTAGATTTTTAAAAGTTATTAAAAATATGAAAGAATTAGTAAAAAGTCAAATCAGATGAAAAAAGTACAAACAGGACATGGACTAGATTTGCATTGACGCACTTAAAATGCATCAGTGATAAGAGAGGAAAAAAGAAAAACAAAAAGCAAAACAAAAAACCACAAAGCCAGAAACAGCAAACAAGAGGTGAAATAAAATAATCGCAGCTCAAGAGAGAAAGAAAAGAAGTAAGTTGGTAATGTCAAGATATGATATAGACAAAAAAGAGCTGGGAACTAAAGAAAATAGAAGAGGAATGAAAATATGGAAATAACAGGAAGAAAAAAGAGCAAGAGAAGTCCTTCTTAAAAATAAATGGCAGAAGAGACCCCACAACTATATCTGCTCTGTAAGTTAAATTTATCTTGCATTTCCCCTTCCAGGTTTTTTAACTTCCCAAAATCTTCCCTGCTCCAACTCTCTGAACATCTTCCTGCTTAGAGCCACTAAGTTTCCAGGAGCTGAAGGGATTCTTTGGTGGCTGTTGTTACCCAAAAGCTATTTCAAGGCTGTCTGCATTCTGAGCACACACATATCCCATAACCTCTTTATGACTGCTGAAATACAAAGGGACACGAGTATGGGGGAGGGAGAGTTTAGAAATAAAAAGGAGTAAGGAATATAGGTGAAATCTGAACTCCCACATAGCCATTTCCTAAAGAACACCTTCAGCAACCATCACCAAGCCCCACTGGTGAGTACCACGACATTCACCTGCTCCCAAGGCATTAAGCATTCCAGATCCACACAAACAGATGGGGAAACATGTGAGCACACACAGTTAGGGTTCAGACAGCCAGCACATGCACAGGGAGCTCCCCCTCTCCAACACTAACAGCTCTCCATGGCTAGTTTTAAACCATCCTGGTCCCCCATGAGAGCACCAATGACAGCACACCAGAAAGAGCTGGAAACAAGAACAAGACAGGTCAGTGTTTTGAGAAGGGAGAGGGAAAATCCCATTAGCTTGTGCCTGTTTGGAAAGTGTTTCTGGAACTACAGCATCTGACTATTTAGGATTTGGCAATCTACTCATGCTTTTATACCACTGAATAAATCTTTAAAAGACAATTAACAGCATTCCTAAGGAGCAGTAACTACAACACAGTGAAAAAGCATGTTGAGAGCAAAAGTTACTGTCTCTCAATCTGGTCTTTAATTCACCAGACTAGAGGAGATCTCAGGCCTGCAGAACATGAGGCTTTGGTACACCCTGAGCTTTACAGCACCAGTGCAAAGCAGAGCAAACCAAGCCAGTGCCAGTTCTTTCATTACCGATGGAATTGGTCATAAAGTGCTTTAAACTGTTCACTTCCCTCCCTAAATCCTTCATATTATGGGATCTCTTTGGCAACCTGAATAAATGGCTTGCTTCAAGATGCTATAGAAGATTTATATCTGCTTGTGTGATTTCTAAACATTTATTTCAAAATACTTTAACCCTCCTCATCACTATAGCAAGGCTGCAGCATCTGGTGTTCGTTAAAACCAGGAAATTCCTATTTTGCTCTTATGAAACTGTTGAGAGTTGATAATTTTTTTAGATTTTTTTTTTAAATTTAGCTTTGCAATGAGGTATTTTAGAAAACTCGTATTAAATAATAAATATGATTTAGCAGATTTTTTAAAATCTGCTTATGCTAAATTCAGACATCAGTCTTCTGCAATTCAAAAAACCATCAGAAAATATTTATCAAGTGTAATTTAATGAATTACCATTATGATACTTAATAGTAGCATTTTGAACTCATCAATTTAAAAGTTGTAATTCATATAACAGAAAAACGATACGGAAGTTCACAAGTCATTTACTCTTGGTGCTTCGGCTTCACTAGAGCATATTTTTTTTCTACAAGATCATGAAAAGATTCTGGATCTTGTACAAAACTTAATCTTCATATCCTTGCAGAACCTTACTATGCACACCTTGGCTGTAAATTTCAATACCTTTGTTTCAATTCAGAACAAAACATGGTCTGTCCTTATTGATCTAGTAGCAGAGCTGTCTAATTAGAAACTGTCAGCAGCAGTGAGAAGAATGATTCATTAAGCCCTAAGTGTTTCATGGCAGATCGACCAGTATCACAGAAAGAAAAGCAATGTTTTCCTAATCACTGTTTTCCCCCATATTTGGAGGAAAGCTGTGAATGACCTAAGCCCACAACACACAGAACGTGAAGCTGCTGAAACTGCAGGCAAATTATACTGCAAAACAAGATGGAAAACCTGGTATGTCTTGATTATGGATGGGCCCAGCGTAGGGCTGGGGCACAGCAGTGTCCATCCATAGCTGCTGCTCCCCAGAGTGACCCAGGCACTCAGCTCCCAGCCCAGGAGACAGCCAGAGATGGCATGTCCTGAGTTCAAGGCCCCGAGAGCCGGCCAGTTATTTGTTGCAGACTCTCCTCTCAATCACCAGATGTCATTAAGTGAAGCTAAGAGTATGTTAAACACTTGGAATATTTCCCCCTATATAAACAGCTGCCCGAGCTGCAAACGGAAAGTTACAGAATTGCAAACAATTGGTATTAAGTGTAAACAGAACATCTAAACTACACTTTATTTCACAAGAAATAGGAACCTCGGGGTTAAGGGGGTTCTTTGTACACATGCTGTAATTTACTATCTTAGGTGTACATATAGAAAACTTAGCACAGCAGAACTGGCCAGAGAGTACAAGTCTTAACTCTACAGCCACCCTGAAATCCACAGGCATCTGAAACACTTTTTTTAATAGTATAGCATATTGCTAAAATGTCTAGTTTACAGCCCATCACTATCTCACTATCTAAAGTTTCTTCTGGCATGAAGACTTTCCAGGATAGTCATTCCCACTGCAGATACACTCAGAATGCCCAGCTGTAATATGTGTTCCCTTTCCTCCATTTTTAGTTTTATCAGCTCGTAACTCTCAACTGTTTAATTTCCCTTGGTATTCAAATTTATTCCACATACTGATAGAGCTTCACCACATTATCTTCTACTTGAGGTCACTAATAAAAAGGTTAAATTAATCTCCTTTAAAGCTGCATCTCTAAGAACCAATGCAGAAACCCAGCCAATCTCCTCTCTTACCCCTCTTTTCTTGGCCTTAAGTACATGTTTTTTGGAATTAAACCTATTTAAATTATGGGGGAAAAAAAAGGTGCAGGCACCACTTTATTTTCTTCTTTTCTGTCCTCAGAAGAAAAACTTTCATGCCTGAGTTACCCGAGGAGCTTTAGGTGAGCATCAATTCACAGCACCTCAGGCAGAGAGAGGGCACACAGAACTCCTCAGGTTTGCACAGAGACCTTGTCACTCCTGCATTACTATAAATGTTAGTTCCACATATTAATGCCTACATATATAACACCTGCATTATTCCCAGTCTGAATTCCTTCCCCAATTTTCCCCATTTAAGCAAGATTATTTTTCCACTCAAGTGGGGAAAAGAAGAAATGAAATCAATTTGGACTTCAATACCATGTGGGAAAGTACCTCAGAGACAATCTCACTTTACACCATAAAAATTTTATTAATCCTGCACCTTTCTAAAGAGATCAGTTTTCTTGCCATGAGATCTTATTCATTTACTAGGGGTTAACCCACACACCCACCTATACATTCTGTACATAACATATAGAGAAATTATCTGAAGTTCACTTTCTTGGTTTTAAATATGTATCAGCCTGAACAGAAGAAACACAATGTTAAAAATCACTCCTAATTTCATTTTTTCGTGCAGAGGAGAAATTAAGTGTTGCTTTCAATCAGTCACAGCTATGACTCCTTACAGAACAAGAAGGTTTATTTCTAAGTGAGACATTCCAGACTGCACACTTATTTTACACAAATAGGCTGGACTTCCAAAAGAAGCATAATTTAAAACATAATGCTGGTCATTCCTAGGAAACAGCTCCACTTAGGTTTCCTGGAGAACCCAAAAAACCGTGCAGGCTGTCCCTGTCAGGGACACAATGAGTATTTACTGCTCTGCTGGGTTTGGCCAACACTCATCTCTGTACTCTACAGAAACAAACAGAAAACCCCACAGAACACCCACTCATCTAAAATGTTACCAGAAACACTGACTTTGGCTGCTGTAAAATAAAGAAACTGTTCTGATTAGATACAGAATCATACAGCAGAAGGCACACATGCTTAATACATTAAGTACAACAGTATCAATTGCATAAAGTACTCACAGAATTGCAAGCTCCTTAAAATGGCTTTGTATATCAAACACCTATATTAAGCCAAGATAACTTCAGTGTGAAATTTCTATAAGAAACAGTAGACTGAAATGAAAACAATTCAGGTGACCAGTATTGATGTACGACTCTAAAAATACAATTCTTTATTCTGCGGTTTTACTACTCTAACAACTAATCCCACCCCAAAAGAACAAAATAAAATACCTTTTTTCGATTTTGCTCCAATCTTCAACTTTGATGGCCAAGCAATCTGTGTATTTGTTTCTTCCATAATCTATTAAAAAGAGAGCATTTTCAAAAAATTAAGTTTTTCTCCTGCAAAGGCATAAGTTCATTTTCTGAAAATACTATGTTTACCATTTTTAAATCTGTTTATTATTATTACTTTTAAATAGCACAAGCCATTAACTGCTTCTCTGGTTTTCTTGAGAACTTCTGTCTGTTAATAAGTGTGGCTGAGTTCTGATCATTCAAAAGAATTCCACAGAGCAAACCCAAGATGCTCAACAGCTTCCATGAAGTTCAAACGACCACTAACAGCTACAGCAGGCTCTACATCCATCTCCGAGGGAATTTCAGACCTTTACAATTCAACACAAATATTTCTTTGGTTACCTTAAAATGGTTTTTAAGTAAAGCCTATCAAATTTAAATTGAGTCTTTCTGAGTCTCCGTAAGTCAAGATACATTGGTTTGCCTCACCTTTACCCAAAACCAGCTTTTCATTACAAGCTTATCCAGACTCCAGAATTTTTACTTCTTGGTTTGGCAGATCAGAGCAGACATTTGACAGCATTTATTTATTATGACACAGTGTGCAACCTATCTGTCCATCTCCAACCAGCCAACAGGGAAAAGCTCTGCCCACACTCTTACGCTGTGAAAACGGTGCAGTCGTTCAGCTCACTGTCAGCTCTCATTCTGTTGCTGCATCTGGCTCAGTGAAAATTCCACCAGCCCTATTACAAGCATATTATACTCAAATTTCATCCTGGCACAGAGCTGCAGTGCTTCACTAACCCCTTTAGTAGTAACACAGGAGAAGGAACTGCTTGACACCAAAGATTTCAGATATCTTAATGGAAATCCAGCTCCTAGAAATGCTGGGCATGTCCTCTGAGACTAAAGGACTTCTCTTTTTTACTGAGATCTCATCAACAAGCATGGTGAGCTCATACCTCTCATCACACTTGAGATGGAATGAAAACAATTAAAATGTCAAAATAATTAGCAAAGCCACTTCCAAGAAGAAAACGAATGCATTAAGAAAACAGCTACAATACCATTAAGTTTTTCATAACAGTATAATTCAGAACTAAGGCGGATTTCTCTAACAGTTCTTAATTCTTATCTTCTACATCCAAATCCCAAGGACACCACAACAACTTCCAGATTAGTACACCATGTGGAAAAACTGAAAGTGTCAGCCAGACTTCATTATACTATACTTTTGGTTTCAGCAACTATTGGATAATAAGTTACAGCTGAAATAAAACATTTCCAGGAGGGTGAAATTCTACCAGCAACATACATACACTTTTCACCATTTTTCAATCCAGATGTGAAAAAAAGCTATTTCAAAGAATTCACTTGTCTCTGATAAAAGGCTTTGGGCCAGGATTTTTTTTTTTAATTGTGCAACAGGCAGTGAAATACACAGAAAATTGGAAGGCACTAGCTAAAAGGAAAAGGGAGATGCTAAAACAAAGAATGGTGCAGGACTGAGTTAAAGATCCAACATGAAAGGAACCACAAGAGAGGAGTCAGAAGAAGAATGCATGTCATTCAAGACAAGTGTTATGTCCCATCAGTCCTTTACCCTCTCAATAAAGGTTGGAGACTTCTTGTCTTAAAGAAATGAAATCCTCCCCATTTCTTACGCCAAACTAAAATAAAAGGAAAGTCCACAACTTCAGAGATGCACATTCTGGGGATATATGAGAAAGATGCATATGAGATCTTCAAAGGAAAAGCCCTCTGACTGCCAGCCACTGAGATCTGGCCCTCTAGTATCTTTAAGCTCTTTGTAGAATGCAGTGCTAAAAATTGCCACATTAGACCAAAAAGACAACTCAGTTTGGTCACTACAAAGACAAATTTGTCTCCTGTCTTAGTCAGTTAGGCCAAAAAAAAGTCAGGATGCATTTAAATGAAGTACATTTACTGAAGTATCAAAATGCTCAGTCTGTGCTGGCTGTCAGCTCCAGGCTGTAACTTTACAATAACTCAGGGCTTTCATAGGAACTCTTAAAAAGAAATTAAATGACACCACTTACTTCTTAAAGTATTATTGTATTCAAGTTACTGTTTATGTATTGTATTTATTGTAACAGCAGAGCATAACAAAGCTCTGGAAAACAAGGAACTAAGCTTTTGCTAGAGCACTTAAACTTGAAAAGTAAAGATGATATTGAAAACTATGTAGATCATTGTTGCATCAAATTTTGTTCAGTTCTACCATTCAAACCCAGGCAGTTTTAAGTGCCAAGATTTTTTTTTTTCCTGAAATAAACTTGGAATCATTCCATGAAAACCTCAAGTGCATGTTGCAATGGAGCAGCTTTATTAGTGAAAACTCAGTGTTTTGCCACATACCCTGAAAACAGGGGTTCTGCCCTCGCACGAACGAAAAGGAGAACTCACAAGTACTCCAGCTATAATACATGTGTTCCAATTGTATAAATACTTGAGTTACATAACATTTAGAAGAAATTCAGCCTAGGGATGACTCAGAGTTCATGATCTCTGCAGAACAGCACCTCTGTGTAGCTTCCCTTATTTTCATATAAAATAAGTGATAGATTTGAGTACTAATCAGTGCTCTCCTTACCTTGAGGGATCAGCTGACCACAGGGATCAGGCATATCTGGCAACAAGGTTTAATCCCCTAGTAAATAATCTCATGCTTCTTCTCAAAATGAGGGAAAACCTAAGAAATTGTCTTTCTACAACTTTCCTTCCTCCCCTTTCCCCAAGTGTAATTGTAGCGTTTACGAGCCAAAATATGTAAGCTATTCTCAGTGGAGAAAAAACAGAAGAGGACAAGACACTGGAAGACACCAACAAAACAAATCAGACTGTACTCTGACCCTGAAAAAACTGGCTCCAGTTGCAAATCATTGGGCCTTCAAGAAAAAAAAAAAAAGCCTAACTGTAAGGCAGCTGGAAGACAAGCTTTTGGCTTCCTTGTATTCCAGCCTGAAAAGTTTATCGTTTAAGCACTTTGGGGAGTTTTTACATTAAGACAGTAAGAAGTAATTTTTTCTTATGCTGTATGTTTTCTTTAGCTGATTTTGGATGGAAACTGGAATGTCCTGAATGCAACAAAACCAACCAAACAAAACTCCCCCAAAGCCCACAAGTATTTCAGAATTCAAAGGAAGTACTTTACACACAGTAGATGAGCAAGAACAACACATATAACAGACCTTTCTTCATTTAAAGCAAGCACATTAAACTAAAGTATTATTCTTTATAGTTCGTGTTGGTAAGTTACCTATTTCTGACCTTCCCACCTTTGGGATTTGAGTATCTTGGCCTCTTCTGTCTTAGTTATTAATCCCAGTGAAAGGAAAAACGGGTCAGACAGGAGCCTGTATCTACTGGGTTTCTGCAATTTCCCAGCCTGAATTCCTTCCCCACTTTTCCCCCCTTAAAGTGAGACTCTTTTTCCACGCAAGTGGGGAAAAGAAAAAAATGAAATCACTTTGGACTTCAATACACTTGGGAAAGTACCTCAGAAACAATCTCACTTTACACCATAAAAATGTTATGCCCAGACTCTGAATACTTGGTTTCACAGATTTTAAATGCTCGCCTTGCATCTTCAGCTTTCAGAAAAGTAGTCTTGTTTCCCTCAGTTTGTATGCATTAACAGCTGTATACACGTTTGTTCTTATTGCTTATTTGAACCATGAACTATAACTTACATGAAAATTTAAAAAATATGTATTTCCATAGGAGCAAGAGGAGACCTGAAGAGTCACAGCAGACAAATGAAACTCTACATGGGGTGATCCTTAGTTCTTCCTCTTGCAATGCATAAGGGGTGATGCAGCACAATCTGAGAGGATGACTAATCCCTGAATACGACTTTTGGCAGCAAGAACAGAGCAATGGGTGTAGCTGGAACCAGAATTACTACATTTAATGATTTGTTGTTCTTTTTGGTTTGGGGGGGAGGAGAAAGCAAGGCAAGAACAAGGATGGGAAGGAAGAACAAGACACAAAAGAGGGTTGTGTGAAGTTACCCATTGTGAATGCAAAACTGGTGAGGCCAGAGAAAGCACTTGCATTGCCAGAGCACATCAGTGGGGCAGCATCAAGGACTACTGGTTTGGCGAGGAAATTTGAGGAATATAAGGAGTTTAAAAAGAGATTTAAAAACTTAGCCCAAAGCCTGGTGCAAGTACGTAGCTATTGTGGAAGTTTGGCCAACATTTTGGGTACAGCAATGGATTCACATCCCAAGCCCTGTTGTGGTTTCTTTTCCCCTGAGGTGATCTATATAATGATTTCCAATCAAGAATTCACTGTTTGCCACAGCTACTACTCAGAGTTAGCACAGCCTGACTCCACAGTGGTAGCACTAATTCTGCAGGTGAGGGCGAGGGGCTGCTCCTAAAAAGCAGCAATGGCACATGGCCCCAAGCCCCCATGTGTTCCAGACTACACTGCCCAGAGTTTCCAGTTCGTGCTCCTGTGTGGCCAAAAACTCCATCTCCTATGCAGAGATCCCGAATTAAAACCATAAACCACAGAAAATTCCTCAGTAAGTTTGTTCTGACTTTAGACTGTCAGTTCTCATAGCACACGTGTAAGTGTGAAGTGTTTAAACCACACAACCCAACGATGCACAGGGAGGACAAGGATCAAGCTCCAGCCGTGTGTACAGCAAGGAGCAGTGGGACAACAGGCCCTTCCCACATGCAAGGACATGAGTGCCTGTGTGTCCCAAGGGCAGGACTCCTCATTTTCCCATTTTATTCTCCAGCTGTCAGAAACACAGACACGTCTTCAGGAAGGTCAGCTGCAGGTGACTGCTTGGCTAATTCTTCTTCCCTAATTTTATCTGTCTTGGAAAACTGTAATATGTCATTATTTTAGATGATACCCTATGAAATAAGCAGCATGGATAAGGATCAATAATGTCATATGTTTTTGTTCATGCTTCCATTGCAAGTCATTTGCATCAATACTGCAGGAAATTGATCTTCACCTACTCACTTGTCCACCAATGTTACCCTGATTTCTATGTCAGGTTTTTATTAAATGCTAAAATAACTATCAAAAACATTAAAGTGTTTCTGATTGACATATGAAAAGGCTTCCCTGGTTCCCATCTGCATACTGCTACACAGCTTCATGTCAAGCTAAGCAAAACACCAACATGCTTCCTTGTAACTTCTCATGGCCAATACTTCTGTGCACACTTTGAGCATCCCACAGAGCAGCAAACAGGCTTCTTTTTTGTCAAGGACTAATCCTAGCCCCTACTGACTCTAACAAATCTACCATCTTCACAAGGTATTCACAGCTATGCCTAAAGACCTTACCAAGAATTAAGGCAAGCATGTGCAGGATGAAGAGATATTGAAGCTAAAATTAGAGGTCAAAGTTAACATCATAGGGAACGTATTTATTCATAGTTTTGATCAATGTGTATCAAAACTTATATACTAAGTACTTAAACTAATGAACAGATTATATATAAAAGCAATAAAGGCAGCAGAGTAAAAAACATCAGCTTTACAACTCAAACTTTCAGACTACATATAAAAGCTCTAAATCACTAAAGATGGAATTGGGAAAGCTGCCTGTATGGATATGGCTTTGGAATTTTTATTGTTTCCCTTTCCAGGAAGGGATTTTTAGCCTAGAAGGGGTGAGAACACATGCATGTATGCATATACACACTGCATATTTTTTTAACCTTCATTTCACCTGAAAAGAATTAAGATGATTCTTAAAACAAGGGTCTTGTCTAAGCAAATATTGCAGTATTGTTGCTGCATCCAAACACTGCACTAAGTGAACTATCTGCAACAATAATGTTTACTTTGTACTTAACAAATACAGCAAATAAAGTTAAGTGTGAGTAAAAACCAATCAATCGAATGCCTTTACCTGTGGAGAAACACTGAGGTCCTTTACCCAATTAAAATGTTTTGTTTACCCTCAATGGAAATATTAGTCAAGGGCCAACAGGTAATACTTTTATTTTAAATAAATGACAAAGAATAGTCAAAAACATAGGAAATATTTAAGCATGCAACAAAGTTATCTATAAAAGCATCTGTCTGTACAGCACTAATGAATTACACAAGTAGTGTAAAAAATTCTAAGAAAAAGCACCACTGAAAAATGAAACCCCCACAGAACACTGTTAGAACAGCAATATGCATCCAACTCTCCTCTCTGAAAGCAAAATCAGCAATTCTCCTCCTTACAAGCCAGAAACCCAGTGTATATTCTTGACTTGTATCATTCTCATACTTGTCTCCTTTTTATTAATTTTTTTTCCCTAAGGTAAAAAGTACAAAAATTTCTGAGAAGGAAATCCCTCCTCTATTTTAAGGGATGGTTTAACCCTCAGAATGAAAAGCATCGAGCACCTCAGCTGAGACTGTGGTGACAAACCACTCAACCACTCCTCCTCTATTGCTCTGCAGTGCAAGAGATCTTGCACAGTGTTAAGCATAGCAATAAAATGGCATAAAGTTAAACTTCATCAACTAAAACTTCATATTACAGGTCAAATCTCAAGGCAGTGAGCACTGTATCAGAAGCAGCACAGGAGAAACTAGAGGTGAAATGAGAAAATAAAAATCCTTGGATTATTCCATTGCTGTAGCAGAACAGTCACTATACTACAGATGGGATGAATTCCTGCTACAGCCATTTTCCACAAAAATGAAGCCTTCCCACCACTTAGCTCTGCCTGAACTAAGCAAAAAGTTAAGTAAGCATTCTTGATTTACCTTTTTAGAGAGACTAATCCAACCTAAACAGTCCCCTTTCCACTGGGTGGGGTTTTGCCAAAAGGGAGACAAATGTCTCAATCCCAAGGTTTCCTGCAAATGTTAACCTCCACTGACATTCTCTCAGCCCTCTAATCCATGCTGCCCTCTCCAAGCAGTCACTTCCTTTTCCCAGGAAGCTAAATGAGAGGAAGCTCAATGTAAATTGGATGCCAGCATTCCCATCCCAGCCAGGCACTTGAAGCCAACTCTGGAAAAGCATGGCCTTAATACATCCTTGTCACATGCTATGAGCCAAGCTCTACATCAAGAGGTTATTTTAATGCTAGTGCAGATACTGATTTCTACCCAGAAATGTGGAATGCGTGGAAGCAGATCCTGCAGCCCCAGACTGCTCCTGTGGTTGAAGCAGAGAGCAGACCCACGGCAGTGTCTGATCACCAGCAGCTCACGAGGCCTCACCACCAAGATAAATGACACGGGGAGAAACAGAGCTGAGGGGCTGCCATCAGAGATGGAAACACAGCCCGAGGGGAGCTACAGCTATAAATAGGCAGCTCGGGAATAGTCATGGCTGAAGACACATGGAAAGCCCTTCAGAAGTCACTCCTGAACATGGATAATAATTAGCTTGAGACATCTTAGTCTCAGGTCAATGATTAATATTTTTAATGCCTGAAAATGCCCTGAGCCACTTGCATTTGAAGCTCTAGATATGTTTCATGTTCCGAGATTAAAATGGAAGACTGATCAACTTTCAGCCTGACCTACTGCAGACAGAAAATTAAATTTATTCATATTAGAATAAACTAGCTATACTTACAAAATGTATACATCAACACTGTACCAATATATTCACATATAAGGATTTTGCAAAAGTTAGAAGGTTCGTCCCAGATCAACATAACAGATATTTGTTGTCAAAGATACAAGAGAAAACACAGGATGTTGCAAACCAAGCTCTTTACTGTCTTAGATAAGCAAACAGGGCTTGAGGCAGCTCCCTTGCTGCCTTTGCTGCCGGAGCCTCCTAAGTAAATAAAAAGTAATGCACATTCATTAATAACTACTGCATAAAAAAGAGGACTTTAAAAGAAATATGATTAAAGATGCAGTTAGATATACCTGTTTTTCACATCTTCAAATAACTGCAGGGGGTTCATTTTTTGTGGGGTTTTTTTTTTTTGGTTTGTGGGTTTTTTTTTTGGTTCTTGTTGTTTGAGGGGTTTTTTGTCGTGGTTTTGTTTTTTCTTTTTGTTTTTGTTGTTGGTTTTTGTTTGGTTTTTCTAGAAAAGAAACAAACTACTACTGTTTCCAAATACCTGTACTGAAAGATCAACAGTTTATAAAGGATGGTTTCACCACATCTTGCTTCCAAAATAGCCTCAGTAATTTCTACAGTGCTAATTATTTAATAAAATTAGAAGCTACAGTTTCAACATGTTACATGTAAGGACAGGAAGGAAAATGAAGAAAAGAAACCACTAGTCTTCCTTTACACTCCTAAGCTCCTAACAATTAACAGAAGAGATTTTGGTACACACATGAAACATTTGCCCAGTTCAACTTCACAGCTCTAAGCACACTTATGTCTCCTTCAGTGAATAACAGTGTGCAGTCGAGAGAAACACGAGCACTTAAATACACTTTTTGGCTAAATCCAGAGATATCTTAAAAACCCCCAAGTATCTGCAACTGGGCAAATGCATGCAAACACCACTTGTGTTTGCTTAAAAAAGGTACAAAAGGAACCCAAAACACAAAACAAAAGAATGTCAAACACTTGGGAACAGTAAAACACGCAAGTTACAGCTGTACAGCTACAGCTGGCTGGCAGTATTTCGTGCTGCTCACAAAATCAAGCTCTGCAAATGAGCTCTAAAGCCAGGACAGCCAGAGCTGAGGAGCCCCTCCAGGCATCCTCCCAAAGCCCGTGACTGACTGGACACACCGAGCAGCACCGAAAGGAAGAGCCTGGATGTGAGCTGGAGTCAAGCACTAGTGCAGAGCACCACGAGTTTCCAGTCACGACCTTCTTAGTCCCACGTCAGCCCGAGAGCTCCACCCAAATCCCACTACAGGCACAGCCTTCACCTATCAGCCACCCTACTGCTCACAGGCCCTTGAGAAGGCTACAGACACGCTCTGGTCCTGAGAAGCTTCAGAATGAAAGATTATCATCAGTGCCAAGAATTCCAAGTGAAAAAAAAAAAACAAAAAACCCAACTCGATGATGCCAGAGCTAAAAGCAAACCAAATCAATGCATTAAATTCCTCTCTGTCCATGTGGCTGACCCTCCCCTGTTTTGGATTATGAACTCTTCAGGAGAGAGACTCACCACCTTGTTACATTTTATATAAGAGTGCCATGAGTATCTACGGTGGTACGTAAATTATCTGTTCCCTGGAACAACGTCCTGGCTTTGCTGGGGAAAGGGCCTTGCTTCCTATGAGGCCTGAGCCAGATGTTATGGAACTCGGTGGAAAAAATCCACCACCAACCAAAAATGGGCTTCGGATCAAGGACATGTAATAACTTCATATTATGTACGCCTCTCACAGAATAAATTAGAACAACAATTTAGGGAGCAGGGTCCACAAGGATCTTTTACATAAATAGTATGTAACACAACAGCAAAGCAATCCATGTTTATTTAGGATTACCTGTCACTGAACTGCAGATCCGAGAGCTCTACAGAGAAAACTGTGCCATTATTTACTTATTTCTTGCTAAATTATTAGTAGCTCCCAGTGGTTTTGAAAAATCCTCATTAGATGATGTTAGGTTTTCCCTCATCTGAAGCAGTACTAAAACTTAGAAATATTAGAAAAAAGTACAATAAAGTCTTCAGATTTTTTAAAATGACAGTACCAAAAGACCAATTTATCTACCTTCTACTTGAGTTCAGGACCAGAGGAAGGGACACTTCATCACCAGATCTTCCCTGCCACAACAGGGCAGAAATATTAGCTGAATTTCACCAAGAATTGGGGCTTGTTCTGTAACTCCACCACCAACTGCATGACACGTGCTTGTTTCTGCTAAAATGCTCAGTGAAATAATGCACTTTGACATTTTTATTGTAATTAAACTCTGAAAGCTGACAGGAACAGTTCACATCCACTGCGATTCTGCTTGATTAGGAAAATCCAAGTAATACTGCTTTCTCACATGTTTAAGGACCAGCAAAAGGCTGCTTAGCACCAAACCCTTGTATTAATTTAACTTCCTTTAAAAACCTCTCTGCAGTTTAACAATCCAGGGTGAATCCCTGCCAAGCCCCCAGTCCTAGAAATATCCCTCCATCCTTTTTGGTCTGCATGCCTTGACATATGGAATCACCTTCCCAAATTTTTGCCTTGTCATTTCAACATTTTTTTTAAAACTTCTTCCACCTCACACACACTTCCACCCAAGAGCTAAGCTCAGCACATTGAGGGTAGTTCATCAGAATACACCAAACACGGCATTATTTATGCAAACAATACCCTCAGGTTCTGCATGTGTCCCTTCAAGGATGCACTTCCCCCTCCCTGTTCCACTCAAAATCCTGCCAATAATGTCCTGAAGTCTCACTTTCAGAACTGCTTTAAAAAACGCCTTTGCTGCCGCTTCGAGTTCATATCGAACTGAAAGTTTCTGAAAGTGTCCTGCTGCCTCAGTTTGCAATGTGTTTCCAATGCTACAGATCTCTTTCTTCCTCACTGCACCAACCTGAACCACATGAAATGAATCTTCATTTTACCTCCACATACTCTGCCTTATTCATTTCACATGAGAAAGGAAAAATTTAACTCTGATTAAAGGAAATTGCACAGACAGAGACGGTGAGTAAGCTATGAGCAACTGTCCAAAGATTTCTTCCAACAAAAGAGAACTCAAAGGAGATAGTTTCCATCTGGTTTTATTAGCTGTAGTATTGTGTGTATGTGCTTAGAAACTTCAGAAATCTACACTGTAGAGTTGATGATACTGTAAGAATGCCAGTTAAAAGGAAGCAGTTTAACCTATTGTGGCACCCACACAGTGCCTAGATCACAATTATGCACAAATATGACAAGATACAAATGCCAAGATATCCACTGTATTGTCAGTGTGGATAAGTAGTGCACTCATTCGCATACTGGAAGTTTAGCATATTTTGCTTTCCTATTAAATTCAACACAGTATTTTCTGCTATTACACTAATAACTATATAATTGTAAGGTACATTGTATCTACACTAAATAATCGAGTAATCAAATACATGTGTCAGATAGATAAGCCACTCAGAAGAAATATTTTATCCAAATCCTCAAGAATCATGTGCAGATTTATTCAAGTGAGAGAAAACACTGCGGAAAAATTAATAATGTGTAGAATGAAGCATAGACTACTATGGCTTAGCTTTGTTTCAGCAAGTAAAAAAACCCCAAGCATTTTAATAAAATCCTAAGGAGGAACAATTGACACATTCTCCCCTGTGCACACTAATATCAGACAGATAAGGACAAGCACCACATTTGGAAAAATAACTCACTCTCAGTCAAGAGCAACATAAATCTGAAAATCCAAACATTTTGGCAGCAGATATACTCCTCCTCACCAGCTTTTATCAAGGCATCCCACAGTCACATGCAGGGTACAGCAACCTTTCACATCTTCCTTTTTGAAAGTACCACTTAAAATTCTAAGGAAAACATGAAAAATACAGCAAACTACTTCAATGGACAACAAGTCAAAAAGGAGTTTCAAGGCATTTCAGCATACAACATCAAAGTTTACACTGTCTTCTCTGTACTAAAGACAAAACAGCTCATAGTTTTTATTAGCCTGCAGCATGCAGATTTTCATTAACATAACTCATAAATAATGTTCTTCACACTATTCTTGAAAAAGCAAAAAAAAAAAAAAAAACCAAGACCAAAAAACCCCCAATACCATGCTGCTTTGTAGAAATAATTCCCAAGTCATTACTCTTGACCATGTTTCTCTTTGTAGTTTAGTTGCTGCAGGATTTCTTTTTCCAGTCCTTCCGTGCCTCTGTCCAACCACAAACTTTGTTGAATCGTTTTGCGGATTGTGCATTTCTTTCTTAAAAGGCCTTTGCGTTTCTCAACCAAATATTTATGCTTTCAACAATATCACAATAAGTTGCAAGTCAGTTTTTTAGTAACAGGATGCAGCATTCATCCACAGAAAACATCCTTAAGATCACCTCACAACATCTTCTCGGTTAACCCTAACTGTAAGTGTATTAATTGTTACACTTATTATTATTATTATTACACTTAATAAGTGTATTATTATTACACTTATGTGTCCCCGCTCCCGCGGGGCACCGCCACCGCCGCTGTCCCCTCCTTGGGGACAAACGTTCAAATGTTCATCATGAGTATTTTAAGAGTTTCAGTTAAAGAATTGTTAAAACTGTTACATTGTTTTTGTGCATGGATGACAGTAGCATACACCAAAGAATCTGTTTTTCATCTCACTCCATGAGTGGCTGGTGGCAAGGAGACACTTTAAATGACAAAATCATTTTTAGAAAATTTGATCAGTGCAGTGGAAACTGCAGATGAAGCTTAACTAGTTGATCAAGCTTAATTAGTTGATCCCATGCATGAGCAATAGGTATATTTTTTTTCGTCTAGTCAGGTGCTGTTATAGAACTGAAATATCTTTCTTACCTTCTGAAAAAAGTCTTCCCCACTTTTCCCTTTGCCCTCTGCAGCAGCTGTAAAACAAAAGCAGGATCTGGTTACTAAGTACCCAGGAGAAAATTTGCAGGCTTACGTATAGAAATCCTCAGTGAGCGCACGCTACTGTAAAATAACAACTCTGGGTAATTTTGTCTCATGCAATAAACGTTTGTCAACAACTGAGTAATACCCAGATGAAGCTTTTACAAGTCACTTTCCACGGATGAAGCCCAAACCGTTTGTATTTGCGTACTGGAGCTCTAACATATTGATACATATTTTAGTTACAAAATACACATGGTCTAAGTGTAACAGTTTAGTCACACCGCATATTTTGCCCTGCAATTCTACCAACAGCAGGATCAAAAGAAAGCTAGGAGAGCACAAGACTTGCTGTATCAAATATCACGTTATTCACTGATCTCAAGAGCAAGACCTGGATTATCTCCCACTTGTATTTAAACCCGTAACTGTAAGTTTAGTTAACGCAAATTACTGCACTTAAAATGATACAACTGTTTGCATATAGCTTATGTTGTAATTTATCTGTGTTGAACTAGCAACCAGTTCAAAACACAGTAGCTTAAACTGATTATGAAGAGGATAATTTGCTTTTCCCTGGAGAATGGGATGCCTTCAAAAAGAGCTCCAAATGCGGAAAAATGTTTCCTGAATGGTACAGGATTACCAAAGCAACTTATACCCATGATTTTTCTGTCCTTCTCATGTAGAAAACAGACCCCTCGAGCTCACCCCATCACCGTGGCATCAAAGCTGTGCTTCAACTACTTCTGAAGTTCTGCCCCCTCCTCCAATTACACAAGCAATTCCCAACTCTTAAGGAACTGTTAACTCGGCTAATGCAATGAGCAGAGACAGGCTGGAGGCACGAGATGACTTCTCCTACCCAGAGGAAGCACTGCCACTACACTTGAAACAGGCTTCTCAAAATCTCAGTAACAACACTTAAATACCACAGAGAAAGAGCACACAAGCAAGTTTTATCTAAGACAGTTCAGAAGTTCACGATTCAGCTCCAGTGTCACCGGAGCAGAGCAGCGAATGACGCCTGTCAAGCACTCGTCTTGCTGCAGAGCAGTTCCAGACTCCCCAGTTCCACAAGCCTGAGCAAACAAAGCCCTCCTCGCCTTCAAAACCTTCAATAGGTGCCTGTCTGAGAAGAGCAAACTGGTGCATGTGTCACCAGAACGAGTCTTCTGGAAGCAGAGAAAACAGCTGGGGAAGACTTGTTTCCCAGATTTACAAGCTACTGATACGAGCAGAAGAACACAACTTCCTCGAAGCAGCCCCTTGGTAGATGCTCGTTGCTTGACATGTTTTCCCTGAACTCAGGAACGAAAACTCAGATACGAAATGCTTTTGGGACATGAGGAGTACCACCACCGTATTTCAAGTGGAACATGGGACCAACATGCTTTTAATCAGAGGGTACAGGAGATGAGAAGGTGACGGATGTGTGGCTGAAGCTGCAGTTTTGAGAATAGACAGATTTTATTCCAGCTGCAAATGCACAATTTCCAAACTGAATACAAACAAGAGATGGCTTAAGATAATAGCAGTGATGCTCTGCAGGGCATTTAAGCAGAATGCTGACAAAGTGGATTCCAAGCTTTTTATTGTAGGTTTATTTTTAATATGAATCATTCTGGTGACCTGATTTACAGCTCGGCCCCACCAACAACTGATGGCACAACAGATAGAATCCAACAAGCACGGACAAAGTGGGAAAGAAGAGGGAATAAAAACATCCCAAAAGGGGTTCACAGGAAACAAAACCACAACAGTAGAGACAATAGGAAAGTTGGAGCAAATGGCATTTTAGGAAAAGCTTTAGTTAATAACTAGTGGGTTTAGTTGTTACATCAAGCTATAAAGATGCAGTCTTTCATTACAGCTTTTCAGCACATAAGATGCTTTATGATAACCCATTTGTCAGGTCTCATGATATCTCTGAAAAGGCAGGGAAGACTTTATGGTGGTTTTTGGAAAGACACAAGTTGAAGGTCTGTACCTCAGAACAGTTCTTCACATGGTAAGAGAGATACTGCAATCTGCTGGCATTTTGTCACTTTGTGTGCGAGATGTAGCATTATTTAATCCAGGAAGAGGTAAGCCTCTGATCAGCTCTCATTTAGGGTAATCCAGTCATTACCATCTCCATTATGCATTGAGTTAATAAAGAAAAGATGTTCAGAATTGTGGCTTAAAGTATTGTGTTACACTTATAATGATATATTTCTCCATAAAAGCAAAAAAAAAAAAAAAGCCTAAAAACTTGAAGATAAATTACATTAATTTGTTTCCTTTTTGGTCAGCTATTTTCCAGCTATTGCCTCCCTTTTCCCTCCTTTCTCTTATAATTCTTTGTACCAATCACCTACTTACTCTTTCATTTTACTTCCTAAATTTCCTCTTGTTTTTATGAGGAGCAATTACAGTTAAGAGAATTTAAATTCTATCAGTAGTTTATGAATTTTGTGATGCTACCCACAATTACCAACACTTGCATCCATGTTTACCCCTAAACTAAGTACCTATACTTAAGAAAACTTCCCACATCTGTCTGAAATGTTTATGATTCATGTGAAATTATCTTGAAGCCCTTCTGCTCTCCAAAGGAGGTGAGACAGTCCTAACACTTCTGAAAACAGCAGGAATAGCCAAAACCAAGAGGAAATGTACCCATTTCTTTTATAACTGAAAGGCTAAAGAGATTCTGTTACAGCAAGACAAAACCAGCATCTTCTGCAGGGAAATGAGCAACAGAAGCATTCCAGAATTGGGAAATTTATGCAGAAGCCATTAAAATGCAAACCATTTACAGTGTTCTCTACAAGCACATGCAATTTAGTAAGTCATTGAGGTTTACCTCAAATCAGATAAACTGAGATAAAAGCAAACTTGAATTCGTGTTTAGGAAAAAAATCTCCTAGGTCATCACATCCCAAGATCAACTTTTCTAAACAAATCTTGAGAGTATTAACCCCGACTCTCAAAATAAACTTCAGCTTTGAAATATCATATTAAGAAGCTCACGATATTTACATCTGACAGTGCACTCTGGCAAATTATTTTTGGAATCTTAATAATAGTAATTAGAGTTTTAGTATAAAACCAAGATTGTTCAAAAAGCAGAAAGCTTTCAAGTTCCCAAAGCCCCAAGACAACGAGCCTTTGTGGGAGGCTGAGGGGGCCAGCAGTGCCGTACCTGTGCTGCATGGAAAACACAATAGAGCCCATCTCTACTAAATGTGAAATAAGTTCCAGATTTTAATGGACAAAGTTTCACATTTTCTGAATTTAATGAATTCAAAATACTACACTGGTAACAAACAACATAAAGGAGTGACATTACTGCCTGGCACATGCCTTAGGAGACCACTCCATCCTTCTGCCAGTGGTCCTTGTCCCCAAAGCAGGTTTGATACAGACCACAAACCAAATGCTAATTAATTCAATTGTACCTAACTTCTGACTGACAAATTGTTTCATTTCTACCAACTCAGGAAATACTGTTTTCTTAGAAAACAGTATTTACTTTATGGTATTAAATAATCTCTTAACCAACCCTCACAAAAACTAGGATTACTTTTACACAAGATGGCTACATTGGTTTCAGAAATACAGATGAAACCTATGTAAATGTGCATAACAAGCATTTTATATTTTAAGCTACACTCTGTTTATTGTAATTTCTTCCATACCATGAAATATTTTATATTAGATTTTTGCTTTTTAAGACATATTGGATTGCTGAGGTTTCATCCAATACAAATATAAAACAGTTGAAACAGGTGTTAACTGTTATGGTACCCATGAAGTACACCATTTGTCTACTTAATCACCAAATCATAAAAAGGCCCAATTGTAATTTCTTCTAGGTTCACGTGGAAAAAATGAATTTGAGCTTTCACTTCAAATGTTATTTTAATTATTAAAAAAGCTATTACAATACAGGTCATATTTTACAGGAACGGAACCCAAGATACACTGATTAAGTCAAGTCTTTAAATGAATTACCGTAACTTTGCTGATCTCATACATCAGCTTTATGTCTTATTTTCCAAACTCTTGAGGCTGTTATCAAAAACTCAATGTAATGTATGTTGGTGACTTTGCCTTTACCTTGAAGAGTGTCAAAACTTCCTCTGTCTGCACTGAAAGACTACATTTTTAAAAGAACAAAAAAGCATGTTCTGCTCTTCAGGTCTCAACTATGAGGAAACAAAATCATTCCTTGCATCAAAATAATATTTAATATGACAGATAACTAGATATTATTTTCATGTTATCAAGACAAATCAACTTAAGAGGGTTTCAAGAAACTGTAGAATAATATACCTGAAGGTAAGTGCTCAATTATCCTTTACCTTTCCTATCCACTGAATGAGAAAGATTTCATAACACTTACATCAAGAATGTCCTCCTGTTACTGAGGTTTGATTCTTTCTGAAACTGCCATGGAAACATGCTAGCTCTACATGACAGTGTTGATTTTTATTTACTGCCAACTTTTTAAATGGAATGGACAGTTATTTATTGAAAGCCTGAGCTATTTCTCCAAAGTTACCAAGCTGCTGTCATACACAAAGAAACCCAACCAAAAACTTTTCGTTGAACCAGAAACCACCTGACAAAAAGATTGTGTTTTCCTGCACACCAAGGCAGACACTAACCCACACATGCTCTGAAAGCTTGCTTATATCAAGCCAAGATAAAGAATTCCACCCCCATGACCACAGAGTTAAGCCAAATTGCTGAAAATATGCCTTTAGGAATAAAAAGATAGAGCCTACATTGTTAAAGAAAAAAATCTGACCTTAAATTGAATTTGCTGAAATCCAAACAAAACAATTTTCCATTTTTCTTGTAATTGCAAAGCCAGCCCCACTTCCAGTTTTCAGCTTAGGAACTAAGAAGTCACAGACCCAACTCAACTCAAATATACAGTCTGGCAAGAGAAGTAACAAGGCTTAAACAAGCAAGAAATGTGCATGAAAAATTCAAAAACTTGAGGCTGTTCACTGGCTTTTCAATAAGGTTACATATTCTTTTTACTTTGTTATCAATAATAAACCTCATAAAAGAACCTGTTACATATAGCAATCTCACTATTTCGGCGTCTTATGTGGCTTCATGGAGTTTTCCAGAGTTGATGAATGAAAATCAGACATTTAAATTTTCTTAAACTTATATACAGAGTAATCTTCAGGTTTTGAGGATGCTCACTACAGACAGGTCAGAGTGAGCTGGAGGTACCAGTAAAGGGGACTGAGCAAAGGGACAAAAGCTCCAAAATTCTTGGGAAATTACTGGAACATTCAACAAACAAGAACAAGAGCAAAATATACCTGTCTATACAGCATGCTGACAAATAGTAATGACAAAGTCAGGACCTACATGGTAACGGGGACATTACAGAAAACATCCAATATCTATGTATTTTGTGACACAAGGACTCTTGGGCTGAGGGTGAAAGTGTCCCCTTTTATCAACAAGTCAGGTAAAAAATTTTAAAAGTCCAAACAAAAACATCCATGATACAAACTTAATGTTTATAAGGGAGCATTCCTCCTCTGTTAAAGCAGCCAAAGAAGAACTGGAAGAATTTCAGCACGCTCAGTAAATGACAATAAATAGGCTGTGAAATCTCTGGACAGTTTTGGGTGGGTTCCTGTGTGTCTCCTCCTGCTAGCAGGAGCTCAGTACGCAACTGCTGAGCTCTCCGCAGAGAGGCCAGATGTGCTCCAGCAGCTGACAGACAACCCAGTGCTGGCAACAAAGCAGCCTGAGGCTGGGTGCTTTTCCCTGCTGCTGGAATGCAGTGCCAGGGAGCCCCCTTGGCCGTCCAGGGCCCGTGGCCTCTTTCTGGACCCTTTGGCAGCTGGATCAACATCTGTGCCATCAGATTGGGAACACAGACAGGCAACACGTCCATAATCTGCATTCTCCCCTTAATATTAGGCATGTTCACCTATGAGCATATTAGCTTTTCAACTCCCCTGAATACTAAATTAAGATTAAATCATTGATACTATACTAAAATTAGGATTGTTGGCATATAACTAAAACCAAATCTACAACCAACACTCACAAAGCTTCACCCATCCATCATTTGTGATGAATAAAGAGAACAGCAACACAGAGAAAAAGAGAAAGCTTAAAATAAACTGTACTTGCTTCCACTAGCTCTGCATGCATTGCCAAGAAAGAATGCAAGAAAAAAAGAGCAACACATGTACTCTGAGGATCAAAAAGACATTGATACTCAACAAATATTCCAAGAGATTTCCTCATAGTATTCATAGGGACCTGACAGATTTGGTGACTAAAACCTAAAGGGAAAAACAAATAGAAAGGGAAAAAAAAGAAAAAATAATTGGGTTATACATAAGACAACTATACAGAAGACAACTCTCTGTATAGAGACAACTCTCTCCCATATATTGGGCTATACAGAAGACAACTCTCCTTGTCCATTCCACCATCAATATTTTTAGAGTTGCATAACTATAAAACTCTATCTAAACCCAATAATTTAATACATAACAACTGTAAATTTTAGATATCTGACAGATTTTTCTAATTTCGCAAAACAAATTTATCCCTAGGGAAAAAGCTGTCTGCCAAGACTCTGCATAGAAATGAGTCTGCTTGTTTATTTATTTTTAGAGACAAGCCACAGCTTGAAGGTAGGCTGTGAAGCTGGTGTTGCTCTGGGAGCCCCTTTTTCCTTGGTGGAAATCTCTCCTTTCAAAGGCACACATGGGTGCAGCTCATCCCCACAGCCACAGAACAGTTCCCGATGTGAGGTGGAGCACAGCGAGTGCATGGCAAGAGACTGAGGATTTTAATGAAGTTAATGAAGTGACTGCTTTGCTTCCTGCCAGCCACTCCAGAACAAAGCCAGGAAAACGGAGTAGCTGTCAGCACTGTATTACCTGATTAAAACTGCTCTATTAGCTGCCACTTGCTCACTGCTGGAGCCACAAACGCTCCAGCATCTCTCTAGCTGGGTAAAATATTCCTGGAAGTCTCCTATGTCATCCTTCAGATGCACTCAAGGACTTCTGCTGCTTCCTACAGAAGATGTGCCAGCTGATGCTTCCAAACAAATTTTCAAAGCCCTTCTGAAGTCTTGATTCCCATGACTGACAGAGACTGAATCAATGACCCTGCTTCTGGGATCAGCAGAGGGCTTCTTGGAAATTGCTTAACTAATAAAATTCAACTGAAGTCAACAAGAAAAACAAAACCAAACAAAGCACAACTTCACTAAGGATTTCCTGAAAGCATAAGGAGTTTCAAACGAACACAAGTTTTCCATTTCAAGTTTGTAACCACTTTGATGGTACTGTGAAAGGAGAATATCCATGCAAACAGTGTACCCAGCGGCCAGGTTCTGGGAAAAGCAATGAGAATTCCAAGAAAGAAAGACTTGTTAATTTTTCACCAAGTAATTCCACTATTATCACCAGATTTTTAACTACAAGCAACATTTTTCTTCCATTAATCAATGGATGAAGACAGCTTTTTGACACCTAAACAACAGCCGAGTTGAACACCTTGTGTCTAGGTCCTCTCAAGACAGAAAATTTCCATCTGTACTTCTGATAATCACTTTTTTACAAGTGAGCCTATCAAACAGTCCATTATGAGACAGCTTTGTTAAGATCCATTGCTATTAGCATGAGTGAAACCTGATTAAAACCTTACATTAAGTACATTCAAGCACTGTAGCTCACCCCAGTATCTTCCCCAGTTTTGAGAAAAACATCTGTGAAAATATACTGGAGGCAGTAATAAAAAGGGAAGAGAACAATTCTATGACTTTCATGTTCATAAGCAAATTTAGCAATCTATATATACATATATACATTTAAATAAAGCATCTTAGACCCCAGTCTTCCTTCACTCTTTGCCAAGCAGCTCCCTGAGAGATGCAAAGTGGAATCAGTCACATCCGAAAAGTGTCAGCTACACTGAGATGTGTAAAGGAAAGATGATGTAGTTTAGCTTCTATTATTTTAATAAAGGAGTTCGTTAATTGCCTCCCTTCCTTCAAATAGGCCTTTCAGCATTTCAGTGTTCCACGAAATTTGGAACCCTGGAGCCGAAATGACAGGCTGGCCAGGAACAATTTTCACATTGCATTAATTTGTTCCAAATCCTTTGTAGTCAGAAACTGACAGCAGCAGCGTGCAGCCAGCCCTGAAACCTGCAAGAGCACTCCCTCTCCCACTTCAAACACAGTCCAGAAGTTATCAATTCCCTTGACCTGTTATCCACAGAGAGGTAGTTTTGGAGGAGACAGCTGGCCATGGGCAGCTCTAGCAGCTGCAGGAAAATCTCCCCAACATACCATATTGCTGGTATAAAATAATTCTCAGCACAGCCATAAAAAATATGAATATTTATGCCAGCAACTCGCTTTTCCACTACTCTAGGCTTCCTCTCTGACACAAGGGAAGAGACCAAAGCAGCGTGGTAAGGTGAAGCCATTCCAGCCCTTTTTCCCCCCTGCCTGCCTCAGCTGACTCCCCCATTATTGTTAGTGCATGAGCTGCCATGCACATAACCTGCACTAAGTCTGGGGGCTGTGGGTCCCTAGGAAGGTATTTAGTAGGAAGAATATGGCAGACAAGGACCCAGGGTGTAGAACTTTGCCCCCTCCCTTCAGTGTGGCCACTCCAAACACTCCAGAAGGGACAGGACAGCTGAGTGAGCTGCCCCTGTGCTGTCACACATCTGGAAATGGGCCAAAGCATTCATGGAAGGGTGGGAGAAGTAGGAGATGTAAAGCTTGGCATTTTTCTTAAAAGCTCTGCAGTGGGACAGCCTTGAGTCACTGGATGTGACAGCTCAAAAAAAAAAAAAAGCCTTTTGAGTGCCTCAGGAGGCAGAACCTCCCTTGCTGCCAGTGCCTGACAGCTCCAACTCTGCCCCAAGCCAGAGTATCCATTTAACAGAACTCCCTGTTTACAGGAGGAAAGAAAATCATAATATCAGAAGTGCCCCAGGGGCTGACAGAGGATACCTGCCAAATACAAAAGCTCTGCTCTCAGCCTCTTGATGGCTGGGGATATTCTTTCTATTTGTTTAGCATTCAACTTTCCCTCAATGCACAGCCACTTTTCTTGTCAGGTACGAGGACAGATACTGCATGATTCATTGCATGGGAGGGGAGAATGTAGCAAGGCTGTAAAAAAATTAGAAACAAAAACCCTACAGATTTGGATAAAAGTGTACACAATATTTTTCTGATGGTCCTGCTTGTTATGAGTCATTCACAGATGTGGAGTTACAGGAGAGACGCCAAGATTAAGTCAAAGACAAAGCTTTATACAGGAAACCAGTTTAAGTCTGTTGCAATGCAGGTTACACACCGAGCTACAAGGCCTTTTCCAACAGTAAGGAGACACTGTCTGTATCTGGACCCATTATACTGAACAAGATTCTGGGATACATTTGACAGGGATAAAAGAAAAAACCAACAAAACAAACTATTGCTTGGAATTACAAAGTCTCCAGCATTTCTAAAATTCAACCAACCCCCACACTCTCCAGTGCTCTGGATGAAATTGGAATATTTGGAGAACAAAACAGTGTTTCCTTTTTCTGTCCAAAACCTCCTCTCTCTTCCTTTCTGTCTCTATCAGAAGAAAAAAACCAACAGCCTGAGTTTTTAAAGGACACATATTGTGAACCCTTTTCTAGGTGTCTGTGCTCCTGTTTCTGCACAGCCACACAGCAGGTAACACTTGCAAATCCACACATTCAGGCTCTTGGCATCTCCTCTGCCCTTAACCTGAGGATTTCGAATGTCTGCCTTTTTCTATCTTGTATTCATCAGTTTCAAAATTTATTGATCACCTTAGATGTAAATTCGTTCCCAGATAAAAATCCAATTCAGGCTTCTCAGTATATTTTAATTCCAGGTTGTAAGGCATGTGACAATAGAGGAATTCTAGCAGAAGGCTGCTCAGTTTAGAACAGCCAATTTCCACTTCAGGGTACAAATGAGAGACACTCTTGTACACTGAATTTATAATGTTAGACTACTGACAGTACTACTGAAGCAGTGCCCACTTGACATCAGCTGTTGCCCTGAGAATTTGCAAAAAGTAAATTGGATCCTTTTTGTATCATTTACTTTCCCTAAATGAAAAAAACCACAAGTCTAAGTTTACATACAGAAAAATGTAAACCCACTTAAAGACTTCATGGGAAGGATAACTGAGCTATAAACCAGCTTTAAGTAGCAAAGGACAAAAAGCTTAAAAAGCCAAGAAGAAAAGCATAAGATAAACAGATTTAAGTAAGTACAGGCATAAGCACCAGGGCAAGGCACTGATGCATTCAGTTAATTTTTAAAAATGAAGACAAAGGTAAAAATCACACTTAAACACATAACCCCAATTGCAGGAATACACTGTATGTCTCAATTCATAGCTTTAAAGACAGGAAAAATTTGTGCCAGTTTATTCTTAGATACCATCACAATCTAGATAACATTTGAAGAATGCAAGTTCATCTGTTTGACTCAAGAACCAAAACAATTTGTTCAAGTAACATCACTGAGGAAGTTGCACAGCAGATGTGTAAAGACAGAGTGGGATGGATCCCCCAGAGGGTGGAAGCAGAGGAAATAAACTCACCCATGCATCCAGTTTAGAGCTGTGCATCACCACAACCAAGTGTGCACCAACTTGGCACCCGTTTTTCCATGTACTTGCTAGGCAAGGAATCCAAATTATGTATCAGCACAAAAATACAGTGACATAAGTTACTTTGACAAACTCAAGTTTACTCACAACACCAAGATCTTTCTGCTTCCTACTAAGGAAATGAAGTAATTGTTTAGGTAAGAAGATCAAAGCACAACAGAAGTCTAGACCCTTCTGGTAAAGGTGAACAAGTTTTATTTTCACAGCTGGCTTTATGTCCACATTTTCATCATCTACATAAATTTTTCTTATGAACAGTTCCCATGTTAAAAAACACAACTGCTATATACAGCTGCCAAAGCATTAAATTATTCCGTTTATGTGCATGTATGTAAATAAAAACATACACATTCACAGTGAATAAAGCATGTCAAGCTGTGTAATTAGGATTTCTAGACACAGTTTACAGTAAGATAAAAGCACTGGTTTACATCACAGTGGTAAAATTTAGCCAGAAGCCTGGCATCCATACCAGCTCAAATCATGCCACCTCAGGAGATGTGGACTGCATAAGGTGTTGAAAATAATCTATTAGCTTTTCATTTAGAATTGTGGACTGTTTAGCAAAAAAAAAAAAAAAAAAAAAAACCAAAAAAAAAAAAAAAAAAAAAACCAAGGACAGATAGTTTAAGCAAAAGCATTCTGGTTTTTAGCTGTTAAACAAAAATAAATTAAACCAATTATGTTAGTTTTACTCTCCCAAGTTAAATTACTCCACCAGGGGAGTCCTACCTGCTTCTTCACTGAGGCAGCACTATAGATATCTACAGTTCTGGACTCAGACACAGCAGATGTACATATCCAGAAAAACACTGCTCCAAGCTGGCACCAGGAGAAAGCCTCTTCTGGGCAAAGAGATACAACTCCACAGGAAATTCTGCACTTCCACTGGTAGCATTTCTTTTTATTACCAACGAGTTTTTCAAAGTAAATCATCTTATATGAAAAGTTCACTGAATGTGGCAAATCCTTGCAAAATTCAGGTAAACAATAATTACATTCTTCTATCATCTATTTCTTGTTAATTTTTCATCAATAACTACAGAAAACCTACAACAATTTTCTCTGCAGCGAAAGAGGAGCTGAACGACAGGAGGATAAATCATGTTGATACTGTATTTAGTTTGCTACATGCTATTCCAGAAAACCTGAGTATTCTTGCCAAACCAAGGGTAAGGTGGCATATACAAGGGGAATTTCAAGTTACACAAGCAAGCAGCAAAGTCAGAGATTCGTAACTGTTTCACTGAGAAGTGCTTTACACTCCGAAGAATGCACGATGGCTCAAGTATTATGAAATTGAGCACATGCAGTGTATGACAGAGTCAAAGGAAAGAGACCACAAGTTAGTCACCTAAAGGTTAACAAAAACCCCAAACCAAAATCTTATCTGGCAGAACATACAGTGATATTTATTTAAATACCTCAATGCTACTGAGATTTGTCCCTCAAAGATCCCAAAGCTCTTCCCGAAATTGAACACAGACGTGCTGGAAGCACACATCACTAAAGGCTACACATGGATGAGAAGTTTTAACTGCCCCTTCACCTTCGAGCACTGATCTAGGTTGTTAGCCCTCTTCACATGGGGACTCCTCCCAAATTTGGCCGATCTCAAAAAAACAAAATTAGTCAAGGATGCAAATTTTGCAGCACTTAAATAAAAATAAATGAACATCTTACAGGAATAAAGATTAACACCAACTTTATAGCTCAGTCATCAAACCCTGTAGGTGTTTTTGGGCCACGCTTCCATTTACATCACCATGCTCAAGTTAATTTTTCTTGGTTTCCAAACTACATCTTCTGGCTACATGGGAGACATACAGAAACCCAAAGCTCCCCCCACCCCAAGTCTCCAAACAGATGAGTTTTTAGAAAGCCAGCTGCACTAACCACTGGATTCCTTGTGATTTCCACCTCCTAGAGGCCACAGGGTAGCTGAAATGCTCCCGGGGGACTGCAAAGTCCTGGCAACACCTTTGAACTGCTACACTTCTGAGGCGAGAGAACTCTTCATTTGCACTTTTCAGGAGTCAGGAAGCAACCCTGCAGAGGGGTGAACCCCCCAGTAGTCGCCTGGACGGCTCAAACCTGTCCCAAAACTGCTGTGGGCATCAGACTAACCCTAAATAAACACCACTTAGGAGTGTGTGTACCAAGAGTTGAAAGCCAGCCTTTGTGGGCTGCTGAACCTTTTATTCAAACCGTATGAAACCGAGCGAGGCGCTTGAGGACCAGGCAGGAAGAGGAGGGTTGAAGTTCTGTTGCCTACACAAACAGGCCCAAAACATGTTCCTCAAACCCTCAGATTCCTTTCTTTCCAAGCACAGGCAAATCACTGACTACAGTGTACGATCTCAGAGACTTGCATCTGGCCCCCTGCTATCTAATTTGTATTTTTATGGACTCAAAGCTATTTCTACAACTGCTGTTTACAAGAAACATATAAGTCAGGAAAACTCTACAAAGCTGCATTTACACAACCTTGTGATACAGTGCAGGAAATGCTTAAGCTAAATTAATGACCAGAAGTAAACAAGAAAGCATTGTTTTGTAGTTAGACAACTGGAATTCTGAGTTACACAACTCATTTATCTAGAAACTTTGACTATTTCTGAAATTAAATTCCCCTTTTTTTTATGTTCAAGACTCAGGAAAGTCCTGCTTAGAAGAGCTGATACAATACAAAACCATTTAAGTTCATGCAAAATAAACTGGAAAGAAACTTGTAAACTTAAAGGATATAAAATGTCAAGTGTGGGGAAGTGAAAAATTAAAACAAAGAATGTGCAATTTCTGCCAAAATCTAGAAAAACAAACAATAACAAGCAAGGAACTAATCTTTGGCCCACTTCTGCCTCCAGTTCCTGCATGGAGGCTTTAGCTCAAGAAAAATCATTTTTGCAAACAGAAATAGGCTTAAGTAGCAAGATGTTAGTGCAGCTGATTTAATGCAATGCTGTTTTCAGGACTTTCTCACCATTTTTGCTCAGTGTTAATCAATTTGGATATTTTCCATAAAAGTTTATGTCAAATATTTTTTTCTGTATGATGTCAAGTATCAACTCTCTTTCCAGTAACAAATACAAAAACAATTCTTTATCACCAAACACAGAATGACCTGTTCATAAAAACCACTATGGGCTGGGCATTGTGTAACATCTCTCAACATGTTGCACTTGCAAAATATCCCGGTTTTTATAAAGACTGCCCATGTGTTTCATGCTTACATAAAACTTTTGCCAAAACACTCACTTTTTAAGTGACATGGAAATCTTAGTAATCTGGAAGGAATGTCAGTGAACCAAAGAGAAAAATCAAGTCTACTTTCAAACCTCGCTATTTGCCCTGTTACCTGGCAATTGGTGTTCTTTGGAGCAATCATAATTAACTGACATAATTAACGCACACATCCAGATCTGTTGAGGTTGAGCTGACATAGCACACTTAGCAATTTTATGGTATCTTTTATAATCAAGGAGCATAATGCCACTCTCAGGACTCAATGGTGAATAAAACCAAAATCACAGCCAGTTTTTGGACAAAAAAAATCTTAAAGTATCATCTGATAATTAGATAAAGATTAGATTGTTATGGTAGCATAAATTAGACTGGCAACCAGAGGAAAGCAAGCTTTTACTAAACAGGCACAGAAGTACTGATGAGGTTCTTTTACAACAAGCCAAGAAATAACTGGCGTAAAACATCAACTTAAATATCAAGGAAGCCTGGCAAAAGGAAAAATATTATCCAAAAGTCTTTAAAACAGGCACAGCCAAGAGCCATACACAGGGAACACTAGAAGAGATTGCTCTTGAGAATAATTCTAGCTAGGAATGATAAAGACAGCCAGTATAGAAAAAAGGGCTCTTTTATTTATTTTCAGAGGCACGTTTGCTGCTGAGAAGTCCCTAAGTGTGTGTGACTCATATGATGTAAAACACAAGTAGGCACATACATAAGGTACTTCCAGTTGAGTTATTCAAACAGGGTGTTTTTAATTGGCAATAACCCCATCTGTATGCTGGTGTGTGGGAACACAGGAACGCCGTGCAAACGCGGGATTTCTCACCTCAAACAACAATTGTGCTTCAAACGGGCAAGGGGGCTTTGAACTGCAAACCTTCCTAAGGAAACACCGTCCACTCGAGAGCAGGGGGAAGCAGCTCAAAGTCAGCATTCCCAGACATAAATAAGCATGTACTAGGGTCAGCTTTCTGTGAAAGAAACGAGCTACCCATCAATAAAAAAAATTACTGTATGTGTGTTTGCAACAGCCATCAGTAGTTCCTTCAACCAAAACCGAAGATGTGAGTGTTTTATGTTCAGCAGAATTAACAATAAGCCAAGCCTCAAGCACACAGTTTTGCTGGAGAGTAAAAATATAATGGCACTGTTGCCATTTGACAGCCAAGGGGATCTCAGCTTTGTATTTCAGTGAGAAACAATCACCACCACCCTGGAGCACAGATCGGTCAAAACCCCTTATGTGCCCACATTTGGCTACTGTTTCCAGTAAACACCAGCTAGTAGTTCATTTTAAAAACAAAAATAAAACATGCAACAAAGCCTTGTTCTAGCCCTAAGCAGATCCAGTTAAGAAATATTCAAAGAAAACTGCTTTAGGTTTTCATTCTCTATCAAAATGTGTAATATGAGTAGATGATGAACAATGAATAGCGGGAACAAAACCACCCCAATAAAAAACACACAGTTTATGAAAGAGGTGAACAGGCTCTAACTCAGCCTCACTTTCTCTCTGATGACTGTTTCAAGCCATGTAATTTTTCAACACCAAATTGCAATGCACACAGGGAAGTATCACAATCACAGAAAAACCTGTCATTTTCCAAGTCCCCCATTATTTCCGCTAAGCTTTATCAAGCCCTCAGGAAAGAAGTCTTTCAGATATTGGGTGAGATTTATACATCTTGGAAGTTCCAGAAGATAACTTGCAAGTTAAAAAATAAATAAAACCAGATAACAGTAAATATATAATAAAACGAAAATAACGCCTAATGCTTCTTCCTCTTATAATCTAACAAAAAGCCCCCTCCACAGAACCTCTTAAACTGTGTTGTTCTCAATATATTGAGCCTCTGAGTTTTATTTTATTTATTAGCTTTTTTAATCACACAGAGCAACTCAGGATGGAAAAAGCCAGGTCAGTATTCCCACAGGTTTGCAAGAACTATGCAAAGCCCTGAATAATGCTGAATAAGCCACAAAGCCATCCAGGAGAAAAACAAAAACAAAACAAAGCAGCAGTGTATCACCAACTGAAAAGTGAAAATTTAAGGCTACATATTTTACCTAAAATTGCCAACCCAACAATTATTTTCCTGAGAAAGGAAAGAGATGACAGATCATGGAGCCCTTGAATATGAAAATGCCTGCTACTGAAGAACTAAATAGTTTAAAAAGCCATGGCAGCCTTTGCTCGTCACCATCCAGAAAGCTCTACTTTGAAAAAAAAAAAAAGGAATTGTCCACAAAAGATTCCTAACATTCTTCTTCCATTACAATTATATAGATTTCAAGATGTTCCGCAACGTGAACCAAAGCTTTGTGCAGTGCAAAGCAGCCAACAGAAAAAAAAAATTCTTCCTGCAGTTAAAATGGATTAGCTTTAAAACCAAGCAGAAGGGAAAAAATTGAGGACTTGCTGCTCTAGTTCCTCTGCTGAATGTTTGGAAAGTTCGTGTTTCAGGAGTCTTTAAGCAGAGTAAGCAGCAGGAGACTGCACTGGAAGAGGAAGAAGGTTAAACACAAAGTTACACTGGCAGTCAGGGATCTTAAATCACAAATGCATTGAGAAAGGGCAAGAACAAGTCCTGTACAGAGAACAGAAGCCATGCTCAGCCCTGCTGTCACTCAGCACATGCAACACCACCAGGGAAAATGGGCATTTCCAGCTCAGAAGAATCCTCCCTACAGTGGAAGTGTCCACTCAGAATAAACTACATTGTGCCTCTGGCAGAAAAATGGCAAACACAGCCCTACCCACACATGATAAGTATTAAGCAAAGCCTCCTACTATTGACTTTATTTAACTGGGTCTTCCTAGAGTTGCAATTAATCCCCAGGAATTTTCCAAGTTCCTAAGTTTGTGGAGACAGTGGGTGATTTTTATACCAAGCCTGTTTTTACAGTCAAAAAAAGTCTATATCCTCAGAGAAATGCAAACCCAAGATTCAGAACACCATCTCCTGATACTGAAATCCAGATATTCTGAAAAACCATAAAATTATGAACACATACATCTTATTTACTCTAAAGACAACATATACCATCAATAGCACTTAATCTTGAGCTCAAAAATAATGCAGAAGCGTAACTATTAACTGCACATGGTTTATTGCATAGATGCAATAGGACAAGTATGACCCATCAGATGTGGCTCCAATCTTCACAATTCACGCTGTTCTTGAGATAAACATGACAGTATTGTGCTTTCTACTGTGCCAACAATGACTTTATCACTTAATTTATGCTTCTTCCTTCATGCTGGTTTTTTTTTTTTTTACCAGTGCTATTTCAACTATTTGAGCTGTCCGTTTGAAACAGAATTTGGCTATTGTTTGCTTTTTTGGGCTTATTACTAAAAACAATGAGGCAGGGCATACAATTAGGACTAATTAAATTGTATGGAGACCAGTAGATTGTTCTGTAAGGACAAGCATGTAAGTTTATAAATTATTCTTTTGGAGGAAAGGACATTGTAACAGCCAGAAGTTACAAAGAAGCTCACTAGACTCTGAAAGTCTCTGCCTATCCCAACCATGCATAATTAAAAAAAAAAACAAACACCCAAACCGTCTAGAATTAACAGAGGTGAAAGTCTGGATAGTGTACTCCATTTCTGGAGTTCATAAGCCATTATTATTAAGACTGCCAAAAAAAGCAACATTTCCTGTTTGCATTTTTTTCTTCTGTTTGGATTTTGGTTGAATTTGGGTATTCTGTTACAGCTCAACTGGATTTCACCATAAAATACTTTTCATCTCTTTAAGTTGCTACCCTGAAATCATGAGACTGCTTGGCTACCACAAACCCACAGCCTTGGCAAAACTAATTTGCAGAAATTTGTACAAATCTTTTCTGTAACTTGATGAAAAATAATCACCAAATTTAAGGTGTCAGAAGAAAAACTTTAAGACAAGAACAGTAAATTTGGTTCCATTGCCTAAGATGTCACAGTGAAATGTTACCAGCTCTCACTGTGCCTACATGAGCCCACCTGACCACAGATCAGAGGTTTCTCCAGAAAAGGAAATTATTCCTCCATTGCTGAAGAAATAAGACAAGGGAGCTGAGCCAGCTCAAGAACACCAGACCCCAAGGTGTTCAGTGCCCTCCAATCTCTATATTGCAGTAATTAACCAGTTCCTGCCAGAAACATCCCAAACCAGTCTGTACTTGAGCAAAAGGAGCTGACCTGGGATCTACCTGCAGCAGTAACTGCCACTCACAGAAGAACAAACCAGTGTCACTAGAGCACATTTTAAAAAATGAATTCAGAGTTATTTACCTCACCAGAAAAGGTGTTTTCCTCCTAAACAGCATCTTCATCTCTACTTCTGTCCTAAAAAATGTTTGGATACCATCTCTCTAAATTCAATAAGGTTTAAGTCATGGACTACCTCAAAATAGAAATTGACTTTGTATTTCTGAACTAAAAGAAATGCAGCCCAAGAGCAGAATGTTTGAGAAGACTACATCACTTGGGAATCACAAGACACCACAAAGATAATTATATTTTATAATTAGAACAGAGAACCATGTTTTCACTTGTGCTGATGTTAAACTCTTTTGCAGGATATAAAATTACTTAGACATTGTTAAGAGTGCATTCCTACTCCTTTGATTATTAAAGTGATGGAAGACGGGTTAAATTACTACAAAATGCTAAATACTAAGGACTTTTAAGTGTTTCAGAATGAGAAGCTTCATCTAGAAGTTTACCATTACCTTTACACTACCAGGTAAAGTTGATCTACTTTACAAATATGTGTATTCCCCCAATTATTTTTTAATCATTTGCAAGGCATTAAGATGATGAGCAAAACAGCACAACACCAATCCCTTACAAAGTGACTACTCAGCTGTATGCAAAGCTACACTCCTAAAGTCTCTATTGTCATCCAGAAGATGGCAAAAATTACCCTATGGCTGTGGCTCTTCTCTTTAGATTAGAACAATGCAAATCCATGCTGACTGACACCCGACCAGCAGCTCTACACCGCAGTCCTCCAGTTCACACCTTTAACGTGGAAGTCAACACACACTGAGGCACCTGACTTTGCTTTACTGCAGCAAACAAAATGCACCCAAATATCCCCAGCATCTTGCCACTGCCCCCATTCCAGTGAGGCAGGCCTGATGAACCCGAGTAGCTGTTTTGGGACACACACCACATGGAAAGAACCCAAGCCTAGGTGGGTACGTGGCGAAGCATCCACACCACAGCCCACACTCAGAGTGTTCACCAACGATCTAGTCAATCTGAAAGGGCAGGTTAGGGGAGGATGGAGAAAGGCTGAGTGTTCATCCAGCCCCTGCAGGTTCCCAGCTCTCCCTGCCTGCCCTTGGCCTGCTCTCACTCCCACGAAGAGGAGCAGCCCCCAGCCTGGGTACCAGCTGCAGAAATGCCGAATGTGCTCCGAGTGCTCTCCATCCATCACGCCGCTGGGAGGGGGCAGAACAGAGCTGGTGAGTGCTTTCTCCTTCTCTCCTCCCATAACACAGTTCAAACAGAGAGGGCAGAAGGGAGGCTGAACAGAAGCGCCGAGCTGCTCCTCTCCCGACAGCGTGCCTGGCTGCCGTGCGATGGATGGGAGAGCCTTCCCGAGCACATCCAAAGCTACTGGACTTTAACAATCCTCTTAGTCACGTCTCCCTGCGCCTCCTGGGTCCCGAGATTTCCCACTTTGAAAACATTTCCTATCCGTCTGAAAAACTTGGCTTTGGCAGCCTCTGCTAACCCTCTGGTCTGGCTAACCTGCACGGGCAGTTGTGTCAGTCTTTCCTTTAGCTCAGCCGCTCGCTGCTCCCGCGCCGCTCAGCCCTGGAGTGGCCAGACCCAAGCCACTGCTCCACTCGGAGGATGAACATTCCTTTAACTCACGCAATGCAGAAAGCAGGAGCGGGGAAGAGAGACACCAAAAGCAGCCCCAGGCAGCACAGAGCCGTAGCACGAAGCTGACAGCACTTAATTCTCTAGCACGTTATTAAAACCAGTCTCAAACTCTCTGCTGGCTATTCGAGCCTGGAGGGAAGGCAGTGCCAGCAGAAGCTCCGCAGTGATACAGGAGAGACACCCAATGAAAAGATTCCTCTAAATATGCAATTGATACCCTCTGAGGAAAAAAGTGTTTAACATTTTATGCTTTAATTGGTTTGTATTATATCCTCAAGTCAAAACACCACTAACCCTCAGCTCTCTATATAATACTTCCAGCGACATAGAAACCAATTAAAAAAAACTTCTGTCAGATACATTTTATCTGTTGTCTAAGTTTGCACCTTACAGGTGGTAAATATCTAAAACTATACTTAAAATCCAGCAGAATAATCTTCTCGCACTCACTTCCCCCAAACATTTACAAGAACACAGAATATAAAGTTTTGTAAATGTTTAAATATATACAAAACTTTACAATAACCCAACCCTACTCTTTTTTTCCCCACAACTTAAACGATTCCTCATGTCTCAAACACTGGAATGACTTTTTCATTTCTGCCAAGTCTCTCAACAATCTAAAGATGTCACTGAAGACCACTTAAAGTAAAAAACCTGAGTGCTGCTAAGCAACCCAGAAAACATCATTACATGTCCAATTGTTTAGTGCATTGAAAAATTTCACACATATTGACAATCCATGTATTCTGCACTCTAATGATGGTAATGCCTTCCACACAGAGGAAGAAAAGAAAATTTTGCAGAATATGTTCATATTTCAGAAAGGAATTGCTTATAAAGAACTAAAGATTTGATCAAATTTATTCACTGTTTCTGCACATGGAACAGATTAGAAACAGATTCTCTCTTATCCACTATTTTATACACACTCCGGAAGCAAATTTACTTAGGAAAAACAGCACTTGTGTTTGTTTAACTAAAAAACTAAAGACATACCAGGATTCTTTTCCACTACATAAAACAGTATTTTAAAAATGTATTCCACATCCAGCCTCTTTAAATCAATGCTATTTTAACTGCTTCAGCTGCATATAAACACAGGCCACCTAATGTAATGTAATATTTCACCACTCTACAGCACTTCTCACCCGTGGATGCACTTACACATCCAGAAAAACGGAGACCAAGTCTCACATTGCTTTGATGAAACAAAGGATTTCCATATCACAGCAAGGGTGACATGCAAATGTATCCTCCATTTCAACTACACATAAATACACATGTGTATTTTTCCATTTAAATGTAAGTATTACATGGTTTTAAACACAGGTGATTTTAACCCCTTTCTGTTCAGCACATGGCTCATCTTGCACTCATGATGGCTCTGTACCACACTGTCATGTTCTGCACAAGAACTCCCTCACAACAAAGCTCCTGGTTTTATTACCCTGCATCCCAGTTTATAACACCCTCAGTGAACACAAATCTCACCACAAAGGTCACAGGGAATATCTTCAATCTAGTTAGCAATCTAACTAAACATAAAAACGTTTCACTGCATCACTTACAATTGACTTAATATTTATTTTGGAATTATGGATTTCATTTTTTCCATCTCTCAAGATGCTTGGTCTTAAGTTACCAATCTCATATATTTAACTGCCATAAATTTATTGCAGGCACAGCCTGAAGAGAACAGAGCCAATCAAAATAGACATAATCAAAGGCCTCCATTCACACAAAGTGATTTGCAATAAGGTAAAGGGCATGCTTAAAGGTTAAACCACTAATTCAGAGTGGTAACACAGATTTCCCAAACCAAAGTTTGCTTAAAATATAAAAAAAAAATCATCACCTCTTTGTAGAATTAAAAAATGTTTTATAACCAAAAACCTTTTTTTTTGTTGTTTTTTGAAGAGGTGAAAATCTATTTCAAACTTTGGAATATGTGGTAACCTCACCATGGGACCTTAGACTATCAAAACAATCAAAAAATTTGAAGGTTTACATAGCAAGGTAGAACAAGAGACAACAGCAGAAGCTGATGCCCGGGAAGTTCCACCTGGACACGAGGAAGAATTTCTGATGCCTTGAAATGGCTATGTGAAAACAGAGGCTAGACAAGGTTAGGAGAATAAAAGTAGGTATTTATTGAAGGCCTTCAAAGGTACATCCTAGGCAGTCAAAAGGCTAGACCCAAGATAGACCTTGGGTCATGGGTTTGTCATGCTTTTATAAATTTGGTCCATTTGCATACCAGGGTTAATTCTCCAATTACAATTTCAGGCAGTGAAGCAATTACCCCAAGTTTGCCCCCAGTTCAGAGGCTTTAGTTTACATATTTCAGGGCCTGGGACAACAAGGTGTCCTTGAAGTGCAAACCTAGAGAGGTTTGTTATGCCTAACCAGAATGAGGGAACAGCAGCTAACAGGCTGTATGAAGTTTCAGAGTCACACACGAGGCAGTACAGGATCTGAGAAATGTAAAAGTTAGAGCCTAAAGCATCACTTCCTTACCGTGCAGTGGCCGAGCACTGGGACAGACTGCCCAGAGAGGGTGTGGAGTCTCCCTCACTGGAGATATTTCAGACCAGCAGGACACAGCCCTGTGCCAGTGCTCCAGGATGAACAGGGAGGCAGGAAGAGATGACCCCGTGGTCCTTTCCTGACCCACTGTGTGACTGTGTGAGGTAAGAACAGCACAGATACATGGATATCTTCCAGAAAACAAAATCAGCACTCCAAAACAACAGGATAAATCATTAGTGTCACCAATTTCTCCCTCCAATCATCTTTTAACATCGCTTCTTTCAGACCAGATTTACTTGGCTTCATACCAATTTTCAGATATGTTGTATTATAACCATTTAGCTCAGCTTGATTATAAAAATGTTGCAAGCTCTCCTCAGAAGGAAATCTAGCATAATTCCTTTCCAAGAACCAAGTTTAAACAGATGAAGCCCATGATCTGAGCTGTTCAACAAGCAGCAGAATGGTATTTTGGGTTTGTTCTGCTTGTCATCTCATCACTAGTATGGACAATCGTTCAAGCTTTTACACATACTTTGTGCCAATAAGTGAGAAAACACATAGCTCAATCTTTTTACATAATTTGAATATGCAGATATATTTCACTTGAATGATCTGCAACGAGGCTTCATTTTTTCTTTCCTTGGCACTCTTATTTGTAGTTTTTTGCTTTCAAAACCTCTGCAATATTCTAGCAGCTAGAGCAAAACCCTGTGGAATTATAACTCCTACAAATAGAAATTATTTTTGCAAGTTAAAAAGCTGCAGGGAAGGACTGATGAAAGACATAAAAAACATTATCAACCCATAGCTTCTCAACACGTTGGGCAGGCCCACAGGAAAACAAACCAACCAACCAGAAAAACTATTCTAAGAGATGGGAGGGGGGAAAAAAAGTACCTATAAAAGCCCCAGTATAATAAACACTCCTCAGCATCTACATACTTCAAACCTAACAATAACCACATAAGCACAGTGATTGCTGCTTATTTTTCCTCGAAAACCATTCTCACAGACCTGATTCATATCACATCGTTTTAGGGGAAAATGGAACGAAGATTTTGCAAAGCCCACGAGTCCTGGCCTGCAGAGAAGTTTAGTAAATGGAAAATGGATGGCTCATGTCTCACTTGCATCTACACATGTTCCCAACAGGAAAAAAGCCAGAAGAGGAATAGGGACCCACTATTTGCATATACTAATACTTGAGAAAAAGCTTTTCTATAGAAGTTTATCAAGTTTTATATATAAGCAGTATTTTTCTCGAGTTTTATTGCAACCTTTACACACCAGGCAAGCCCTGGAATTGCATCAGAATGGGGGATGCAGCTGCCTTGTGGCTGGCACCAGCTACACTGACCAGCTTCCCACTTCTGGGAAAGGCTCAGCACTCAAATCAGATGGGGCACAGAAAAGCAATTTTTTCAAAGTCTCAAAGCAGCAAACCAGAGAATATTCCTTCCAGTCCACTAAAATTTCTACCAGCCTGCATTTGAGCCCTTCTAGAAATGGTAACAGCTAAAATATTTAACTGCACACAAAAGCATCGCTTATCAAGGGCTAACTTCATCTTCAAAACATCTTCAGATGGCAGACTGTGTGGGTGTCCTAGAAAGCTCCTCTTCAAGTGACCAGGGTGCCCCAGAAGTTCACAGCCCCTAAAGGAATGGTCCAAAATCTGATTTTTAAAGTTGTAGGACATATCCATGTCAACCTGGGCAATATTAAAAAAAAAAAAAAAAAAAGATCAGTAATAAAAAAAGGAGCTTTACTCCACAGCATTTATAAACTGTTGATCTCAAGATGCCAAATTCAAGACACAGCTGCTGGCAGCTGGCCATTTGGGAGGTAGTCAGAATGACTGGAAATCTCATGCCTTTTAAATGCATCATCTATTATTGTCTTTCTCACCACAAGCAATACATTTATAAAGATATTTTAAAAACCTTTCACCCTGGAAGGAAAAGAAACCTAAAAACAAGTTATCTCCTGTTTGTTCTCACTCACAGGCGCAAGGAAGACACTTCCAGGAAGGATGAATTGAGCAACGTGTACTTCTGTGGTTTGCACAGCAGCATCCAAGCAAGAGAGATAACAGGACTGTGCTCCAATCCCAGCTGCACTCCCAAGCCCTGTTTTCACAGCTTGCTCACATACCATCAGCAGGAACACAGAGCTCGGGAGGATGCAGTGTAATCCAGAGCACAGTCCCTGAACTACACACTGGAAGCAGCAAGGCCACTCCAGCCCAGGGCCAGCTCCCGGTGGACACCCAGCTGTTCACCCCACCCCTGGGACAAACCCTGATAGAGCCTCAGCACAGGCTCTGGCAGGTGAGAGCACAGAGCTAACCACAGCTGCATCCTTGCACCATGACCATTTCTAAAGCTGTCTGAAGGCAGCAAAGCAGCAGCACTCGTGCTGCCACAGCAGATCTGTGTCCCAGCTCAGCCACACAGCCTGCAGGGACCCTCCAGTCATGCTCCCCTGGGCCAGAGCGCCCCAAAACCACAATCTGCAGCCAAACACAGCACCCAGCACCCCTCGTGGGCGTGAGAACCAAGACCTGCCCTGGCAGCAGCTGCCTGTCCCAGCCATCACCTTCCCTTCCTGGGCAGCAGCACAACCAAACCCTAGCAGGACTTCTAAAGCTGGGATGCACAGACCATTTGTCCCAGCAGATGTTTCTCAATGCCCTGAGGAAGGCAAACTGACCCCTAACTCAATCACAATTTCATCAATCCTGGAGTACACTTCAGGCTGCAAACTGCTATTTTTAATACTGGTATCTGATCAAGGATTTACCTAAAAATGTATTTTTAGTCAACTTCAATACCTAACATTAATAAGCACTGTGCTTTAATATTACAGTCCAATCTCAGATTTAGTATTTTAACTCAACAATTAAAATTGCAGTTAAGAATCCTTTGATTCCTTTGCTGTCCAAAGAGACAGCAGTGACCTCACTTCAGCACTGAACGCCACAGAAACTGAAAAGTCTCCAGATTTAATGGATTATTTCCTTTTCAGAAAAAGAGGAAAAGTCATAAAATGACATTTTTCTGCTTTTCCTGTCATTAGGCACCACTGAGAAGACTCTGGCTCCATCTGCTTCTATCCTGTGACACACACAATTCATACAGTCTTCCCTGTGCCTTCTCAGGATTAAATCTAAACAATCCCAGATGTCTCAGCCTCTCCTCCTGGGTCAGTTGCTCCGGTCCCTCGGCGGTGTTGTGGCCCTTAGCTGGATTTGTTCCAGAATGCCCACGTCTCTCCCCACGGGGGAAACCAGGGCTGGACCCAGCACTCCTGATGTCCCACCAGGGCTGCACAGCGTGTCAGGCCCCAACCTCAGACAGTTATTTTCTCCCCTGGTGCAGCACTTCATGTTCTCTTTTGGTGAACTTCATTAAATTCCTGCGGGCCACTTCTACAGCTTGTCAGGGTCCCTCTGAATGCCTGCCCTCCTTCTTCACATCCCTGATTAATTTTTCCTTGCAAGCAAGGCAAGAGTCCAACAAACCAGTTCCTGCTGTCACCTCCTTGATCACCTGTCTGGAAGCTGTCACCAAAGCATTCCAGAAAGCTCCTCCATGGCTTGTGACCTGCCAGGCTCTTGCCCCAGCAGAGAATAGAGGCGTTAAACTCCTCCATGGGGACTGAGGCTTGCAAACAGGAGCCTCCTTCCAGCTGTTTGAAGGCCTCATCTGCTGCTTCTTCCCAGTCAGATGGTCTGTAGCAGCCACCTGTAAAACCACCCAGCACTCCTGACCCTGCACTCCCAAAAGGCTGGTGGTGTGCTCCAAGGCAGAGCTCCCTGCAATCCTGCCACTGCCCCACATCCTCCTCAGCATCCCACCCTGTGCACCCTAAGACCCTGTCATTGAGGGACTCCAGTCCCAAGAGCTATCCCACCACACCTCTCCAGCCTTGGGGAGATCACAGCCCTGCAGTTCCACCTGTCTGCTTCCCATGCATTTCCATCAGGCTCTTCAGGAGGTACCCACACACATGGGTTTCCCAGTAAAGGTTTCTTGTACCAGTCCTGCAGGCACTTGCCAGTGGTGTGCCTTCCCAATTTCTATGCCCTGGTGCCTATTACAGTAACCTGCACAGCAGGATAACAGCCAGGACAGACCAATGTTGCTACAGGCCCATCAGCCTCCCCATGAAATCTGCCTTGCAGCAGAAAAATTAAATGAAGTTATGGTACCAGGCAAGTGACCTATTGAGACACTTTGTGTTCACTCTTATGTATTTGTTTCAATTCCCGATCCATCACACCCATCTTTTCCTGCAGAGACATCAAGAGTCTTTCCACCCAGTATCCAAAAACTGCTTTCACACATGAGAGAACTTGTTGATTACTCAGATTCCTTAAACCATATTATGTAGTGAGATAACACACTCAGGAGCATTCCTTCAAAACATCAATAAAACTTTAACATGAAACTATTTATTCCAGTAAAGAGGATATCACTGCAGACATCTCTACATAAATCAGCTATTAAAGTCACCGAAACATGAAGGGTTCTTTTGTCTCATGCAATACACTCATACTGGTCTGAGCCAGTGACAAGAAACAAAAACTGAACAAAAGATGAGGCTCTGTTCAAGGAATGGTTTGAATTGATTAAGTCAAAATTATTTTAGAAACTACCACTGATTAACAGGTAGCGTCTTAAAGAAGAAATGCTTAAATCAAGTGCTCATTCCTTCAGATAGCTTATTAGGTGTGCATATTTTTTGTAGCTGAACTCCAGCTCTTGTAGTGATACTAGTTTTTAAGCTCAAAGTTCATGAAAGTCACCACAGTCTTCACAGTAAAGGTCACTACTGTAAAAACGTTTTTAAAAAAAGCTATTAGTTCTTCAACACAGAGGTCTGAAATTAAAGAAAACTAGCATGTTTCATTGTTTGAGAGGCATAAAGCCAAGAGCCTGAAATGAGTACTCAAAATAGGACATATTTTCCAATGGAGGTAAAGATTACAATATAACCAACAGGAATGTGCAAGCCAGCAATACTTAACTCAGCAGCTCATGCCAAACCATGATAGTCCGTTGTACTACTTGAACACTGAAACTTGAGAAAGTGGTATTATTACAATTGTTAATAATGGAATGCAAGAACTACAAGTCACACAAATTCATTTCATGTATTTATTTTCTGTAGAAATAGACTATTCAGCACTTTAGGGATTTGAAAACCTGACAAAGAACTTGGATTCTTTTTTCCTGCTACATATAAGTTAAAAACCAAATGTAAATGCTATTAGGAAGGTTCCAATTTCCCCACAACTATGTCCTTGTATAGGTTATGCTGACACATTACAAGGAACAAAATATAATAAAAACCACCAACAGAAATCTCACCATTTAGTAGAAAAACCCCACATTTTCTTCCTCTAGGAAAAGCAACTGTGGTTAGGACCCACTAAAATAAAGAGGAAGATATTTCAGTATGAATCTGGTCATAGACAAAACATAGTTCACAACCCTTGGAGCTCCAACAGGGACATGGGAACAGTAAACAGGAGTATAAATCAACAGCACTCTGAATATTTTTAACTTCAGTTGCAAGCAAGGTACACTAGTTACTTGAAGGACCACAGTACACTTAGTTTTATTGTACAGACTTCTGCCACCATCACAAACACCCCGAAAAATCCAGGGGAATATCAGTAATTCCTGCTTAGCCATTTAAACATAAAAAAACCAAATTTAACACAGAGTTTGCCTTCCCTGCACAGAAACCATCACAGTCAGGACCATTATGATTGCCTGTTAAGCACCCAACTTGCTCAAAATTCCTATCTTTAGGGTCCCGCCTCTAATAAAACCATTGTCTGTAGCACTCAGCAGAGGCCTGGATTTCTTAGACTATCTCTCTCTTCTTTAGCACATTCAAATAAAAGGGCTTTACTTCTCCCCACTCCACTTCCCCCAAGCTTTGCCTGCCACACTTATTGATTTGTCATTCTCTGTAGATGAAACAAACTAGTGGAGGAGGCTATAAAAAGTACTGGAGTAAACTTTCCAACAGTTATGCATTAAGTAGGGAAAATATACTTGTTCAAACACAACAAGTTTCACCTGATGGATCAGCAAACAAAAGCTGGTTATCATCCAGGCATCAGAAAGAGGCATTGCTAAGCACAATCAAGATCAGACAATGGTCTCAGGGCTGACCTTTAGGCAAAGGAATTAACAATTGGTTTACAGTAAGTTTCGCCTGGATTAAACTGTGCAAAAAAGTTATCTAAGTATTCGTGTCACTTCCCCCTAAGAAAAACAGGGCTTGTTTTGGCAGAAAATTACTAGCTGAGCATTCTTCCAGCTCCCCATGACAGGCAAAGGGCACCAAAACAGAGGGAGTAGGACGGGGGAGAGCTCACCCAACACTGCAATGGCAGGACAGGGCTATGCAAAGGCTCAACAAGCTGCTTGCACTGACTGCTCACACTGAATTTGTTACAGCACTTGTATCCCTGCTGCCTTGAAAGTAATCAATGATCCACTATTATTTTCAGAAATCAAATCTACGTGACATAAATTCAGATTGACGTGATTCCTATAATTCTGGCCTATTCCAGCTAACCTGGGACGTAACCAATAGAACCAGCACTAAACCCACTGCTGTTTTCCAAGGTGCCCACCTGGTAGCAACACAACTGCTCTGTAAGATGGGCTCAAGAGCAAACTGGGAGCTTGTGCTGCTGAGTGCTCCCCAGAGGTTCCTGGCCATGTAGGTCTGTGCTTTTCTTCACACGTTTATCAATAAACAGTCAGGCAAATGCTGAATTACCTCATCAGGGAAAAAAATCCAAACAAATGCAATAAAAACATGGAACAAAAAACCCGCCACCCATAAAGTTTTAGATCTCTAATTAAAATTACCCTGAAGCGTCCTCAAAATGAAAGATGATGCATTAAAAAAATCTAAAACAGAACAAAGAACAGAATTTTAACATTCAGAGTTTTGTTTCTTAATGGAAGAGCCATATATAATATGGGCCCACACATCATTGCTAGCTTTAGACTCTTTAAAAACAGCATGGATTTGGTTTTTTACCAAACTACTATTGTGTGATAGTGCATTATAAAGTCACAAAATATTTAACCATGTGTGCTTAAACTACACATATCACATAAAAAACCCCTATATCTGTTAAAGAACGTGTCAAAGAAAAAGGATTATTTGAAATGCAAGATTGGCATAACATTCTGTAACTGAGAATGAGACACACCATGCAAGTGAAAAAAGGTGTTGCTTTCTTTGGTTTGGGTTGTTTTAGTGTTCATGGCCAACTTGACTAAGCCAACTGATTGCTGCAACATTAACTGATAGATTACACTTTTTGGACAACTTTCCTAAGTTTACTGTTCTGCATTTTTACAATAATACTCAGCTGCTATGGTAACAGGCACTCAAACATGCACTAAGTAAATCATCCCACAATATGAAGCCACCTGAGCATTTACCAGAATTGGTGCAGAGCAGCTCTAATTAATTGGGCTACTAGGAAATACCATCTTCTGTCACTGCTGAGAAGAACAGCTGATCTGCTTTAATCAAATTGGTCTCCTAGAAAAAGAAAATTATTCTAGAAATATCTGTTCACCAACAAACTCTGATGAAGACATGCAACATAAGAGAGCTTACACCCCACGGTAAAGAGTGAGATTTGTTTATGGGACATGATTCCAGGCATTTATGCACAAGTAATAAAACAGTCAGATAACGAAGAGAGACACAAGGAAAAAACTGTTCTTATTTTCAAGGGTTTTACCACAGCTTTTGCAACTTCTGATATTCCAAAGAGAACCATTCAGAAAATACCAATATGATTATTTCACAGTGGGGGGGAAAAAAAAAGCACTCTGAAATCTATCAAAATTTTCTCACACCTCAAGTCAGATTTGATTTCTGCTTCAGATAAAACTGGTAGCAAACTACGGGCACCTCCTCTTTTTTTGATAGCTTTTTTTTTGGCTAGAGAGCGTCACAGTTCTTGCTACAGCACTTGCTGCAGTTATTCTGTATCCCACAGGAAGGTGCCCCAGCCCTCTCCTGAGCTGCAGTCTGCTATTCCCAGGTGAGCCTCGCTGGGACCAGCCCCAGCCCTCAGGAAACTGCCCACAAACCATCAGCTGTGGGAAAGGTGAAAATAACCACGGCAGCAACACGTATAAACTTCAGCAATGCAAAAAGTAACAGAAGCACCGAGCTGAACACGGAGCTGCTGCATATTCTTTCTCCCAGATAGTTTTTCTTACATTTCATGATTAGCACAGTAAACAACAGATGTTGATGAGCAAAAAAAAAAAAAACAAAACCACCACGACACCCCCGAGCAGAAATGAGAACATTTCCTGATAAGTTTCTTCAACAGATGCTCTTTCAAACTTGGCTTTAAAGACAACTGAACTTAAGATGATGCATTCTCACTCTTCCAAATTACAGAAAAGGTGTGGTGATCACTAGAAGATATTCTAAGTCTTTCAATCATTTAAAAAGTAACTTCCACAAATGTAAACAAGCTCTCTATTAGCTGGTAAAAGCTAGAGGAGCCTTTAAGCATTTAATATGAACAAAAACCTGTATTTATACCAACCTGAATTTTAAAAAAAGGCATAAAAAATAGGCTAAATTTTGGAAATAAGAAATCTGCTCATCACCACTTGGATTACAGAGATCCTTCTCTTCCATGATGCAATTTCCGCATATTTTACGAACTTCCAGTGAAGGATCTGGTATTAGAAACCGTAGGAACACAACCCTACGAATCATCTAACAGAATTTTGTTTCTGGAGATGGTTCACACTGCTTCCTTTCCATTGTCCCTTCCCTACTAGGGCAAGTCAAAGTTTCCACTCCCAAAAGATGGACACAACGAAAAGGTGGGGAGGGTGGGAGAAGTTAAAACATAAAATCAAGTTTGGCTTGTGATCAGCACCATAACTGACTCTGAATTTCTGGGTACCAGTTACAGATCTGGCTTCACGATGCTTCCCCTGACAGAGCTACTTGGTGCTTGAGGTTCTTGTAAGTCAGGAGATGAGACAAATACTTGTGAAGTACAGAGAGGAAACTGAGAGGACACTGACAGAAGGCAACAGTGTTTAACAAACAGTTTGGTTTTCTGACAGAAAGAACTACTATGTTTGCCTCATGTTTCCTAATAAGCAGCTTTTCATTAACAATGAGCCCGACAGTTCAGATTTTCACATAAAACCACTTATTACCAAGTCCAACAAACTTTTGGTCACAACAACGATAACTATCTGATGCAAAACCTCCTCAAACCATCACCTGAAGCATGTGTATTCTATACAAGGCATAGAGCAACCTCTCATCAAAACGTAGGCAGTATTCTGCTTGCATTTACTCACTGTGCTCTATCACTCATACACTTTTTATTACCTTATTCTTCTTATAAAGATAAGAAAATTTGAAAAAGGAGGAAAGAAAATCTTAGATTTTGACACTGGCTTCTGCTGGGTCACACAACCTATACAGTATTTGATTTCTGCCTGGGAGCTTTGTTTACCCCTTCATGCTTACTACCTCGGGCAGTAGAAGAAAGGACTGTGTGAGGGATGAGATAATGGAAATTTATATGGCTGTTAGAGGAAAAAATTAAAGCAACCTTCTTCTTCTTGCAGAACTCTAACTTTTGACCCTTCTCTACCACTTCTTACACAGAAATACCCATGTGGTTTTGGTTTTCAGACACTTTTGATGAGCACATCCTTATAAATAGTTGTTGCTGCTCTGTTTCTCCAAATTCCTTTCTCTTTACTGCATTACATAATGAGATTTTTCTACTAGCACTAAAGTATTAACTGATTAAAGATTAACTCACCCCCAGGAGAGAGCATCTCAATTTAAAAAAATTCCAATCATTGCAGCCACCAAGTCAAACCGCAGCTCTTCAGTGACCAACCCAACTCACCAGCTCCCGTTCCCCTGCTTGCTCCCTCAGCCTCCTCTCCACCGCTGCAGGGAGGAAGGCAGGTGCTACAGGAGATGCTCATGTAGGGAGCACCCACAGCTTCCAGTAAGTGACTGAAATGCCTTCCTCGTGTCACTCCACCTGAAACATTTGTCAGGGGTTTGTTTGTTCTGAAAATGTACACAAATATGTGAGTTACCATGTTAGTGTAACATTAAAAGTTTACAAAACGGTTCCAAAGGAAAAAGCGCCCTCTTGAAACCACCACCGTCTCTTCTTGTTGATCCAAACACACCTTGAGATTTGACACTAAGGCCTGAAATTCACCTCTGTTCTCACGGTCTCCTCAGAGCAGACAGCCGGGAACACCCCGGGGGAATTACCCCGCTCAGCAGTACCCTCAACTGGTTCAAACCTACTCATGTGCTCTTTAGCAACAAAACCAGCAATTACTACTCCTGTTTAGTCAAAAGCTGCCTACATAACTTCCACTGAGAGTCAGACAATTCAAAACATACTGGGATAAAATATATAGCCTCAAGGAAAGAAAAAAACTTTAAAAAAAAACTCTCAGAAAGCGGAGCCAAGGGCCGAGC